>WWET01000149.1:319969-351511 GCA_011038615.1 Limnodynastes dumerilii | reverse complement strand
GACGCAATGTTTGTGCGGAGTTTCCTTCTTAGGAGCAGGACGGGTGAGTTAGGTGCAGATCTGTATGCACCCAACTCACTCTTAGGTGTGAATCCGGTCCAGGGTGAGGATTAGGATGACGGTTAGATAACTACTTACCACTCGTCCTGGGGATGATCAATTACTCTCCTCTGCGAGGCAGGAGCAATCGATTTCAGAGCCAGTTCAAAACTGGCTTTAGACAACGGGCCCTTTCAGAAAGGCCATTCTGACTGCCAACCACATCCATTCAAAATGCAGCAATCATTAGATATTAGCTTTGTCAGCTATGTCACTACGGAATAGCTAGAAATACTATTGGATTAGCTCAGAAAAGGTCGCCCTCCTCTTTGTTATTGTGACAGGAACATGCATTACTAATACACAAAGAATTCTCCCCCAGCTCCTCCTAGATGTCAGGTGATCACACAGGCATTGTCCATTCAACATGCGGTAACTGGTCCCAGACAGACCACACCGGAGATCTGTGGGTAACAAGCTACAGAGCCAGAAAGACGGTTTCCAAGATACAATCATACTACATAGGCAAAAGTAAATAGATGTATTTTTAGCAAAGAGCGACTGATTGAATGGGAACCATGTCACATTCTTCAGAGGACTCCCTAAGGCAGGATATGCCTCCAACACAATTTGTCTTCTTGAAGAAAAATAAATGGCATTTCCCTGCCCTGGCATTTGGCACAGGGCTCTCCCCTGCCACCACACATTCTTATGGCTTCAGCATTAACTTGCACAATTCTGACCTCTCAGGCTCAGCACCAGACTAATCATCAGCATTCCAGGAGAATAACTTTAAAATGACTGGTTTCATAGGTCTGGAAATGTATTTATTTGTTAAACTGCCTACATTTGGTTAATGCATATATAAAATAAAGGTATAGGGCCGTATTCACCCCTAACAAGCAGACACTTCTTAAGTGAGGATCCTTAGTAAATGACCTACTACGCAGGCGTGGCAGGTCATTTAAACAATCTACGTACGTGCCTCCGTGTGGTCTTTAAATCTCTCCCTCACAAAACAAAACAAAAAATCCCACAGCAGATTCAGTTAATTAGTGAAAGTTCAGGTTTAACTATTAATGATGATAATCATTGACCCTGATTCCCACTTAGTAACAGGGCTGCCGTCATCACATGAGGGGCCCAACCGTGGGGCACCTCCCCCTATGTGCCATCACTGAGGACGGCACAGAGGCAGAGCACGGCAGACAGGCTTTAGCGGCTACTAATAAGCTCTGAACAGCAAGTATCGGCGAGAGCATACCACCGATACCTGCTGCTACAGAGCTAGATAAGTATCGGCGGGCCCCCATCAGGTCCGGGCCCAGGACAATAGTCCCGGCTGTCCCCCCCTGATGGCGGCCCTGCTTAGTAACATACCTAAATATACGCAGTCCATGTGCATAACTTGGTGATGTTTTGTGAACTGCACATGTGCGATCCTGATGTAATACACGCAAACCCATTACGCAGGGAGTAGGGCGTTAGTTGGAATTTAAGAAAAGTGGATGGGGGGGGCATTTATATAGGGCAAAATGGGCCAAATATACGCACGGAGAGTTGAGGTAGCCCTATGGAGGCGGAAGTCATCAAAGATCCACAAGAACGAGGGGACCTGACTTGCCACTTAGGTGCGTAGTTTAGCGAATCCCCGTGTACTTATTTCCTTCTTATCCGTGAATCAGGTCTATTGTTTTTCCTTTGTTTAGACACACAAAGTATTTTCTGCCTTGGAGATGGCCAATCACCCAGTGAGGTCTAAGCCATTGCAGAGTATTGCAATATAAATAATATTAATTAGTAATAGTCAGTGGACGAGTCACATGGTATTTTGAGCATATCATAATAAACCAACATCACAGGTCATATTTTGCATCTTACATTTAAGACAATTATAACAGTTATGCATTAATCAAAAAAATACACACTTAAAAAAAATAAAAAATGCTACACAACGTGTCAGTTGTTAAAGTCAGATGCACACGAACATTCTGAAATATTATGTAATATGAAAGGTTACACTCTTGTGAACGTTGGCCTAGCATCTAGTGTACAGTAGAATGCGACACTCAACAATGTCAATGGCAGTGCGACAAAAAACAACAACAATAATCTAAACTTATTTTAAAAAAAACTTTGAGGCTTTAAAAACAAGACTGATGGACAGGTGTGTTAATCATTCACACAGTCTTCTTTATATAAATGCTGCTAGAGGAGGTTTATCTTTACAGCCAGAAAATAGATTTCCTCCGGAGCCCTGTACAGAATCAGTCACAGAAATCTGAACAAGGGGTAAGGTTAATAAAAATTAATGACTCCATAACGAAGAGAAAAAAAAATACAACGCAGAAAAACACAAGAAAAACACAAGAAAAGGATTACTTCTGGAAGCAGAGAGGAAGGACCACAGTTTGTTATCTCAACAGGAAATGAAAAGGGGCCTCCGATGGATAAGGAAACAGCAGCTATGAGCATTAGTATCAGAATATTTCCAAATACATATTCATGTGATAAAATACCTGTATTGGCACATTGCTGAAGGAGAGAATAAGAAGCTAATTTTGGAAACTGTAATGATCGATTACCCCGATCTGTTACAGTGAGAAAAATGTGGCTCTCCCAAACAAATGAGAAAAAAAGTTTAAATCACCCAAGCTCTGACACATTCCGGAAACTTGTTCCTAATTTAGCGGTCGCCTTCAGCAGTGAGGGTTAATTAATGACAAGTTTACAAAAGTATGTCTTGTGGAATAAAGTTTTCTGCGTGTGTGTGTGTCCTTCCTGTGACGGGTATTACACTCAGGTCAGCGGTGAGTCAGTGAAGCCAACTTTTTGCACAATACAATGCTAGCTCTAACAAGCAAAGGCCTGCTGACCTTCCGCCACAGCTCTCCTCATTCACAGCCTTTATTATGGTGTCAGATGAGGAAAAGCAGGTTAGCCGGATGCTGGATATCTGGATAAATGACTCCTAATCCCCACTCTGCTGTTTAAAGACACATACCTTCATAGTGAATGCTGGGAAGTAGCTCGGAACTGCAAAAGCTACACGTAAACCAATTTGTTGGGCTATAGATCATGAAATTGAAGCAGAAAACCCATTAATAACTTCACTGTGGTTAACAATGTGTTTGTACAATGTACAAGTTTTTGTATTTACCATGAATTCTATTTTAGCATATATGATCGCAACAGTCCATGTGACACAATGTACTGAGCAGGGATGCTTTAAAGTTCTCCTCTGAGCTCTGAAAACTTTCTGAAATTAAGTAAGCACAACAAAACACTGGTAATATATGAATATATAACCACTAACAGAAAGCATAACTACAGAATCAAAGGTCAGCATTCCAAGGATAATCACTACCATTTAACTTGTATACATTTCATACGTGGGGCTGTTGGATATAAATAATTCCTTTCATGTATTCTCAAATACAACACGTTAAAACAATGGGCGACGCTGAATCATGTTATGTGTGTTGGCATTCGAATTTCCCCTCTCTCAGGAATTTAGTCATTAATAGTCACACATCACACATGTATTGTGGAGGCTTATAGCTGCTCTGCAGATAATAACAATACACTGGTATGGACGTGAAAGAGTCTCAAACAAACAAGAGGCAGGATCATCCATTTTACCAGGATCTAGAAGATGGTGGCAGGGAAATAAAAGGTAGAGTTCCCTATTCTTAATATAGCATCAGTCAGTGTTATTCACCCAGGCTTCAACAAATCCCAGGTGCCGGGACGACCAGAAATTTGGACCTTGCGCCCGGGTTGAGTTGTTTGAGTGACCAATCATGGTGTATCCATGGTGTGTCCAGGGAGGTTACTACGTGTCCTTTCTCCACCCCATGTCCACCTACTGAATCTGCTGTGAGAAAAGCTCCCTGCAGTTTTAGTTGGTAGATAGGAAAAGGATCTGATTTTCTATCAATCATCAGCCAGGCCAGAAGACTTTAATAGGTAAGTAAATGGAAGGGTGGTGGGAGACTGAATAATGGCGGCTTAGAAGTACACTGACATTTAGATTATAAAAATAAATAAATAAATATATATATTATATATATATATACATATATAAAATTGTTATCGTATAATGCTGGGTACACTGACAATTTTAACTCATCCTATATCCTATCAAATAGCAGTAATGATTTAAAGCTCTGATCTGCTTAACAATGCAGGGACAGCCCTAGCTACAGGCAGTATAGGCAAGTCACCTATAGTGGCATCTCATCAAGGAGGGCACCCCAGGGCACGTGTAGCAGCTCCTCCCCCTTGTAAAGCAGAGCGGTGCTAATCCTCAGTCAGCTGCCTGCCCAGGCACCATTGTACCTCCACTGTGACCCTCTGATAGCAGAGTTGATTTTCTGCTAGAGGGTTCCAACCACATCTTGCCTAGGGAACCAAATTGGCTAAAGTCGGCCCTACCTTCCCTGTACACACTTCTCTCTAGTTTCCTGTGGATCGTTTATAAACTGTTCCCATAACACTTTGCTGCAATTATATGCTCGACCACAAGGTGGCACTGTAAAGAAATATGAACAGGAATAATTGCACTAAAGACTGTGTCCATCCACTGAAGTTTTCTCGAGGCATCACTAAGGAGAAAAATGAAAAGCTCTAGAGAAACAAGATAATCATGGGACAGTACACACTGCAAGATGTTGCATATGATCTGCACAATAATCATCAGATAGCAGATAACCCTCCACTGTTACCCAGCTTAACTCATGCATTAGCAACCTGCAGCAAACTAAATGTTTTAAAACTCCTGCAACAGCATAGGCATAGCCAATACCTGGCAAAACATAATGGGAATTTCCCAATACCCGGAGTAAACTATCATGCCTGGTGTAGTTTATGTCTAATAACTGGTAAATCACTGGGGTGCGAATGACTCACTTCCTCCCCCACAGTGGAATACTTGGGGGTGTACGTGCCAGCAATCACTCCTTTGCTGATGGCAGTACAATTATTTGCACTACTAAATGTCTAGATCTAAGCATCTACCACTAATAATGCTTATAGAAACCCATGTCCCTAAAAAGTTAGCGACTTCACTGAGCAAGACAATGCACCACACAGAAATGATTAATACCGTTCCTCCCTATATGTATTGACTTTCCAGTTAATCATGTATATTTAGCTCACTAATTCATGGACTTTACTCATTGAGGAGTCATGTTCGAAGCATCTTCTTGTAGTTCCAGGACGGACATCCAAATCCCACAGAAGTGGGAGCAGGACATTCTTCCAACACAGAACTCTGGCAGATGAGACTCAGTCTACTTCATATAAATGGGGGGTTATGACATCTGAATGAATCTTTATTTCATATACATATGTATACACAGAGGATTGTGGATGCACGACTCCCACAAGAGGCTGCTAATGACTTATATGGAGTGTGGAAGTCCCTGGATTTCCCTTAAACCACACGCCTGGCTCCACATCCTAACACAATAAAAGTTCTGGCTGGCTCCTAGATTTTATGTGGTTTATTTTACGCGAGATTAAGGCAGTTTATAAACATTTGGGAAATGCATAAAAGGAAACCATGGGTTCATAAACAGTCCAAACCCTTGCATTATCTCCCGGATAATCCAATGGATTTTCTCTGGAATGGAGAGAAGACAGTGATTAGATTCATACTAGAAACTTTATATCGCTTCATGCAGCTGTATATGAGGTCACGTTAAATTTATTTACGCTCTTTGCCCTTTGTAAAACCCATCTCAACAGATTTCAGCGTAACCAATAATCATGCATATTAAATATACAGGCGCTAGTAAAAGAATATTGGTTTTCATTTCATTTGCTTTATATTCCATTTAAATATAACGTTATGAAAAACTATTTTGCTTATCAGGAACTTTACTAGCACCTGTCACAGGACCGAATCCAGACCTAAAGGGGCAGTTTCCAATCACAAGCTTTAGAAAATGCCTGCAGTGTTTCCAAAGTCAGGGCAGGTGTGAGCGCTACTGGGGAAGGGGGGAATGTATTTTATATTTACAGTAAGGACATGCTAAGCGCTCTCTGCCCTATCCACACTATCACTACATCCTCATTTTAAGTGACGTTAGATTGGAAGGTTAGGGGTAGGGGATCAGTGATCAGCAGGTTGTGTGAGTGAGGGGAGTAGCATTCTCTTGCATTTTGTCAAAACGGCGTCTAAATTGTTCAATTATATCCTCCTAAAGTCAGGCAAACCTGTATGATCGAGGGAACATAGTGATCCACTCACTTAGATGAATTTGTATATCCCTTCACAGAATGCATTAAAACTTTGTCATGTCTCTTCTTTGGTGGGTTTAAGGTCTTTGGAAATAGTTTTTTATTAAACTTAAGTGTGTTCTGAGGCCAACAGAAACAATTAAAGTAAATATCTAGGTTGCTTATTGACCTGGTAAATAACATGTGACTGGCAATATGTGATTGAGTGAAAGGCAAGTGTCTCCTAACCAATCAGTGAGCTGATACAACGTTTATGACTTTGCACACCTATTTATTCTCTAAGATCTATTTCTTGGATCCCTGGGTGGTCATTAGTTACGAAACTTGTTAATTATATTGTGTTCATTGCAATTCAACACTAGCTCCACTTCTACCATAATTACATATTTCTGGCTGCTTGGCTAAAGTTGGTAAATAAATATTCATGGCTGCACAGAAAGGTCCTGACTGCCACAGACAGGTAAGAGCCTATCCTAATTTCCCCAACCCTTATGCTAATTCTCACTCTAACCTTCCCTTCCCTGCAAACTAACCCTAAACTTCCTTCTACTCTCAATCCCTTCCTTGCAGCCTGACCCTAACCTTCCCCTTATGCGATCCATCCACTCCACGCAGCCTAACCCTAATTCTCCCCTTCTCCCACCCATCCCCTCAAATAGCCTAACCCTAATTCTCCCCTTCTCCCACCCATCCCCTCCCACAGCCTAACCCTAAGACTACCATGGTAAAGTACATCCCCCTCCCCTGCCCTAACCTGTCCTGTAATCTCAGGAAACCCTTGGAAACCGCTGAGTCCTGTGTCGGGTCTGTGGCACAAATTTCTAAATGGGGACATTTTCACCATAGACACAGCTGACAATTAGCTGTCGGTACATTAAACACATGCCTAGAATAAATATAAAAGGATATCCTAAATCTTACGCTAAATTGATAGTAAAATATGGTCTAGGGTCCGTATAGTTCTAAACAAACAAATGGCTGGGCAGACCAGATGGTCAAAGTGCCTTATCCGCCATCTGCTTTCTATGGGCCGTATTCACAGATCCGTCTTTAAAAAATCCGCAATTATACGCACGCACGTAGCAAACCTACACCCACCAACACCCATGACACTCCCCCCTCACGACTGTGCAATCATAGACTTACGCCTCCATAGAGCACCTCTAACTTTACGTGTGTACATACGTGCATATATGTATGCCGTGGTGCGATTCTATGCAACCGCGCCCTCAAAGGCTCAATTAAATGCCTCCCCCCACCCTCTTTCATGTAACTTTTCAGGTACATATTTCAACCCTGCCCCTCCTTACTTAAAGTTACTACGCATGCGCAGTTAAAATATACCTAAAAATACGCACGCTACTCCACGTGAAAACGGTCCTATATTTCTATGTTACAGTGGTGCCCAAAAAAACAACAATTTCCTTGTCCTTTGAATCAGTCTGCAAGGCGGCTTCTTCCATTGTGTGTATGTTAAGGGTTAAACCCAGAGTTCTGGCTATTATACTTTCTGGACATACATGCCCTTACGTAACAGGATCATGTTTCCAGCCCCAGTTGCCAGGTGAATGGGTGATTTAGCACTTTGTCATGCAGGTGGAATGGACAGGGAGCAGCAGGTAAATGGAGATCGAACTTTGTGCCTAAAACATGATGTCAACAGACAACCCCTGGCACTGCTCTGTACCAACAGAAATGACTATTGAACCGCAGATAAGACGTCCAAAAGATATGCGAGGTATTGCTGCAGTCAATAGCCCATTTGTCACACAGCTTTTGGATAGATGCTGCCTTTTAAAAGAGCCACCAGAAATTAAACACACGGGATGCACTAATGGTTCCTATATCACAAGTGAAAACAGCAGCGGAGCACAAGCCAGAAGCCCCAGCAAAACAAGGTCTCCCCCCTCGCTGTAGATCCCGTTCTCCCAGCTGCATCGGATCACATGGATAGGAAAGGAGGGTCCCTGCAGAACGTCAACTTAATCACAGTGAGCAACATGACAAACAACATTAAGGTTTGCAGACACTTCACAATAAACAGGATAGAGGAAGAACCTGCTCCAAGCAGGTTACGTGTCGTTAACGACTTTCTATCCATCACGTACAGCCAGAAAACAAGACAATGACGTGAGAAGAGACCATATGGTAATACAAGGCATCAGTGTGGGTAGCCCCTTCAGGCTGTGTCAATGAGGACTGTGATGGACAAATGGATACACTTCAGGGTCTCCATGGAAGGCCCTCTACTTCTTCAAAGGGTTAGAACAATTATTGGTCCAATAATCCAATTATTGAGTGATGGGGATGATAAACACTAGTGCACAGCCAGGATTTTTTATTACTCCTAACGGCAATAAAAGGACAGACTGAGTCCGATGGATTGGTCACACACACTACTGTTTATGGAGTTTTTCTTTATCCTGCAGAGATTAACAGGAGGCCCAGCCAAGCAGTACAGAGACTTACAGGAGGCCTGTGCAGCCAATTAGCTAGGGATTCCTTTCAAACTCCAGAGTCACAATTATTGGTCACAGCAGGACAGACGAGTGGCACCAATATATGGGGGGAAATCACCCCCTTTATCGGGTCAGTTCCTGCTGGAACCAATAATCGGCATAGTGTATGGCCCGCTTCAGCAATACATATAATAAAAGAGAAAGAAATGATGCCATCCCAGCAAGCATCTTACAAATGTTACCAGCTTCCACAAACCAAATTTGACATCAAAGAATGAAGGACATAGGTGACCATGCAAAGGGCTGCTTGTTACCCTGCAAACACTGAAACCCAACGATTGGAAAGCATTATGTCTTTAGTAAAGAAAATTGCTGCCTAATTCCTCAGTGTATACCACTTTTTCTAGTGATATGGTTGGTCTGCATTCATAGCTGCCAAAATATTTAATTCTGGGCTATATCTATATCCTCCCGTATAATAAAAATGGATATACATACAATCACACAATCATTATTTGACATAAACAGTACTTGGCACAGTACAGTCAGTACATTGACTATGTGCCTCTGCCGCTTCCCTCCAAAACGTCTTTCAGAACAAAAGTGGGCACAAATTCAGTGCCGTTCGTATCTGAATAGAGCGTGATTGCATGTGCATCATTTCCGAGCGTGTGCAGTATAAAATAACGTGAGATACACCACGTGAGCTGAACTGCACCCTGGTGAGAAAGTAGCGGTGAGGTGAGGCATATGCTAGAATATGCAATGCTGTGTAGAACCCACAACACCATGTCAGCTGAGCCCGTTACCATGAGGCAACGAACACATGACCAGAATGTCTAAGGCCCTTCAAGCAGAGAAATTCCTTTTTTCCCCCCTTACATGTATATTAAAATACACCGTAGCTCACATACAGTGATAAGAGTTAACCAGTATACAGGAACAAACTCCACAGGAACTAGTGACATCAGAGAGGCACACATCTATTTATGCCTCACACCTAAGTGGATATCCATTATTATCCGTTACCAAAGGGCTGCGTCCATTGTGTATAAAACAAGTATTCCATATAAAAAGGGAAGAATAAGTGCTCGGACCCGGAAGCACATAAATAATGTGTTAATGTGTGCAGACAGCTGTGGCATGGAAAGTCCCTAAGCAGCTTGTAAAACATTTGCCCAATCAATAAGATCTTTTTTTTTGAGAGTTCTGTCTGAAAATGTATTTCTATAAAAAAATCTTTAAAACTACAGTAAGCTTGGTATAGGAACTCATACATTTATCAGCTTCTGGCATCATATTTATATAGAGCATGTAAAGGCAACCTGTAACATTCCAGGGGTCAGATTTACTAAGCTGCAGGAAAAGAAAAGTGGAGATGTTGCCCCTAGCAACCAATCAGATTCTAGCTGACATTTTCTAGTATGTAATAGGAAAGTGAGAGCTAGAATCTGATTGGTTGCTATGGGCAACATCTCCATTTTCCCTTTCTCGCAGCTTAGTAAATCTGGGCCCAGGTGTTGTTAAACTACAAATCCCATCATACTTTGTCATGTATTGTCTATGCCCATGCCATAGTTGCCAACTCTCCATAAACATCAGGGAAACTCCCTAAAGTGTGGCTGATCTCCCTGACTCCCTGAAGTGTTTGCCAGTCTCCCTGATGCTGATTCAGTTCAAGACGTCATTGCAATATGACAGAATTTAGAAATTGTGTCCTTTGTCCCTGCATTGAGACATAAGAAGATGTAAAGCTATCTAAGACAACATGACTTGAATAATGGGGACAGAAGATACACTTCGTCTCTTGTTAATCAGCTGCAGTGTAACCTAATTTTAGCTTTTCTATAAAGATTAGGATGTCGGCTAATCTCCTATTCTGGGGGCCCGATTCAATTAGGTTAAAATCGTTCGCCGGCGTATTTTTGATGCTATTTTTAGCAAAATTACGGCCGATATTTTTTTTTCCTATTTAATTATTTTTTAGCGTTAAAAATACGCCTTTTTTTTAACGATATCGTTAATAAATTCGCCCCAATGAGAGGTGCGGATTTTTAACAATGCCCTGTCTTGTACCCCGACAGGGCGTGCTGATGTGTGTAGAACTACAAGCATCAGCATGCCCATGGATGCCAGGGCATGGGGCAGCATGTCCTGCCAGCCAGGAGCCACTGCGCAGGTGCCTTGGTAAAAAAAAACACAACTTTTTTTTTTGAACGTCGCAAATCACTTCCTGCTAGCAGGAAATATATCCTGTGTCCCGTCCATGCAAGTGTAACAAGTTCCCCTTGTACAGAAGGATTTATGTCCTCACTATCGTGAGAACGATATTTCAGACACTGGCCAATAACCTGTCATTAGCGCCGGGCATTTCCTGCTAGCAGGAAGTGATTTGCGACGTTCAAAAAAGGTTTTGTTTTTTTTCCCATAAATTTCTTCTTCGCTGCCTGCTCTTTTTGCGCAGCGGTAAAAAAACAATTGAATTTCCAAATTTTTAACGCTAAATAGCCGGCGAAGGCGTCGTATTTTTTCCGACGCAATATTTTTGAAAATACCGCCGACAATTGAATCTGGCCCACAATCTTAAACAATAAATGCTGAAAATATTTTTCCACTGACAATTTATCAATAAATGCTGATGCTGTCATGTTTATTTAGAAATAGTTTTCCTAGCAGTGTTAGACACACCCTCAGGTGGAGCTATTCGCAGGATACACCACTTTCATGGCACAGAACACACCCCTTTGGTGCAGTACCCTGATAGTGCTATCACACACACCCTGTTCATTTGCAAAAATTGGCAACCATAGCCTATGCTGTTAGAGCATGCTAGGAATTGTAGTTTCACAACACCTGGAACGCCAAAGGTTTTCTATAGCTGCTCTAGAGGATAATAAGGAGTTATCATTTATGTACTGCAGATAAGTGTGCAGCAGCATTTAAACATCCCTTTGTGTAATTAAATATAAAGAATAAAGTATATCTATGAACAAGATTTAGTTTTCTTGGATACAAATATATGCTGCAGATGTGTATAGTCACAGCTGGCAGTCAGCAACCAAAACTGGGGGAAGATTCAACAGATTTCCAGCCAAAGGGTAGCTAGAAAGATGTTAGCCAAATGGCTTGTCTCCTTGACATCCGGATGCGGTTGCCGGTCTGAGCAGCCGTTAATTTGATCATGATACAGTCTGCAGTTGAATGGTGGTTGTGGCCCATATTCAGAATACCGGGCGTATAACATATACGTCCGGTGTTTAGCGATTTTTACCACTGCGTATGCTTAGTGATTATTTAACGTAATCTACGTATCTTTTTCTTACATCGATTGCGTAAATGCGGTCTAAAAGACTGTATTTACGCAAGAAAAAGATATACGTAGATTACGTTACAAAAAATTACTACGCATGCACAGAGGTAAAAATCGCTAAACACCGGCCATATATGTTATATGTCTGGTACTCTGAACACAGGCCTGTATTATTATTCAAAAAGCTTTTGAAAATAAGAGATTTGCTATTGGGTGTGGGGCATGGAGGGTTAGGGCTGAAGAAGGGGAAGGTTAGGGTTAGGCTGCGGCAAAACAGTGGGTTAAGGTTAGGAAGGTGTTAAGGATAGGGATAGCTTAAAAAAAAAAACGCACCTCTCGGCGGATGACTCTTCGCAACTTCAGGAGTCGTATCACTGCCGCTATCTAAAATAGAGACTGCTGCCAACTGCGGAAAGTCTGCATTCAGCTGCAGTACGTTGGTCTTTTCAAATTTAAGCGCATAGTCCCGCCGAACCACACTCAACATCATGGAGGCCGTCTATGTCATGACCGTGCTAGCTGTTATTGGTCAAAGCAAATAGCACAATTACGGAGTTTACAAAGAAGATAAAAACATGTGGAAAGTTACACCAGGGCAAAAATGCTTTGAAATTCAGGGGAGGTAAATTTTATCTGTTGCCAAAAATAAAAACATATTAGAATTGAAAGAAGTTTCCGACAGTCTAAACAACAGTTCATACATAAACCTGGTCAGTATCTGTGAGCAAAAAGCAAACGCAAAGTATTCCTCCAGCATGTAAAAAATAAGCTTAACAAGACTCCCATGTGAAATTTAACATTAAAAATAAAACCCACATCTGAGTTTACCTGTCAGACTGGGAGGATAATAATTGTACTCTACTAACAGGTCTGTTCTGTAACTGTACACTGAGATATGGTATGTGTTCTTTTTAACCCATCATCACCTGAAATATACCCTTTTGTCTTTTTTGGTAGCATGTTTATTGTTGTCTGTATATTTGGTGTGCTTCAAGAAATAAATCCTCCAGCATGTAAAAAATAAGCTTAACAAGACTCCCATGTGAAATTTAACATTAAAAATAAAACCCACAAAAATGACACTTGATGCAACAGCTTTTACACTGCACTGTGGTCCTGGGTCCAATTCCAAAGCACTTTGGGCTTCTAAGATGGCTGCCGCACTCTGCAACATCAGAGGGGATGTATATAAAATCATATTTGTTGTTATTTGGTGTCTCTGTAGAGATGGATGTAACATTTAAAATTAAAAATAAATGTCCTCAAGGCCCGAAGATTGGCTGTGTACTTCTAGGACACGGTACATGACAGAAATAATAGTGTTTCTTGGTCTGCTGAGCAAACTGCACTTTCCTCAGGGTAATTAGTGACATCTATGGGAACGACATAAAAAATAATTTACGTGCCTTAAAAAGTTCACATTTTCTGCTTTCCATCCATACTTAGGGCAATGTGTGTTTTGGATATCCTGGCATAAAAATAAAAATAAACACGGCTTTGGGAATTAGGCAGGCCAAGTTTTAGTGTGATCGGTTCCTGACGTCTGTGTGCTTTTTCTGGCTCGGCATTTGAAGCGCCTCGCGTTTTCCTGATGCTCTGGCTTGTAAGCTGCTGCCATTAATATTTCATGTGAAAATAAACCATCTCCGATGTTTCAAGAAAACAGCAGTTCCCTGGCAACGGCAAACGTGAAAATCCCTCCCTGGCCGATCTCTACAGAGACAACTTTTCATCTACAAGATCCCTGCTAGCAGGGTGCTATGTGCAGACATAGGGATGGATAATAGGCTCCTGTCACTGTGATGGTTAACCTCCGATGCCCATGACTTTGAGAAGGCCAGGCTGCAAGAATAGCTCTGTTTTTGGAATAGTAAAAGATGTCACTTAGCTAAATGCAGTAATTAGTGGGCAAGGCCTGCTGGGAGCTATGGTTTATTAATCAAAGTCCTAAACAAGGGGCGTAAGTAGAGTTAGCTGGGCATTATAGTAAGGGAGCAAAGTGCAATTCAGGATGGCGGTGGTGGGGATGGGTTGGGCTCATGTTGTACCCAACTCTAGCCGGCATGAGAGCAGTACAGTCATGGCCGGCTCCGCAGATGCACAGACAGCTCTCCGCAGCATAGCGCACCACTCCATGACACCATTAAGCTGCTGGCTTAACTTTGATAAGCAGCACTAAGAATTGCCAGCCCTTGATATATCAGTGTGGCCATTCCTGCCATGTCCTCCAAGGGTGCAGGGTGAGTGACGGCCATCTCCTCCCGTGTCTAGGTCTGTATGCAGTGTGTTGGCACACCTGTACTGTATACTGTAATACCCAGTCATGCAAACGTGTCGGCACAGTTAGGCCCCTTTGTTAAAAGTTGTCAGGCAACCCGCTAATAAGTCAGAATAATGCAGAAAGTGCTACAATCAAGTAGCACGGACCGGTGCGCATTTGATGAACACAAAAGCCATTGAGCATGCATGAAAATGGTGGGAGTCAAGTTCTCTGTCCCAAACGAGATATGTACACCATACATTGGTGCACATGGCACAGGAGGGTGTACTATCAAGACAATAGTCATGCCCCCCCCCTCCCCAAGTGTGGCCTAATCCCTATATTATCTGTAACCACCAGAACTGTAGCTAGAAATTTTAGCGCCAGGGGGAAAAAGGCACCCTCTGACCCTGAATTTCAAATCAATTTAACCTTAAATATTAACTTACTGGTACCCCTTAAGCTTTGCGCCCTGGGCAGCCGCCCCTTGCACACACACCCAGTTACGGCCCAGGTAACCACGCCCATCCCAAATCCTATAATCACAATAGGCCTGATCCAGAACAACGCTGCGAAGCGAATTTACGGGTGGCGGAGATGTAAAATCGCTGTTTAGAATGCACTGCGCATGCGCACCATAGAAAATACACACATTCACGTAGCGTAATTGTGAACGTATGGGCCATTCGCGTATGTGTCACGTAAATACTTACGTGTGGGCGTGCCAAATTTACGTTACTCCAAAATACGTCTGAAATACGTGAAGTAGGCGGGGGGTGTATTTAAAGTGTACAGTATGGGCGTGCTTAGAGCTGCGTAAATTCGTTCAGCCCATACGTACGTGTGCGTATGACAGCGTTTACGTGTGAAAAAGTTAAGGTAGGGTTTGGGAAGCGTATCTTGACAAAATACGTCCGTGCAAGGGGTGTGCCGAGGGGAGTGTAGCGAACTTACGTGCACGAAAATACGCTCCGCGAATAAACGTATGGCACGCGTAGTTCTGGATCTACCCCAATGTCAGGAATACTAAAGGTCAGTCTCAATCCAATGTCAGATAATAAATCATTGCTTATATATAATTTTATATATATATATATACATACATACATACATACACATACACACACACACACACACACACTTTACATTACATTCTAGGGGTAATATTCAGCTACTAGTGAAGTGCATTCTGAAACACATTTGGCCTGGAATACACAACATCGATCCTTCCTTGCATATTGCATGGAGTAAGTCACCGATACGATCTCCGAGCCAAACTCAAGACATACTAATCCATTAATTTTAGATTTTTTTTCCCTTGTTCTCCCCATAATATATTACACAAGGGTTGAATTCCACAAAACTACTATGACACTATCTGGATATCCACTTAGAGGACATTCCTCTTAATGCGTAATTAGTTACAAGAAACTGAGTCAGGACTAGCAGTACAATACACATGCATCTCCAGGGATCTTCCTATGTAACTGGAGATAATGGATCACTAATGTGTGTACAGTGCATCCAGGCAGCAGATGCTGCTTAGACAAGCTTCTCCACAACTGTAGACAATCGATATGCTGCAGCAGAACTGTCCTCAATCGTGCTATATGAAGTACATTGTACATAATAACGCCCGGAAACAGAAAGTGGTCATCTGGGCCCCTATTACACTGCCTACTACACAGACTTCTCTATATTATTTTTTGCACATCTTTAATTTTTATTTAATACATTTTATTAAGTTATTCAGACAAACAGATAGAAATAGTAATTGTGCTTCACAGCACCAGCAAATTTTACAAAGTATGTATACAAACAGATCCCAAACTACATACGCGAGAGATTTTGCGCTAGCCGCTGACGTAAAATCGCCCATTAGTATTTACTGCGTATGCACACGGCATATATTACGACACGTAACTCTGAACGTACGTACCTGTTACGTATCAACAGCGTAACTACGAACAAAGGGGCGTGACAGCCATAAGACACCCGTAATTACGCTTCGGAGGCGGGGTGAGGCATTTAAATCATACAGTATGGGTGTGTTTAGGCACTCACGTATGTGTAGCCTATACGTACGTCAGTAGTTACGCTTCGAAAAGTTAAGGTAAGGTTTGGCAAGTGTACAATGGTCAAAGTAAGTAGGAGCGAGGGGAGTGGATGGTAAATACGCTACGCGATGAAACGTAACAAGCACTTAGGTCTGGATCTACCCCAAGATAACGAATGTAAGAACTTTATAACACAATTGGTCATTTCACTCAAACCAGTGCATTTTTACGTGTTATTTTGCACATCTTTTAGACAAGTAATTACTCTTCATGTGAAATTGGCCGTTTTCACATGAGAAGAAACTGCTCTATATTTACAAACGCTTTCCTGTCAGAACTCAGAAATATCCAAGTGCAAAAGGAGACAGAAGAGGCTCGAAACCTCAGAAACCGGCAACAGTTTAGGAAGATGGCTAGCATAATTATCACTGGAATCGATAACAGTAAATAGAGCCCTGTGTGTCAGGTCTGTTATTTAGCATTTAAAAACCAGAACAAGACTTACAATAACCTCCTTGCCGTATCCACTCCCCTGGCTCACGTTGCGTTCCTGAGACCCTACAATAAAACTGGATCGCAGCGGCAGCGTAAAGCAAGTCCTCACTGTAATGTTAAATAAGAATCCCTCCACTCATGAAGAAAAGCTGTTCCCAAAATGCATTCTCAACAAAATTTCTTGGATCGTGCAAATACATCCAGATAGAAGCGCTAGTAGCAAACAAATGCGCACAAAGGGTATCTGATCCTAACAATCAGAAAATGGCCACTTAGCGGGAGTCTGAATCTGGTCCCTAGTTATTTTGTTATCTCTCTACAATGGGTCACAGGTTTTTATTTGCTGTGATTGGAATTAGTGTGCAGGCGCCGCAGTACCAGACTGGACCAGGATAAAATTCTGGATCCAGATCCATCCCGGTAATTATTGACAGCAGGGCAGGCCAGCTCTGGAAGTGTGAGCGTTCCTGCATCACTCCAACTCCGTACGAGCAAGAGGAGTGACCTAGCCTCGCTTGTACGGAGTGTAGGATATGGTGGGGTTTTGGTAGCGGAGGTGTGGATCTGATCCAACATCCTTCGGAACTATCCCATTTTGTCTTTTTACCTGATTCTCCTTTATCTGATTGTAGACAATAATCTCCTTTACTCCATGAATGTCTAATATGTAATACACCATTCTGCAATGTTTGTTTTCTTTTCTAATTATTAACAGGTTTTCATATAGCGCTATGAGATCACACAGCGCTTTACAGAGAATATTTCACATTCACATCAGTCCCTGCCCCATTGGGCATTTTTTTTTGGAGTGTGGGAGCAAACCCACGAAGATACGGGAAGAACTCCACACAGATCAGGGCTGGTCCGGGAATCAAACTCATGACCTCAGCGCTGTGAGACACACATGCTATTCACTGAGCCACCGTGTTGCAGGTGGAACACCAACAAACCTCACCTGTTCCACTACATTAAACTGGACTGCACAGATTTCCTCCCGTCTTATAACTATAACACATTTTAATTGACCTAGTCAATTTGTTTTGGGGATTAACTGAAGTCAAAAGTAACTATGGGAATAGCTACAACAACATTTACATAAGCCTCTCTCCTATGGGACTTTGAGTGCTTGAAAGTTAATAAGCAATTACATCGATGGAAGACAGATGCATCACAGGGCAATTTGGGTGGACAGAAGGCTCCTTCATACAAACGTACAAAGAAAAGCGGGTAATATGAAGTATAAAATTGACATTACCTAGTGCAATTTAAACAACCCAACTTAGTTAGTTTGTATACAGCTGGTTAATATAGCTGCATATTAAAACAGAGCTATTACTAAGATAGTGAAAATATTCACAAAGATGAACAAGTCAGCTTCCACTACATTGGGCCTGAGTGACCACATGACTTGTCTCGGAACCTGAGACATTGAAGGCTTACCTCTGAGTGCACCGGAGGCTTGCCTAATGCCTGCATGACAGTTTGTATTGCCACATTCCACCTTGATTTGATTGTTGTAGGGCAGGAAGGGTAAGTTACGGCCTAGGAATAGGCGAAGCCGCTAATGTTTCATATTGGGACAGTCTCCTCCTCCTTTTTAGATAGCGGATCTTAGTGGTGGTTTGTTCATTTGATGTTTCTATTTTTTGTGGCATAATAGTTACATTTATGGTCAACAGCCTTTTTTAAGCAATTTGTAGTAGTAATTTTAATATGAGACATTAAGATTTCTATTTTAACTACAATGTTGTTTATGTGGAATTGATTGTAGATATTATGGAAAATTAATGTGCACTATATAAATAGTTCACTCGAGTCATGTTTATGTGTCTCATTTTCTTTCAGTAGGAAGTACCAAACAGCCCTATTCTCAATGAGGCATAGCAATCGATTCCCAGAGCAACAAACACGGTGCTCCGAAAGGTGTTTCCCCCAAGCCGCTCCCTAACTCTCCCCCCCTCAGCCTAACCCTAAGTCCCCCTCCACGCAGCCTAACCCTAAGTCCCCCTCCACGCAGCCAACCCTAAGTCTCCCCCCCTCCCCGGCAGCCTCACCCTAAGTCCCCAGTGCCCGAGCTTCCAAAAGTGAATGGATGAGTATGAGTATTTGAAATAGGGACAGCTGAAAATCAGGTTTCAGCTGTCCCTACTTCGCCATGCGAGCCTTCACAGTGGGGACTCGCAAAGCTACCGAACAGAGAGACAAGGCAACGATTTTGTATACCATTTGGTAACAAGGATTGTAATTAATAACTTCAATTTCATCTTGGAGATTGATTCAGACTGTATTGTTAATTTCAGATTTTGAGTGCACTTTAACTAGCGGCAACATGTCATAGGATGGCCAATTAAACAAATATGGTCATTATAATTTTGCCAGTCATCACTATAATCATCACTGGAACCAAGTCTGCAAAGCTGTGACTCAAACACTCTGTTAGCAAAATATGTCCTAGCTAATATGGCGGCCTGCTGGTCTGGAGCACGAGAACATATTTGATATATTTAGTCAAGTATAACCACTCAAGTTATTTCATGTTTATTTTTCACATTATTAGTCATTTTCAAAGTCAATAAACTCTTTACTAGTTAGATGCAGGCACAAGAGATACAAAACAATACAGGCTCTTTACAGTTTTTCAGGGCATGAACTGGTTACAGATTAATCTCATAAGATTTATTTGCAGAGAGTGAAAAAAGTCCAAAGAGAAGTAAAGAAGTAAAGATGTCATTTAAACTCTATAAAAGGTACTTGCAGCTAGATGAAAAGCAGATAAACCGAATCATACATCTATTTCATAGATCGCAACAGGAGGCAAAGTGCCAGACAGCTAAACTGGGTCAATGTCTTTTCGCTCATTACATTTTTGCTATTTTAAGCTTCAGAGACCCTTTAAATAAAACTTTACTTTTTTAACACCCCAACTGGGCGATCCTGGGTAGGGAATATGTGCAATGTGTCATTAAGAACTGCTCCTGCACCCCTAATAACTTTACTCTTGCTAAGCTCCTCCCCTGTTCATTTATGTACTAAAGTGGGTTGGACATTCCTAGAGACTTGGCAATGCCTGCTCTAGATTTTGCAAACACACACACACACACACAGCGGAGACGGCCATTTTGTATGGCCGCAACAAGGGGGGGGGGGGGGGGTACTGGGTCACTGGTCTGTCTAGGGGTCCCTGGCCAGGTCTAAATGCCTAATAATCATCTATGGAAGGGGCACCGAAACTTTGGGTGCCAAAGTCACCATAGAATATTCTGTAAAAAAATAAATAAGAAGCTTTGTGTCCTCAGTATTTTAGGCTTCAGTCAGTGCAGTTTTATTGACTTTCAGAGATCAATGCTCCCTATAGTGAAATCAGTCTCATAAACATGGAATTTGTAAAGCATGACAGCTATGAACAGGAACCATAGCTGCCAATTATCCCTGAATAACAAGGAGACTCGCTGTAGGTTGAGTGATATCCCCGACATCCTGAAGTGTTTGGTAATCTCCTGATTCACATACCCTCCAACATGACCCCTTCAATTAGGTACAATATACTCCACACCTGAGCTTCCAACTGTCACTCAACTGGTTTAAATGTCTTAACTGATATATAAAAGACTATTTTTAGCTTCAACAAAGGTGGCGACCATAGTAATTGACAGTTGGAAACTAATGGAATGGGTCATGTTGGAGGGTATGGATTTAGCCCAAGAAATCATGGCAGAATTCCGAAATTGTGTCCTAAAATACACTCTGGTCTCTTGTTAATCAGCTGCAGTGTCACCTACTGTCAGATTTTTCTATAGATATGAAGTTGACAGATATTCTATTCACAGTCTTAACAATAAATACTGAATGTATTTATTCGCTGACAGTTTAGCATTCAATAAATATTGATGCTGACATTTTTATTGAGAAATAGTTTTCCTGGAAGTGCTAGATACACCCATGGGTGGAGCTATTGACGGGACACACGTATTTGGCAGTACAGAACACACCCCTTTCATGGTACAGGGCACACCCCATTGTTGCAGCACCTTGATAGGGCTATCACGACCTCCGATATTCATTAGAAAAAGTTGGCACCATGGAACTTGATGAGCGATTCCTATTCTGAGAGCAGTTCATGTTGCAACGACCTCCACTCAGAATGAATGTACTTGCTAATGTATTCACTTTCTCCGCTTGTGCTCACATACTGATCTCGGGCCGGATTCACAACCCCGTATATTTTAACATACGTGCCTAATTTTACGATTCTAGCTACTACGATGTGTAGTAACTCTTTTACGCTATCTACGTAGCGTTTTGTTACGTAGATTGCATACATACGGTCTTTAAAGGCAGCATGTACGCAATCTACGTAACGAAACGCTATGTAGATAGCGTAAAATAGTTACTACGCTTACGTAGTAGCTAGAATTGTAAAATTAGGCACGTGTATTAAAAATTACGGGGTTGTGAACCCAGCCCCTCATTATCATAGGTTATTTAGCAGGTAGCTGATCCAAGTGTATAGTCAATTCAGAAAATACTGCAAAAGATTCAAGCATGCATAAGACATGTACAAATCACTATAATCCCATAAAGGAAGCATCATATGCTCCTTGTTGGTGTGAAATAGGATGCCTGGGGGTGGATTTACTAAAACATCTTCAGAATGTAAATAAAATGGAAAAAAAATTTTGCATATAGCAACGAATCAGATTCAAGCTATTTTTTTACTACATTCTAGTAAATAGTTAGATTGATTCTGATTGGTTGCTACAGGCAATAGTTCCACTGTCTCTTTTTGAATCTTAAAATAATATTGATCTACCTTTAAATTCGTAGTGTTAATCTTACAATAAGCAAACATTGCGCAAATTATTTTCTTTCCTTATGTTCCACACATTGCAAAAATGAAAAACATTAAATGCATAATTAATTAAAAACAGATAGAATATAATAGGTTCTTATCACATGTTCTTAATGTTATTCCTTAAGTACATTTCTTTTCTATAATGATGTATACTTAAACTACATGTGGAGTATGAGATTCTCCTGCCACTGTTAATGGCTGCAGGGTGTTCACACGGTCCGCCAACACTTGTTTGTCAGTCATCAAAACTAGGGCAGCTGTCATCCCGCTTTAAAGGGAGATGTACTAAGAAGTGTTAAAAGGCACATAATACAATTTGGGAAAGAGAAATAATAAAAAGATGCCTACAATGGAAAACTCGCATTTACACAGACTATGTTGCAGAAAAGACAGAAGGCAATGGGACATTTTAACGGTAAAGTGCATCGCGCGATATACAGGTGCAATATGATTATATAGTACAATCATTTCACCCAAATGCTTTTGTAAAATAAATAGCACAGTCTGAATTGGGCTTAAGTTTCATTGAGAAAGTAAAATATTGATGACCAGCAGTAAATAGTTATAGCTATATAGGACCTATGTGTATATTTAAGAAGGGATATACGGAGCATGCATAGTAACCTAATATACACAATTTACGTAGGACTTAAGAAAGGGGCGGCTCTGAATCACCATTACGAACCTATTTTTTTTTTTTATTGGCTCCTAGTGACTTTAGGAAGGGGGCGTGTCGGGAAAACTTAAGAAGGAAGATAAGAAGATTGGGTGGAGGAAGGCATTTAAATGAGGAAATCTGGGAGCGGTTAGGCAGAAACGTTAATTAGCCGCCCTACGCACACAACTAAGAACCTAAAGATAAGGTAGTCCTATGGCATTCGTAAGTCGGTTAAGAAGCTGAAAACCAGGGGCGTGTCAGGGAAGTCGCCTTGCTACTAGTTACGTATAATTAATAACCTAAAGCCTTCTTACGTGTGAATCAGGCCCATACACACTAACAGAGAGTTAAACACAGGGTTGCCGACTCTCCCGGAATGTCCGGGAGACTCCCAAAATTCAGGCAGTTCTCCCTGTATCCCGGGAGAGCCAGCAAATCTCCCGCAAGTGACTTGAGGCCCGTGGTTTCAGTGACCTGGCCTCAAGTCCTGCCCCCCTGCCTAGCAACACTAGTATACTAGTATTGCTAGGCACAGGAAGAGACCTGATGGCGCAATTTGCGTCATCAAGCCCCGTCCCGACCCCTATTTCAAGCAAAAACGGGTCAGTATGAGCCGGGGGCGGAGCCTAACGACGAGATTTGCGTAACCCGCGTCATTAAGCCCCGCCCCCTGCATTCGTCGGTAGCTTCTCTCCGGGATCTCCCGGAGGGAAGCTGCCAAAAGTCGGCAACCATGGTTAAACATCAGAATACGAGTTTGTAGTAACAAATAAGGAAAAATAAGCATCTGGGTAAACCTCGTTGCAATGTTAGGGGTGCAAATGGTTGCCTGGTTGAATTTTGATAAGTTTGGATGCACTGTTCACCAATAACTACAGCAGGGGTACAGTCTGTTAATAAACTAATAAACTAAAAAGTATTTACAGGAAGGTTTGCAAGCATGCTTATTATAAGATAGAAATATAGGTCCGGATACACAGTTACGTCGTTTTCATCTTATGTACGTTGTTTTAAGAAATGAGCTACTACGCATGCAGAGTAGCTTATTAACGCTATCTCCGTACCAGTTCTGCACGTAGATTGCTGAAACGCAGTCTAAAGACCGCACTTACGCAATCTACGTACAGAAATGGTACGTAGATAGTGTGAATAAGCTACTACACATGCGTAGTCGCTCAATTCTTAAAACAACGTATGCAAGACGAAAACTACGTAACTGTGAATCCGGGATAATTTTCTAGTCTCCCAATACATACAGGAGATAAAGAATTAGAGTACTCCGGACTCCCAGGGCAGCAAGGTAATTTCTCACACGTCACCTTCTTGTTTAAAGAATTGATTCACAGTCATCTGTGTCTAATAGCACAAAGTGCACCCTTGTGCATCGAGTGCAGGGTTTAATGACCTATTTAATGTCCCATAGTTGGCACCAGCATGTTCTAAAGGGAAAGGAATCAAAGCAGGTAAGTAAGGGCCGTCAGCTCATCAGTGCTGAAGAGGGGTCAGGAAATCCCCCAAAATCAATATTTTTGGCTTAAAGTCACCAACTAAATCAAAAGCAATCCTTTCACCATAACCAGTATGAGTGATCTCTTGGACAATAGAGCTTAAATAACTGCTGTCCTCCTGGCATGGGAAATATTAATTAGTGCTAATGCTGTAATGGACATTTCTTGCTCGTCAATAAATGGAGATGTAGTTGCCGCTGCTGCCATCCCATTAACACGGATACAGCCAACAGCTTAATTGTGGCTGTGTCAGTGCAAACACCTTTATAATACAGAATATTTCTATCCCGGAACGTGTACAATGAGGACTGATTATATTTCTGCATGGTACTCATTCTGGTTAGGGTTAGGCTGCAGAGAGAGGAGGGTTAAGTTCAGGCTGCAGTACAGGGATGGTTAGGGTTTGGCTGCGGAGGGGGTGGGATTAAGGAGCATTAAAGTTAGAACAAGGATGGTTAAGACAAGGATGGTTTGGGTTAGGGGAGGGTTAGGGTTAGGCTGCAGGACATTTATAATTAGGGTTAGAGGAGGGTTAAGGTTAGGCTGCGGGGCAATGATAATTAGGGTTACAGGAGGGTTAAGGTTAGGCTATGGGATAAGCATGGTTAGAGTTAGGGGAAGGTTATAGTTAGGTTGAGAGAAGGGGAAGTTTAGGTATAAGATGAAAGAAAACTTACCTATCGCCGCTGGAACCTTCAGAGACACTGCAGTCGCGCGAACGACTTCTTCTCGCTGCAAACTGCCATAAACTGACAGCAGTCGACACTTCACTGCTGCAAATTGATCAGTCGATATACAGATCATCAGAGCAGCCAACTACACCCTGATAAATGGAGTCATTTTTTTTAAATCAAGTTAGGGCTCGGGGGACTGTCAAGCCAACGATAAAACAATTTCCAAGAGCTGTCAAAACATCTTTAAAAAGAACTCTGAATGTGTTCATTACAGAGCGTGCCTTGTGACCCGTCAGGTTGGCATTTCAAGTAGTTGGGTGAAGGAGGTTATCGTGAAGATCTCGTGTCTAAGTTTACTTGCTATTTAACGTTTTTCTTTTCCAGATCCATTCAAAAATAAAATAGTGAATTGTTTGGAGCATTAGCCAAGTATGTGTCCGCTTGTGTTTTTCCGTTGTTAGCTATCTGGAAGACTTACTGCTCCTTAAGAGCACAACACTGGCTCAGACAATCACAATATTAAACCAGTGTAGTGCCTCAGTGCTAAGTTACTGTATGCCTGACAACAGTACATTCCACAGTAACCTCACCTCAGCCACAATTTATGTTCATTAAATATGGCAGAGGTGTTCGTAAAAGATCCAAAGCAGGAGTGGAAACAACACATTACCCCATGATTAAAATATCTAAATACTACTCAAACTTATTACGTAACCATTCCATATATGCAGTGCTGAGCCTTGGGAGAGACATGATGGGTGCAAAGTGTGGGCCATGGGGCCTCCTGTTCTGAAGGGCCTGTGTGCACTGCACACCCTGCACCCATTATAGATACACCTATGGCTCCGCCCTGCCCCACCCCACCCCACCCAGACTCAATCTACTTGCTATGGGGCTCTGAGCTTGTCATGTTACGTCCCTGTATATAACTTTCAGTCTGTACATCCCATCACTGCTCCTGTCACACATAGCCCTGGCATCACTATCAGAGTCTTTGCTTTCGTACTCCTTCCATTTACCTCCTCACATGCCCGGCCACATGCAGCCGTGTCCTCAGTAAAACAATTATACAGAAGCAAAGGTCGCTGCCACCCACATTATCCACACACTCACCTCTACTGGCTTGGACCATTCTGATAATCTGATTGGTTAATATCCAGGCTACACAGATAAGGGATCAGACTAGGATAAAAAACGAGCCAAGACCTTAATTAAACGCACCTTAAAATCTACAACGCCACAAAGAAATTCAAATATAATTTTGTGGTAAATCTTTTGCCAATTATTAACACATTAGTTATGTTAATTAAACTTGTTCACAATTATAGAAAAGGAAAAAAAAAGCTTAAGCAACTCACCTGTATGACTTCTATTCCTCTTTTCCTAAAAGAACAGAAAAAGGGTCACTTAACAGGTTGTGCAGTTAATTGACAAAGACTTAAAAAAAAAACACACACAAAAAGTTATCAATTATTGGTTTGGTGTTTAAATTAGGAACAAAAAAAAAGAGCAGATTGTTAAAACACACTCGACACTTACACCAAACTACAGGTATGGCGGACACAAGATTTGTCCATTGGGCCCTCAGGCTGAAATGCCGCAATAAGTTCCAACATGCTGGAGAAGGACCAGACATCTGCAATATACACTCACTGAATAATGTCTCAGGCTGCCTCAGTGTCTTTATACCACTACACCTATGCAATCATATTTGAGATGCGATGACTCCCATGCACACATTATACCAATTTATCAGCAGATGTGTGACCATCATCTCTCCTAATCATCTGCTGAAACAATTGAGACTCCATACACACTGTACAGATATCGAACTATCGTGCACTGGAGACTACCAGGAAAGCCGTGTGCACACACACATTGCCCACATTTGGATATACACTTGCGATATTAAACCAAATTATCGTAAATCGTATTACTGAGCTGATAATTGGATAGACGTGTATCCAGCTTTAGTCGGAGAATATACTGTGCACATAACCACGAACACTGTGCTGACCATCTCCTGCTAGTCACACAGTTAGTGAATGTGGATAGGCTCACACACAGATAGCAGCTACTGCCTTATTGATTAGAGCTTTGCAAATGCAATTACACACCTTGGGCTGGATCCAGACTTAAAAAGGAGCTTGAAAGTAAGAGAGGAAAGTTACTCCTGGGCTAAACCATGTTGATTTCAGGGGAGTCATATTTTATCTGTTGCAAACAGTATTAGAGTTGAGAGGTGATGTTTCCCAGCCCAAGTCTAAATAACAGTGTGATAGTAAAGCTGGTCGTTATCTGTGTGCAGTAAGCAATTCAAAGACATATCCCTGCATGCAAAGAATACAATTAACTTGACTCCCCCTGAAATCAACATGGTGGTGCCCAGGTGTAACCTCGTAATTACAAGCTCCTTTTGGATCGAGTCCCTTGTTCCTATTTTAATGTGTAATCTTTTCCAAACAGCAATATTTTTTTTTACAAATAACACTGTAAAAATTGAAGCTGTACAGGCAATGAGATAATTTCAGTGTGGTTGGATTGGAAAGTTTCCAATTTTGCAATCTGTACATACATGTGTGCAATGCAACCACATAACAATCCACTTAATCCAGAGTTCTCACACATCTGACAGCTTATGACAATTGAAAGAGGCTTAGTATTACAATGCACAGTACAAGCATATGGTCGGTCAATACAGACTTCTGATTTCTCAGGCAGATTGGAAATAGTAAACGCAGGCTACTGCTGTAGGGTATTCTTGTAAGCCATTGGAAGGGGTACCGGGTACCCAAGCACACAAACAGGTCCATGGATATAGCGGTGATCAGTTATCGCATCATTGTTTATGCAGCGTTCGTATCAGATCTTACGATTTGGACCTACATTAAAATTTAAAGTTCTAGATGAGGCAACATCAAAGCAAAAAATATGCCAAGAGGAAAAAAATAAAAAAATATAATAATAATAATAATAATAAAAACCACACACAAACAACAAAACTACCCAACCAGAACACATAGTGTCCGGGAAATCTGAGCCCAGCACATTATGAACAAGTAATTTCTCCAACAGTTTAAAGCAAGTGCATTTGAGGCATTACAGTAGGTTTCATAGGACAGAATGGCTCCCATAGCATAGAATGGCCCCATAGGAAATAATGGCAGTCGGGCTTTTCAGCTCCCCAGCGCCCCCTTGGGGTGACCCTTTACACCCCTGCGTCACCTTTCCTCCGGGATCGGACGAGCTGAAGGAGCTGCCATCTTGGTTTTTCCCCTCTAAATGCTAAGAAGGGATGGAACTGAATTAAACACAACAGCTGTTTTCTTCAAATTTTTGCTCTCATTTTTTTCTAAATAGACCCCGGGGATTTTAATATTATGCTAAAATTACAGAGATTTTATTATATATATTAAAGTACTGAAAGATTCTAGAGTGCACCCCTTTAATGTTACCATATCTTCTACAAGGCTCTGCAGCATATGTAGGCATTATTTAATCAATTATGCCATGATAGATAGACAGACAGACAGACACACACACACACACACTACAGAAACCAGCAGTGCTAATTGGCATGCAATACTGTTTCACCTCAACAGGGGGTGGACAAATTTAGAGCGTGTCCTACATCAACTCTAAATTGCAGTATAAAAATAAAGCTGCTCAGTATTGGTGGGCTAAACACAAACTGAATACAGTGGCCAACTCATTTCAATGCATGAATATTCAATAGAGGCACTTTGATTTAAATAGCACAAAACAATATCCACTAGTCACAACACTTCACAGCCTCTACCACCACCAGGTAGAATACAGAGACACCATCAATTCCATTCTATAAGACGAAGGTAAATGTTCAGCTTAAGTACCTACTTTTATATTTATTCATTTGCTGATTAATGATGGTGTCACACAGGCCCACACAAGCATATGCTGAAAATGCAGTGTGCAACGGTTGAAAAAGCATGAAGTGAAGTTTAGGCTTAGAAATATGGGTAAATTCAGGACAATTAAGTTTTTCTTTTCTTTTTTTTTAGATAAACACTTTAGGCATAAAAAAGAAAAAGAAAAAATTGTAACAAAACAACAAATTCAGTCTTTAAACCACAGGGCTGTGACAGTTTTATAAGGGGGAAATGATAAAATAGTAGCACAGTACAAAAAAAAGAAAAAAAAACTTTTTTTTGGGAGGGATACCAAAATATACTGAATATAAATCATGAGGATTTCCTTGGAATAAAATACGCAAAATATCAAAAAACTGGTAATTAATAAACCAATAAACAAATTATTCTTTTTTGTTATAAAAATTCTGACAGGACTTTGAAAAACGTAAACAAGGTTTTCTGTATAAAAACTGACGCTTACAGTTTCCATCTAACCAAGCTTTGTTTTTCTATTACCAGCACAAATATCGCACTTGGAAACGGGCTGTTCCCGACAATAAGAAATTGACCTCAAATATTTATCATTTATTTAAAAGTTAGGGTACAAATTAAAACAATAGCATTGACCTTTCACAAGCTGCTATAAAGTTTTTGAGAATATATTGCTTTTTGAGGTTGCTAAATCACAATGTGAAATCTAATTGGCACAGCTTTAAAGCTCTGCAGGTTTTAAAAGTACATGAGCTGTCACTTTAGTCTGCAGAAATAGGCAGAAAGCAAGGGGGAAAAAAAAGTGTACTGAGCAAAACAGGAAGACTAAGGAAAGCGCAGTATCAGCATGAGAATCCTTTGCCTCGCAGTGCGGTCTGGTTACCGTGACAACTTAACAGGCCTCAATGTGAAACCCTGGTCATTAATGACTGAAAAGGGTGTCTGAGGGGGCGTCTGTGAACGCAACTCAGCCAACTAACAAAATAAGTAGCAAAATACACGTATTTTATTTAACAAGGCAACTGCATTAATTGTATTTAAATAATAGCCATATTTGTGGCACTTTGCAAACAAATATACATTTAAACATTTAGGACCCTCTCCAGACTTGCCATTTACAATTATTTTCTGCTACGTACGAGAAAAAACAACCGCAAAGGGCGAGTGAGCACGCATCCTTGTGAGGCTTAGTATGGAGCTGGATCCCAGGATAGAAGGTTCTGGGCTGGAAGCCTGACAGAGGGTGGGGTGTGGGCGCCATGTGTTCAGCATCTACACATAGGGGTGGATCCAGACCTACGCGCTTGATACGCTTCATCGCGTAGCGTATTTACGCTATCATAACTTCTAAGCACTCCCCTCGCATGTACGTACTTTGGCCGTTTTATGCCTACCAAACTCTACCTTAACTTTACACAGCGTAACTACTGACGTACGTAAAGGCTTCCCGTACGTAAGGGCCTAAGCACGCCCACACTGTACGATTTAAATGCCTTAGCCCGCCTCCGAAGCATAATTACGGGTGTCGTATGGTTGGCACGCCCCTTCATACGTTGTTACGCTGCTGATACACGACTGGGCCGTACGCTCTGTGTTACGTGGCGTAACATCGGCTGTGCGCACGCGCAGTAAATACTAATGTGCGATTTTACGTCAGCGGCGAGCGTAAAATCGCTCACGTGCGTAGGTCTGGATCTGGCCCATAGTGGGTTGGGGGATGTCTATAAATCGTACAGTAAGGGCTTGGCTAAGGCCTTACGCATTATCTCCATTTATGGAAATTGGGGCTGGTGTGTAAACATTCAGGCAGGGTTCTGTGGTCAGATGTCTCGTGGATGTGTGGTCTCCCCTCGCTAGTTACAGGTCTAAGAATCTTGCAGCAGCAGAGTTCTGGATCCGACCTTTCAATATCAGACCCTCTAACATGACCAAAATTCAGTTACTAAGGTTAACAACTGAGTTAAAGAGAAGAATATTTTTTTTAAACATTAATTAATTCATTGAAGCCAGCTGAGTGAGTGTTGGAAGCCCAGGAGTAGAGTATTGTGTACCTAGTGGAATGGGTCATATTGGAGGGTCTGAGATATTTGGAAATTGAGAGGATTAGTGTAGAAAATTCTCATGGTATTGAGTAGGTAAGGAAAGGGGATCACATGGCAACAAAGTTTAAGGTCAAAGAACTGGATCCATTTCATTCAGACTGTGCCCACTTTGCACATGCACAGGAAACAGTGCTAACTAAACGTATTAAATTCCAACCAATCCAGTTTTAAGATGATTGACAAGTCGAATGGGGGGGGGGGGCTGTTTAGAGTTTGGAAGCAGACATTCACTCTAAATCAATTTACAGTATAGACTTTCCATCTCTTTGTGTTCCCATCCAAATTTTCATACTTCTGAGAATTTCCATGCCCTTACGACAGAAAATTTAAAGGTAATCGCTGGTTACCAAGGTCACCCTTACAACTGGAAGTGGTAAGAAAGCAATTGGTGGATATATAAATAGTAAAGGCCAGCACAAGCAGGTGCCTCCAAATTTTTTTTCATAAGAATCAGATTGCACAAATGAATCCCTGAATCTTGAGTGGAGTGCACACCATCTCACATTATTTGAAACTCAGTAATAAAATATAAGAATTCAGAAAAACAAAAAAACAAACAACAAAACGAACAAAAAACTATGCAGTTGCTTATACGTAATAACTTGCAACTGCCAACCTAAGGTGTAACTACAAACAATGATACTATTAATAACAAAGGGCCCCCACAAGCCGGAACAGGCTTTCTAAATAAATGCAGTTTATTTTCTTTTTAAATACAGCCACCATTGCGTTAGATTTACCACCCAAATGCTTCTGACTGAGTCACCAATGTTCAGGAGTCGGGTCTGTGATGTTTAATATTATGAAGTTCCTTAGACCAGTGTTCCCCAACCTCAGTCCTCAGGGACCACTAACAGTGCATGTTTTCCAGGTGTCACTGCTGGAGCACAGGTGTGTTCATTACTAACGGTCACATTTTAAAAGCTCCACAGGTGCTGCTCATTATATCACTTGTGATTCTTTAAGGAAACCTAGAAAATATGGACGGTTAGTGGTCCCTG
>WWET01000149.1:308891-319431 GCA_011038615.1 Limnodynastes dumerilii | reverse complement strand
GTGTGTGTAAAGGGTAGCACCAGAACTGTTGAACACTTGTGACAAATCTTGAACCAAAGATGTATGCACATTAATAATTCATACCTTCCAAGTGTTCCGCTTTCGGGGGACTGTCCCGCTAGCCTCACAACTTGTCCCGAGAGATCAGACTCTCAGGACAAAGTTGTGGTTTGCACCTGTACTTACATTTGCCCTGCAGATGTCAGCAGCATCTTAAACAGTACTGTGGAGTCTGACTCTGCAGCACTACAATAGAGGGTCATGGACAGCCTATCCACCGTGACCCTCTGGGAAGAGAGATTCCACAGCACTGCTTCACATGCAGAAGACAGTCACAGGACCCTGTGACATCTTCAGCCCATGTGACTCATGCAGTCACGTGGTATGCAGAGCTGGCTGTGCTGCAGGAGTTAGAGGTAAGAAAAGTCTCTTCTTAGCTGTTTTGCAGGGTGATGTGTGTCATTATGTAGTGTGTGTGTGTGGCATTGTGTTGTGCAGGGTGTTGTGTGTGAGAGAAAAGTTAAAGTTTAGCAGGTGGTTTGTGTGTAAAGGCATGTTGGGGGTGACAGACTGGAGGTAACAGAAAGCAGTATAAGGGATTTAAGTAACAGTGGTGTGTGTGTGTTTCAATGTGTTGTGTAGGGTGCTGTATGTGAGGGGAAAAGAGGTGTTTCAAGAGAGAATATGGAAAATATTAGCAGGGAGTTATGTGAGAAAAAACATGGTGGATGCAGGGAAGGGGAGAATAAAATAACAAACAGGGATTGGCATGTCATTAAAAAGGCTGGCATGCAGATGACATTATGTAGAAGGGAGGCTAGCATTCAGGGGGTGGTTTGGGAAACAGAGGCTGGCATGTTAGGGGTGGTATGGGAGAGAGACTGGAATGCAAGGAGTGAGTGGTATGGCAGACAATGGAGGCTGGACATTTAAAAGGGGCAGAAAATGGAGACTGGACATTTAAAGGGGCAGACAATGGAGGCTGGACATTTAAAGAGGCAAACAATGGAGGCTGGACATTTAAAGAGGCAAACAATGGAGGCTGCACATAAGGGGCAGAAAATGGGGTCTGGACATTACAAGGGGCAGACATGGAGACTGGACAAATAATAAAGGGGCAAACATGGAGGCTGGACATTACAGGGGGAAGACATGGAGGATGGACAAATAATAATAATAGAGACAGATATGGAGGATGGACACAATAAGGGGCAGACATGGAGACTGGACAAATAAACAGGGAGGAGACATATGAAGGCTGGACATAATAAAAAAATGGTACTTGTTTATCTTTGCAGCCCCCGCTACGTAACTTACGTATCCCCACTACGTAAGTTACATACATTATTATTATTATTGGGTTTTTTTTCCAATTCTCTCTCTCTCTGGGGGCACGGGCACTGTGGGTAGGTGACACTGATGTTCTGTGCGGCGGACATGAAACGGCGGGGACTGATGGTTTGGTGGTGGTGGTGACGACGACACTGCCGGTGGGTGGGTGGGTGGCTGGCTGTAAGTGCGTGCGTGCGTGAATAAAAGGGGCAGGCGCTAGACTCACTCCTCTGGGCAGTGCAAGACACACCCACTTTCCCAGACACGCCCACTGGGTGGTACAAGACACACACCCTCTACCAGGCCATAAAATTTTGTCCCTCTTTCGAATTCTCAAATGTTGGGAGGTATGATAATGTGCTGTATAGACCAATGTTGGCTAACCTGTGGCACTCCAGTTGTTGTGAAACTACAAGTCCCAGCATGCCTTAACTGCAAAAGCATAGAGGATACCTGACAAAGCATGCTGGGAATTGTAGTTTCACAACACCTGGCGTGCCACAGGTTAGCCAACACTGGTATAGACAGTAGTATTGTTGCCTGAAGGAACAGCACAATAAAGCTTGTGAGTTTAAAAAAAAACAAAAAAAAAAAAACACACCACAAGCTTTTCCCTAGGAATTCCCTAAATGCATAACTAAACCTTATTATAGTACCTACACTTATGATTGCAGAGGCTGGAGAATGTGTTTAAATCAATGCTTAAGGCTATAAAAAAAAAGTTGTTAGATCACACCCAAAATGTAGGTGTAGTCTATGAGAGACAGACATAATAACATAACGTGTATAATATATATTGCATTATATGGTTTCAAGTGTCTGGTATAAATAAAAAAAAAAAAAAAAGCCAATATGAATATTCCTCAAATTACTCGTCACTTAAACTTCCTCCTCAGAGCCACATGCTATTTATATTACAGGAACTTCCTTTACAAATATGGGCCCCTCTGCATTGTCCTATTGGGGAGACTTTATTCCAGAATATAAGAGTAGGAGGTGCAGCTGACTCATAGTAATCTGAACACGTGAGAGACCGGGGTGAACACAATCATTTGTAAGCCTTAAAATTAGACAGAGCACATAAAACTGCCATTTTGTTAATAACAGAGACTTATGGCGACATTCAACAGGCTGTATAGTGAGCAAATCCCAGCTGCTGGTAGCGGCTCGGCACAGAATCCTTCTTGCGTTCCCTGTGAGACGTAAGGGAGATTGTACGAAAGGGTTCAGTACAATAGTTCGGCAAACTCTTAACACAAACAAAACATTGTAATTCCTAGGAAGCAGGATGTGAAAAAAAATTATTTTATACGAAAATAGATGAGATCTAAGTAAATCTTAAGATTATTAGAAGATTTGTGAGAAATAAGAAAGTGGCTCCAGGCAATTCTACAAGAAATAGGTGTCTGAGCATATAAGACTGTCTAATAATGTATAGATTGTTTAGAATGGTATTTAAATCTACAGTAGATAGTTTAAGTTTGGCTGAACATCCCAATAGCAAAGCTACTGTTTTCACATTGATTATAAGGCATTTTTAAGAATCAAGAGTGAAACATATTTTGTTTCTATTTCATGGATTTGAATATGTGGACAGAGACACGGGCGTCGGAGTGGGTATGGAGAAAGGCCATGTAGGCGGTCAAATGGAAGCGGGGTGCCCTCCACTGGAGCCTCTGTACGACAAAGTCATACAGACTCATCAGTAATCGGTCTATCAGGGATAGGCAAGTACGTTGGCCAGGCAGCGCACGACTGATAAGTCTGTAAAGCCATTTTAGTCATACAGACTTGCAGTGTGCAGGCCTTCCTGTGTGCCCACCTCCCTCCGAGTCCTAACATATACACCGAAGCATGATGCAGTAGTTTTATCTTATTTTTAATAGGAGTCTATATGTAAAAATATTACACACATACTAAATATAGATATATGTAATACATATTATAAATACCCTCCTGAATACTTTTAATTTATATATCAACTTACAAATGAGGGGGGGGGATGAAACAATCCTCCCCCTCCCTTTAGCTAAAAATGTTCTGACACCCCTGGATGTAGGTAGGTCCACACATGGAGGCAGCCATCTTGTGAGTGGGATGAATAAACATATGCAAGTTCCCCTGTTCCTAGTGAAATCATAGCCTGAATTTTAGCTTCCCATGTAAAATGTATGCATGCATCCCATAAGTACGCAGATAGATTTTTACAGATTCCCCGTGTAGCTCTTATTCTGTGAAATTATTTACATTGCACCAAATAAAACGTACATATACCGACAATGGAGTATTTATGATTTTAAAGTTGTAAAACTGGAAGCACTGCCTACAACATAGAAGTATAAAAAATATTCCTTATTTCAAAGTCCAATGTCAACAGCCTTATTGATAGGTATTATCTTACAGCAAACAATAAATTAGCATTTAATCAAATCTATTGATCTGCGTAATTATTGTAATCAATCTGCAAAAAAATATCAAAATGCAATCTGTCCTATATGAACAGTGGGTAGCATAGCAATTCAGGAGTCAGACTTCGACAACTGGAAACCCCGTTGTGACCTCGCCAAATCATTTTGGAATCTGTCTACCCTGCCTGTCATAGTTTATATGCCCAGAAATGTTTTGGGCTTCCTCCAAATATACTGAAGAACAAACACTCGGAAAAAATGTTTGTCAGTTTGTAGCTTAAAAGCAGTGCATAAGGAGTCTGGTCTCGATCAAACATTACCTCATTTATACTTTAATGACAGATTATTCATTCTCCAAGGGTTGATCACTATCTCCTACCAAACAAGACCCTTACTGGCACTAAAGGCTGCCATGGAAAAGTATTTCAAAGTGGGGTCTGTCATTCCTAAAAAATAAACTTGTCTTGCCCTCTATAAACAATAAAATAATTGTCTTTTAACTGTCTTACCCAGCCAGAGATTCCTGTAACTATTACATGGTATAAAGGGACTAGAATTGCAAGCTGGATGACTAGAAATCGTTAGGCTGTGGAGTCCGTTACACCTTCATTCATGCTGAAAGGAGAAATTTAAAACTATGAAAAACATTTCAATAGAACGTGGAGATTTTGCCTTCGGAAATCAGCAAATTTTATTTAAGGTTCTGTCACCGACACAACAGTGAATTGCCTGGTTGATTGATGTAGGTGGTATTTGATAGGCTGTATTCGCAAATTGTTCGTTTCCATCGTGGCCAGGAGGATTTTTTTTAAAAAGTAGTTGCGCTTTTAGGGAAACATTGTTTGTTCTCGCACTTGATTGCATGATAGATTTTAACCTCTATTGTAGAGATTTTTATCCTGTCAAATTATTGCATTTACTCACAAATATAATTTATGGGGGGGGGCTTCACAATGATTTGAGGAGAGTAAAGCTTGGTACACATTACATTTATTTCACCCGATTATCTTGTAGATCACACTGTAAAAAGCTGGTTTTAAATGAATTCTATTAGTGTGCACGCTCTAATAGAATGTATATTTGTTTCAAAGTTTGACTGTATTTCAGAAGTTTTTCCAATGAACCATCAACAATGTCATTCCATTTTTGAAGTGTGTACACCCTCACCATCTTCTTATTAACCATTACACAGATACATCCTCGTATACTGCTGCAGTAACGGCATAGTCATGACAGAGCGGAGGGTTATGGGAAAAGAAAATTACAGTGCTGAGGTCATGACTTTGATTCCTGGACTAGGCCTTATCTGTGTGTAGTTTTTATGTTCTCCCCTTGTCTGCATGGGTTTCCTCCAGGTGCTCTGGTTTCCTCCCATAGGCCAAAAAGATGCTGGTAAGTTAATTGGCTGCAGACTAAAGACTGTGTGTGTGTTAGGGAATTTAGAATGTAGCTCCAACAGGGCAGCTACTTATGTAAATGTGAATTATTCTCTGTAAAGCGCTACATAAGCTGATGGTGTTATATACATTTGTAATGTATGTAAAATATATATATATATATATATATATATCAAATATATAATATTTGGTAAAATTTAATGTAGTGTGTACCCAGCTTAAGCCGCTGATTCCATTATTTATTCAGGAACTGAAGTTGAAGCAATCCTTTTAGGGTTACTTACAACTACAAACAACTTATAACAAATAAAAACACCTACAGACTGCCCGAAATTATTGTTTCCCAATGTGGTAATAGCTAAACCAAATAAATATGCAATTATTGCAGTCATATGGCACAAAGGAATATTGGAAGATAAAGAATTGGACCAAGGAGACTGAAACAAGGTCCCGAGAGATGCTGCAATTTAAACAAGCAATCTGACCATCATTAATGGGGGTGGAGTAGAGAAACATCCCTGCTGATTATGTTGTTTCCAGCTGTATCTCCTTCCATCAATCACACATTTCCTGCTGCTAGTGTCTATACCTACTTCTCCCAACAGGTGAATCCAGACCCCAATTACACCTTTTACTCAATAATTCCTATGCTAACTGCTATGGGGTCCAGAGGAGAGGGGGGGCCTGTGGCAGCCACTCCCCCTGCCCTGTAAGCAAGCGGTCAGAGACTGACAGCTTAAAACAGCGCTCAGCACTCTGTGTTATGAGTGATGGCGTGCCAAGCGCTGTTTTAGCCTGCCAGCCTCTGACAGCTTCTATAAGGCAGCAGTCCTGCCCAGCTCCACCTAGTGCCACCATCCATACTTAGTCCACTTCCTTGCTTTGGGGTCAGTCTTACTTTTCGCCCATGCATATAGAGATTATTCAGACAAAACCAGAATCAATGAATATATATGTTAACAACCCTCAATGTGTAAAGAACATCTGCACTGTATATATTCCACCCCCTACCATAATGCAGCTGAATCTGACAATCCTGAGGACTGCATAGTTAGGTGCAATGGGCGCTGTCCTAATTGTTTGACACACAGCACAGGAAGAGAATAGGAGGCCTCATCACCTGTCTCACTGATCAAAAATCCTAGGAGACAAAACAAACACTGTGTCTCCGATTATATATCATGAGGATGAGTTTCCTTTAAGAGATTATCAGATGATCCTTATCATAAGCGCTGCTTACAACTCTTATTTAAAGAGAACGCCATATCCATTCACACAGCCAAAGCCCTTTCTTCATCCCTTTGGAAAGCAGTGCAAGTTGTGTGGGCCAGAGTTAGCCCCTAGGGACGGTTTAGTTTTACGCTTCCGCTGACTACCATTACAGACTTCATGCTGATAACATCTCCATGGATAATTAAATACCTAACTCCCATCCTGACATATTGTTGTCATGTTCTTGACACCAGTGACATGAGCCAATGATGTCACATGCCCCTTGCCACTTAATCCTAAGTATCTAGCATGGCTGCTCAGATAGTCTGTTGTAAAGGGAAGTCAAACAATGGTAACTCTACTAAAAGGTGCCACAAAAAAATTCTATCATAATTACAGAAACCAGACAACATTTCAGAAGATAATTTGTTACACAGAGATTCTTTAATATCAAATGGAAAAAAAAAAAACTGGCATTAGGGTCCATTAACACAGTGATGGACAATAGGACCAAGAACAAATGCTGTCCTTAGCAGATAAAAGTCACATGGCGTATCCATGTCACTGATGTCAGATATGTTTGTTATAGCTTGTAACACTTGTGAAAGATGCTTGCTGTTCTGGGATTACAAGAAGGTGACTCAATCTTTAAGTGTACTGGTCGAACCAATTACTAAGATTAAAGGTCATCTACAGCCTTTTGATTAGTGGAGTAGTTATAGGACTGCCCAATGCAGCCATGATATATATCAGATTGTGTCCAAATCAGAGAGGGGTAATAAACAGCCACCCAGGACATTACTTACATACTGCCACTCAGAACATTACTTACATACCGCCACCCAGGACATTACTTACATACTGCCACTCGGAACATTACTTACATACCGCCACCCAGGACATTACTTACATACTGCCACCCAGGACATTACTTACATACTACCTTTTGTTTCAAGGCCTGTGAAGTAGAATAAAATATCAATGATTATATAATCACCGCTTTGTCTTACGTTCAGGACGTATGTGTTATAGGATATCTGACCAGTGTTTACAATCTATGTAAATGAATAACTATTCATACATACCGAGACAGATGACTACTAACCAGGAAAAAAACCTGAAAATTACATATATACCTTTTTACTACAAAATATAACGCAACTGTCTGATTTTACAGCACTAAATACAAGTCAAAAGACATACCATTATATTTTTTATTTGACCCTTCACCTCACTATCTAGGGGTGTGGTTTGCAAGAATACAGACCATCATAAAGCAGATGAATGGCTTTAGCCTATCAATGGCTAGCAGTCTCCCATAGTCGTGAAGACAATGGACTGCATCGACAGGTGAGTCTTTTATCCTAACCCTCCATTTCCTGCAGCCTAACCCTATTACGCTTGCTTGCAGTCGGGTAGTGAGCATGGATTGGTGGATGTGTCTGTGACCCCATTGGTCTCATTGGGGTAAAACCAGAACTACGTACGTTAGCGTTTTTATGCTAGCCGCTAGCGTAAAAGCGCCCATTAGTAGTTACAGCGCATGTGCGCGGCAAATGTTATGCCACATAACTCAGAGCGTAAGGGCCAGTCACGTAACTTCAGTGTAACTACGTACGAAGCGGCGTGCCAGCCATACGACACCCATAATTATGCTTCGGAGGCGAGGTGAGCCATTTAAATCATACAGTATGGGCGTGCTTAGGCTCGTAAGTACGTGCTGCCTTTACGTACGTCAGTACTTACGCTGTGTAAAGTTAAGGCAGGGTTCGGGAAGCGTAACGCGCCCAAAGTACGTACAAGCAAGGGGAGTGCATAGTAAATACGCTATGCTAGGAAACGTAGCTCTGGATTTGATCCATTATTTACACCAGCTTACAGAGTAGTCAGTGCTGATGGTTTAGCAGTAAGCACAGATTATTTCATAACTTATCTTAAAAAACAAAACAAAAAACCCCAAACAAAATAAGTGGATATATAGATTTTATTGGCTTTGCACTTAAAATCATTTCTTATCAAAAGAAATTATATCTATGACACATACATTGGTCCATTTTAACCCCTGGAACTGTATAAACATTTGCAGAACTTGAACATTCTGTTCATTCCCGCACGATTGTTAATTGTTGAGAAGAACAAGTTAAAATACATATATATATTTATTTGCCATTATTATTATTATTATTCAGCAGATAACTGAAGTGACATGAAGGAACTTATGTTCATTTCAGTCCCACACGAGGAATCTACATTCAGTTGTCAGAATATAAAAAACAGTCTGAGTTTTCACCTTTCAGGAAATCAGACGCAACACAGATTTGATTCCCAGGTGAACTCTAGTAGCTGGCGACCTGGCAAAATAATTCTCTGTACCTCGTATAAAGTAAAAGCATAGATCTTATTTTGGGCTGTAAATCTATTTTATGTCAACAATGCATTAAGTGCTTTCCAAGTTTTTAAACTACGTGCTAACATCATAGCGGAATTTCTACTGACAACCACCATCAATCAACCATTTTTCACCTCAAACCTTTAAAAATAACTTGTCAGTAACAATGTGTGTACCTACACAGTGTAAAAGCAAATATTTTTATTTATAAAGCTCAAAACACATTGCTCACAGCAATTTTATCATTCAAATAAATGTTAAGATCAAGAAGTAGAAACACAATGACTACACAGCAAGAAAATAGATAATAAGGAACTCAGGAATATAGTCAAATAATTAAAAAATAAGGGAACATGAGTATTGGGAGGGCATAACTTGCAACACTTTCTTTAAGCTATGAATTAAAGTCATAAAAACCTTAAAGTATACATAATTAAAATACTAAGACCATTTGTACTAACTGTAGAATGGGGTTGCTACAATTTAATAGAAAGTAATTAATTCACCAAGACATGAGGTGCCCTGTAATATTGCTCCAGAGAACAAAATGGCTGACACCACTTGTAGAAGATGGTACAGAGCAGCTGATGTCAAATGTACTAAAACTAAAAGACAATATGATGATTGTTTATGTATAACCAGACTTTGCTTCAGCAACCTTCGTTATCGATAATAGGTTTCCTCATGTCAACACCAAAGATACTGAGGCAATGGACAGACCCTCCAACATGATCATTCCATTAGGTACAATTTAATCTGCTCCTGAGCTTCCAACTGTCACTCACCTGGTTTCAATTATTTAACTGATATTTTAAAAAAAACAACTATTTGTCTCTTTAACAAAGGTGGTTACCATAGTAATCGTCAGTTGGAAACTAAGGAGCAGAGTATTTTGCACCTAATGGAATGGGTCACGATGGAGGGTATGAATGTATATCTTCGGCCCAAAGTGTATTAGTGCAGCTCTTAGCATACACTTAATAAATAAATAACTTAGAATATATAAGTTCCTCTATATTCCAAAGACACAAATGGGTAGATTTATTAAATCATCTAAAGGTGTCATGCTAACTTTAATTTAAATTGTTTGCTATAACTAACATTTTATAGAACACTATAAAACCATTGGTGAAATTTGATTGGTCGCTAGGCTGGCCATTTTGATTGTTTACACATAAATTAAGCATATATCTCAGAGTAAATTATGTAACACCATATTTGGTCACTGAACAGCAAATATATTGGCGTCTAATAACCCTAAAACAGCCTGCTGACTTTTAAGAGGAAGGAAGGTTTTGAACACATAAAAATATCCACGTCTGTTGGTTAGAGGGCGTAAGTCACACTCCATCGCGGTGCAATAGGAGATGCAAACATGATGTGGGAGAATGACTGGAAACCCGATGCCCAACACATCATGGGAACGATATCTGTTACAGGTTCAGTTTGGACATAAACACAATACAGACAAATTCTGGAGAGGACTCACACCAAAGCCAGCTAAAACAATGTCACACAAAACAGCCAAAGAGCAGATAGACTGTGATCTCACCACAAACTAGATGAGGGTGGGTTTAGTCAATCTCTCCCCTGATTACATGCTGTTAAGTACGTGCAACCGATACATATGGGAAAGACCAGAATGTGAGAGAGACCAAACAAGATTATGCATTCATCCCTATCCTAGTCCCAATCACAGGACCATCCTATCATTCAAGGTCTAGAAAATGGTCAGACTGGGAGTTACAGCCCCAGCGATCTATTCAGTCCTAAGAACACTGTGTATCTGAGGGGTGTCTCAT
>WWET01000149.1:291122-307185 GCA_011038615.1 Limnodynastes dumerilii | reverse complement strand
GGAGTCTCTAACTCACACCCATACTCTGCCTCTACTGTAAAATTTAAATAGCCAATCACGCCCACCTTACGGACTTTAACCGTACAGAGGGGATGGACCGCCCTTTCCTGCGAATCTCCGTGAATATGGAATTGCGCTGCTTAAGATGGAGATCCGTAACATAACATCTGCGCAGATGTAACATTTACGTTATCGGAGGAACGTTTGTCTTCAGCATCACTTACGCCTATAGTGTATCAGTGTAGCTCTTAGCATACACTTGAATGAGGTGTGAATATAAATAAAATAAACTGTAATTTATACATGATATTTGATTATATCCTGACACCTAGGATATTTAAGTTCCTCAAGATGTCAAAGACACAAATGGGGTACATTTATTAAAGCTTCCAAAATGGAAAGGGGCCGTGCTAACTTTAATTTACTTATTTGCCGTAACTAATATTTTCTAGAACACTATATAAACTAAAGGTGAAATTTGATTGGTCACTAGGCTGGCCGTTTTTATGGAGATATCTGCTTAATTTACGTGCACAAAGAGTAAATTACATAAACAATGACAACCATATTTGGTCACCAAACAGAAAAAATATTGCTGTCTGGATATGAAGTCTGGATCGGTCCATGGTAAAGTAGTCACACACAACCTAATATTCAGGGAGATCTCCCGGCCATACTGTGCCCATCTCAATAGAATTGGCACATCAGTCAGATCGATTAGGTATTGAAACAAGTCCCCATTTGGCACTTGATTTGGTTTAAGATTTACGATATCCTTATATTTATCCCAAGCATGTGTAAATTGTTTTGGTACTTCCTCATCTTTTTGGCCCCCTGCTGAAGGCCGCTGGCTATGCTACTTACGTATTTTCGGCAGAGGGCGCGCTCAGGTGCTGTGTCTCCGGCGGCACAGTCATTATATAGAGACGGTCCATGTAATGTACACACAGGAGGGTATATAGAGGGAGTAGGAGGGTGTCCCCGTGTCTCAGCAACATACACACAGGAGGGGTATATAGAGGGAGGAGGAGGAGGAGGAGGGTGTCCCAGCAACATGTCCGGTCTCCAGAGGCTGGCTCCCGCCGCACAGAACATCACCCCCGGCCTGGAGGAGGGTACAGCAACATGTCCGGTCACGGACATTGCATTAGTCATCCACCCACCAGCAGTGCCCACCTGGAGGAGGCACGGGAGAGAGAGAGAATTCCCTGGGCAATGATGACCCAGGGGACAGCAACAACATGTCCGGTCTCCAAACTAAATCTAAATCTTTCTTCTTGCCGCCTCTGCAGCGCTGCCCAGGGGGTTGGGGAGAAACAACTTCTTCACCTCTGGACCAGACAGACAGGAGCTCACTCTCTACTTAAAAAAAAAAAGTTACGTACCTTATGTAGGGGACACGTAAATTATGTAGCGGGGGCCGCAAAGATGAGGAAGTACCATTGTTTTATTATGTTAGCCTCAACCACCTCAGATAGGAAGCAAATTCCATGTATCATCTACCCTTACAGTGAAGTAATGTTTTGCACATTTCCTCTAAACCTACCACCCTCTAGTTTATATACATGTCTAAAATAGGAACCCCTCCTGTACCTGGTTACACACCTTGATGTATGTGAAAGCAGCTGTCAAATCCCATCCCGGTCCCTTCTCTGCTCTAAGCGATACATGATTAGTTCCTCTAGTCTCTTTGTATGTTGTGTGACACAGGCCATGCACCATTTTAGTTGCTCTTCTTTGCACAATCTCTAATGTATATATGATCTTTAAGAGAGATGGCCTCCAGAACTGAACACCTTATTCTAGGTGAGACTGTACCAATGACCTATATAAGGAGTAGTAGTAGTCACCCTCTTTATTGTGTAGTCAGCTTTATAACCTAATAATACCACAAAGTTGAGTAAGTGTAATGCAAAATAAAAAATAGTAAATAACAAAGGATCTTCAAGGTATGCTATAAAGACCGGTTTAAAATTCACTACAAGGACCAGTTAGAGAGCTTCATCGAATACATTCTATTGCGCAAGGCATTGCGTTACACCGATATAAATCTTTGACACAAGAAGAGTTTCCCAAGAGAGGAAAAGTTTATGGAAGAACGTGGTTATATTAACATAATTAAACAGTCATCAAGTTCCAAGTCTGTGCTTCACGTATTCAATAAACAGTAAGGAAAACTAATAAGCAGCACGTTGCATGATGGTAAAATTCCAGATACACTTCAATAACTCCCAAAAAATAAATGTAAAATCTAGTCCGTCTAGACACAGCCTTGTATGGATTAGAGCAGAGCTTTTCACATACCTGCACAATTCAGCAAAAGCCTGGAAATTTAATTTCTTGATCTTTTTTTCACTCAACCAATATCCAACCCTCTTCCCTTTCAGGAATGTCTGCATCTTTGTCACCTGTCACAGGAGCGACCCCAGGGACCAGTGAGGAGGGGCAGCCTGGAATCTCCTCCAATGAAAGCTTCACCTGTTAAAAGGGAGAATCGTATTTAAAAAAAATGAGCCTCGTCAGCATTTAAAGGGTTAAAGCAAGAGGAGGGGGATAATTGCTGAAAAACATAAATTATTAAGCAGCCTTACTAACCCACTTAGTGTTAGGAACACTAGTGTAATGAGTTGATAGCCAGGGATGTACCCAAATAATTCCTATTCACTCTATGGTTTGGGCTAATACTTTGTCCATTATAGCAGATGATACATAAAGTAAAGTAACCTGTGGCTGTGGAAGTGGATTGAGATTGTACCCCTAGCATTTCCTGGCAAGCACTGATGAGCATTGTAGTTCCGTTTACAAGAGTTGGGACAGTAAGGTGCACACATGGGAATGCTTGAATGAGTAAATGCTAAATGACCTATTAAGCTTCTGTACCCTTTAGGATGCCACATTCAACAGGAGTTAAGAGGGATCATCTGCACTGATACAGAGTGAGTGAAGGGTCCAGATCTAGCAGTGCTGGCAGAGAATATTTCATGCCTATTTACAGAAACCACAGGCAGCGTGGCAGGCAGGGGCAAGGTGCACCCTCCTGGTATAACCCTAGCCATGCTAGGGGAAGCTGCAGCACGTTGCAGAACAGACAGGAAGCCTGATCAGGATTCGCTGCTGTGCATGGCAGGCAAGACAAGTCTGTAGCTGCAAGGAAAGCATTGATGAAATAGGTCAGCCAGCCCATAGCTGCACATGGCACCTCCACTACTGACCTGATTAGCAGATGCAGGATCTCAAGTGGAGTCTAGTGCAACGAGACAGCTCCTGGTCTCCCTCTTGTTGGTGATCTGTCTCTTGACTCTGTCTCCCTCCCTCTCTTTGGTGACTGCTTTCCCTCCCCCTCTTTCAGATCTCCATTTGCTAAGCTGGGTCCCTCCCTGGTCTCTGCTTCTCTTCCAGGCTGGGAGGGTAATAACAGGGAATTCAGGATTTCAGGGCGAGGACACTCCCTCTGTCATAGCTTCAGGTTCTGTTTTGTTTCTCTGGAGCTTCATTGGTGGAAAAGGGAAAGAAGCGTGGAAGTTGGAAGCAGCAGAGGGAGAGGAAGGCAGAGTCAGCATACACAAGCTGCTCTGTATGGGGAGGAAGTGAAAGGAAGAATTACCGCCACTGGCCACTAGAGGGCTGCCAGGAGACTCACATCAGCAGGTTGCATCTTAAAGTGATTGACACAATTAGACCAGGAGAAGTTTTCAGTAGTTTATTGAAAGCATTTAGTAGTCGTCTTTTAATCATATTACACTAAACAACACTGTACACATTAATAAAAACGCACAGGTGATAAGAAAATTCCACAATAGAATGTATGTTACAATATTTATATTTTTGTTATCATAAAGTGTTCGGCTAAGAATCATTTTGTCTACTACATCCTGTTATCAAGATCATATTAGATGATGAAACTAAAGATACCATAAAAGGGGAATTTTGGGGAAATATTCAGCTCCCAGAAGTTTGTTATACAATAAGAATTTTGATGAGCTGAAGGGCAGCATTAGATTTTGTACATCTAGCACCGGAATCACACTTAAGTTTGAAATCCATAAGAGCAGTTTAGCATTTAACCGCACCTAAGTGTTCTCTTCCCTCCCACGTCCCACCGCCATTTTTAGGTGCCTAATGGCACTTACAAGTGTCATAGGCTACCTTATCTTCCCGTGCAGATTTTCCATCTTAAGTACGTAAATCCAGGGTTGCCTACTTTTTATTTCTTCGCTTCGGGGTGATCTCGGAGGGAAGACATAGATTCCAGTATGGGGGCGGGGCTTAATAATGCGATTTATACTTATTGCGTTATTAAGACCCGCCCCTGTCAATCACTACTGTAATCCCTAGTGTTCCAGAGGTGGGCGGGGACGGGGGACGTCATCAATTCCCGCCCATCCCTAGTAACTCTAGGGATAACAATAGAGATTGACAGGAGGTTGGGATTGTGGGAGATTTGCCGGCTCTCCCAGGATAGCGGGAGAACTGCCCAAATTTCGAGAGTTTCCCGGATATTCCGGGTGAGTCGGCAACCCTGGGGAAAATATGCATGGCCATTGACAACCCTTCTCTGGCTGCGTAATCTAAATGAATCCCCCCGCCCACTTTTCCTAACTTCCTACGGAGTCTCCTTTTATTTAAAAATCTTTAAAGACCGCATCAAGTCAATCTACGTGCCTAAAAGCTACATAGATTGCGTAGTCAACATGTGCAGTGGCTACATTCTTAAAAATACGCACCTAAAAAAAACGTAGCTTCTTAGGTGTGAATCGGGCCCTAAAAGTCTTAAAACTGCCATATATCATTGTATGACTGATTACAGCGGTATTGAGGATGTCATTGTCTTTGTTACTTTCTGCATGGCAGACCAGAGTTTGAAAATTGCTGAATTGCAGGGGAGACAAGTTTCATCTGTTGCAAACTATATTAAACTTTAAAAGTTTAGCTGGGTACACACTTGGCCAATCCTGTTGAGATCCAACTCCAGACCAGACTGTTTACACAATCCTACAGCAGACCAATCCATGATACACACTTGTACAATTTTACAACAGACTTCAAACCTGCATCTTCTGAAACCATCTCACTCTTCCACTCTTCCCCAGACCACCCTAAAAAAAGCTACATAATCAGAGGCAGACTTGGATAAAGCACTTTTGTGAGCGCACACACTTGTAAATTGGTCGGCTGATTGGTAGTCGGGTTGCCTGATTATTTAAGCAGGTTAAAAAATCGTTTGACCCAACCAGGTGACCAGGATTGGACGTCATGAGTGGTCACATGAACATACACGCTTATCCAATGTCTAACTAACTTGACCGTTGGAGGTTGGAGATTGGTTAAGTGTGTAACCATTTTAAAAACCAGGATTGAAGAGATAAGGGCACAGACATTCCTGTATCTAGGTATAAAATCCTTATATTCCAGCTTAAGTGAAGATGAAGATCAATTATCTGTTATACACCCACTGATCTTTTTTTATTCTGCAAACCTCGGCTAGTGAATTAACATAGCGAATTGTAAGTTAAAACAAATTAACAGAAAAGATTATGCAGTTACTATGGTAAAAGAAAGACTATTTTCCTCTAACATTTCGCTGAAGAAGAAAGTAACTATTAAAGCTGCACTAACAATGTTCTCTTGTAGCTGATTTTTCCAGGGTTAGTGGGGTTTCAGTGGAACAGTGACTGATAAATTTTAGCCCTGACGGTGACCCTTGTTGGCAGCTTATAACAGGGATTTTATATACAAGCAAATATGCAGATGACATAGTGCCAGATCATTCAATAGGCTGCACAGGTTGCAGTGTAGAGCACAATACATTAGGGGGACTTGACCAGTCACAGACTGCACAAAGGGGATGCCTGCTATAGGGCAATGGAGCTTGCCTGCAGTGTCATAGATGTCTCTTCTGCTATAGCATGCAACGGGAAAAGTTACTTATGTCACATAAGATATTTAATAAAGTGACTTTTAGGCTGCAGTATAATTTGAAATCGGTTGCAATCTCCGGTTAGAAAGTGTGGCTTCTGAAAAAGGGATATTCGAAAGTTACTTTTCGAATGTCCCTTTTTCCGAAGCTTACACTTTCGTAAAGAACAGATTACTCCGCCGCACCTCCGCCACTGCTCGCCGGACCGAGGGGACAGGTGAGTAAAGTCTTTCTGCAGGGTTAGGGTCAGGCTGTAGGGGAGGGAGGGTTAGGGTCAGGCTGCAGGGGAGGGTGGGTTAGGGTCAGGCTGTGGGAGATGGTGGTTTAGGGTCAGGCTGCAAGTAAGGGAGAGTAGGGTCAGGCTGCCTGGAAGGAGGGTCGGAAAGCTCGGTGCTCCGTGGATCCATTGCAATGCCTCCTCGAGGAATATGTAATCGAAATCCCGGGAGGAATGGCCAATTCGAAAACTGCTCCACACCCATATGAAATCACCTCTCCAGAAATCCTGTGCCTATTAGTTACCTTGGGCCGGATCCAGACCTATGCTTCCATTACGTTTCTTAGCGTAGCATATTAACGCTAGCGTATTTTCTATGCACTCCCCTAGGCACTCCCCTCGCTCGTACGTACTTTAGCCGTTTTACGCTTTCCAAACCCTACCTTAACTTTTCAAAGCGTAACTTCTGAAGTACGTAAAGGCTACACATACGTAGGTGCCTAAGCATGCCCACACTGTACGATTTAAATGCTTCACCCCGCCTCCGAAGCAAAATTACATATGTGGTATGGCTGTCACGTCCCTTCATTCGTAGTTACACTGTTGATACGAGGCTGGTACGTACATTCAGAGTTACGTGGCGTAACATCTGCCACGTGCATGCGCAGTACATACAAAACAGCGTTTTAACGTCTCCGGCTAGCATAAATGCGCTAGCATACGTAGCTCAGGATCTACCCCCTTGTCTTGATTTTGTGTGCTCAGGGATGCCATCAGAGGGGGAGAGCCAGGAATTCTGTCCTGGGCCTGAAGAAAGAGGAAGCCGGCCAAAACGCTGTCCAGAAGCAGGTATGGGCGGATTCTGCTGCTGACACTTGCTGCAGGAGAGGTGTAGCAGGCTACAGGCTAATGCAGGATATCCCTTTGCATTAGGTCTATAGCTCTCCGCCCCTAATGTGATGGCACGGATGATAGGAGCCACCTAGTGGTGACTCTGAATGTACTGATTTGATGGCATGATACTGCAGGAGAGGTTGTATTGTCCATAAGCCCTCAGCCTCCACCTGTTTATATGCCAATTCCACCAATAATAATAATATTTTTTAGCCGCAAAGGTTTTCAGGTTATAAATGGTGGTGTTATTCGTCACTCAGGCCGATTGATTGGACATTGCATGTTAATGCAGACTGGAGGAGCCTCTGTATGTAATTTAATGCTGTGTGAGCATCAGCTCAATTCCTATATGGCAGGCATAGGCAACCTGTGGCACTTCAGGAGCCAGATTTACTAAGCTGCGGGTTTGGAAAAGTGGAAATGTTGCCCATAGCAACCAATCAGATTCTAGCTCTCACTTTCCTATTACACACTAGAGAATGTCAGCTAGAAGCTGATTGGTTGCTATGGAGAACATCTCCACTTTTCCAGCTTAGTAAATCCGGCCCCAGGTATTGTGAAACTACATATCCCATCATACTTTGCCAAGTATCAGCTTGGCCCAGTCTTGTAACTACATGGGACAGACATTTCATAATAACCTTCCTCAGCTTACACTGCCAGTTCCATGGCAAATTCACTCCCTAATAACAGATTCATTTTACACATTATCCCATCCAGATATTAACACGTTATCCACTGAGTACCCCAACAGAATATCAGCATTCATAAAATCCAGGCAGGTACTAACTAGAATATTCTGACCCCACTGCATGAGATAAAATGACAGAAGGAATTCTTTTATATTGCTCTAGGAGACATGAATGTTTTAAAAGCAGAAAGGTCCAGGTTCACAGTTACGTAGTTTGCGACTTACGTACGTTGTTTTAAGAATTGAGCTACTTCGTATACGTAGTAGCTTATTTACACTATCTACGTACCATTTATGTACGTAAATTGCGTAAGCGCGGTCTAAAGACCGCGCTTCCGCAATCTACATACAAAAATGGTACGTAGATAGTGTAAATAAGCTACTATGTATGCTCAGTAGCTCAATTCTTAAAATAACGCATGTAAGACGAAAACTACGTAACTGTGAATCCGGACCAAAATTCCTAACGCCAGTGGCTGGCTTAATTCCAATTATTTTTCTTAATATTTTATCAAGGTTTTATAGAAATGTTTAGCATTTATCTTCTTACTTAGATTTTGTGCTCAATTTCTTTTAATGCATTGTCCTAAGGTTGTCAGAATCCGGGCTGGGTAATCTGACTCCACCTCATGGAGCTTGTCAGTCATAGCTTTCTCTACCAATCACATTTCAGGTAGCTAAGACAGGTATTACATTAGGCATCTATGATCTGTAAAGGTGTTTCGGCTGTTATTATCTGTTACTTATTACAGTTATTGCAGAAACTGAGGGTGTTATTTTTTCAAACAATTATTATTTTTATTTATATTTTAAACTTGGTGAGTTGACTCTTCCTGGGGATACTGGCTGGCAGCATTCTTATACGGTTGTGAGTCCCCATAGCAAACAGCCCTATTTCAATAGGGCCATTCGCTCCCAGCCGGGATATCGATTGCTTATGCCTTGATGAGGCATAGTAATCGATCCCCGGAGCACCTAACATGGTGCTCCTAAAAGTGAGGCTTCCCTACTCCCTTACCCTAATCCAAAGACTCCCCGCTCCCTAACCCCTAGCCCTGTACGTGCCCTGGAAATAGAAGTCATTGGGTTTCCAAATCCAGATGCAACAGAAAATAACAATACTTTGTAATATGTAAGCATAATTCCCCCTGCCTTTTCCACTATAAATCTTGTGTGAATTATTTACTGTGGAAAATATTCAAGAGTGCACCATAAAAGTGAATTATAGTTGTGATGGTTAACATGGGACAGGCCATGTACATCGTCTTTACATCTCTTAATGTGTCTATTTTTTTTTTTTTTGCCATATCTGAATAATATTTAACCAGATGTTGTTCTGATATTCTCTTTAACACAGTGAGGGAAATTCTTCCCTCCCCTTGCAGGAGATCCTTATTTACAGTATAAACAAATATGCAGCAGATGAGCATAAAATGATATGCACATTTTACATTGTGGTCCAACTGATATCTAAATTACAGGTTAAGGCTAAAAGAATAAACTGTCTGTTACATGTTTTCCTACAACACTCGTAATGCTAAATGGTTTGTCCAGAAGCTACTCCTGTCCATCGGTTGCAGTCTACATACCTCCCCCACCACTTCTCCTAACCTCCCCCAGAGGTTGCCGTGGCATACCTCCTCTTACCTGTAGTCTTTAAAGATTACACCTAGTCAATTTACATGCCTAAAGGCTACGTAAATGGCATAGTCAGCATAATGGTGCAAATGTTTTGATGTAAACAGTGCTTATTTATGACTTGGGCACACCCTTACTGTATATTGACTATTTGCCTCCTCTCTTGCCTATGCCTGGTCTACAAGTTCCACACAGATAAACCTGAACTTCCTGCATAACCTGCCAAACCTTGAAATTATTGGGGGAAGATGCAGTGACATTTTCTAGCAAGCATTTGTATTATATTATATAACATGAAAAGACCCGAGGGCCTACCTGACACTAAGACCTACACACTGGTCTTAACGCGGGTGCCGTCTGGTGCTCCCCAGTGAACCACAGAGTAATCTGTAATAACAGGACAGGAGGTGGAAGGAAAGGGAAGTGTGTTGTCAGGAAAACCACAAGTGTTGTCACCACTAATGCCAATGTCATTTACAGCTTATTCCTCTTTGAGTTTCTTAAAAAGCTTATTATACTCTGCGGGCATAGAGCTTTCTTGATGGAAATAGCCATTAATCTGCTTATTTGCATTAATTAACATGAGCCAGAGAGGTAAGAAGAAAAAAAAGAACAAAACATGTGGACTATGCAGAAACATGGCTTGAACATGCCTGAGGCTATATATTGCAGATAACACAATTCTAGGCATCCAGTTGTATTTAAACCATCTTAATTCAAGATTTTCTACGGTTTCCATATATTTAGATTGCGGCCGATTTTGTGTTTTGTCCTACCCGGCTGAAATGTATTCCGGCCCTTTCAGAATAAAGAGGAATGAAACTTCAGTCACCTTTCAGGAAGAGGGGCTGCTGTGAAACTGCAAGCGGACGTCCCATAGTGCAATGTACATTATAGCCTGCACTGGGCACCGATGCAGACTTGCATGACATTCAGTGTACTTGAGTCTGAAAACTAAAGATTGGGGACCGTGTTCACAGATGCGATGGTGAGGACAGATCCGCACCTAACTCACCCGTCCTAGCCCTATACCTTATAGTACTTACGAGTGCCACAGGGCTACCTTATCTAACCGTGCAGAGTTTTCTTCTTAAGAAAAATCCGCACGGACATTGCCTCCCTCCCCCCTCCCACTTCTACCTAATCACTCCCCGAGGCAGCATTCGGCCACCTCTTTCTACTTAAACTACTCCGTGCGCTCTTTAAAGACTGCACGGAGGCAATCTACGTACATAACCGGTACGTAGATTGCGTAGATGAACTACTTTGCATGCGCAGTTGGTCACTTACTAAATATCTGCACCTTAGAAGCTTTTGCTTCCTAGGTGTGAATACGGTCCTGGAAGCTCATCCGTGCGAGTGGAATAGGTTAAGTTACGAACGCACAGATGCAATGATAGTGCGAATTGCTGATCCTTCCGAATCTGTTACCATTGGATCCAGACGAAGGAAAATCTGATCTAGCCCTATGTGCTAATCAAAGGCGCAAATTTGGCGCCACAATAAACATTAATGAGAGCACGTCCTGTCTCCAGTATCGGGAAACCTTTTAAACTGGGCACACACCTACGCAAATGTCAGGCCAATCATGCGATTCAAGAGCATTTTGATCTATACTGCAAGAGTATACACGCTCCCATGATGATTTATTGTGATGAAACAGGACATTTCTGACTATTTGCTCTGAAGAACGTCCTAAAAATCATGACCGTTACGGCAGTGTGTCTGATTTTTCTGGTCCAGTGCAGCATAGGCAGATATCAGTACAGTGTGTATGGAGACACAATTGTTTCAGCAGCAGGGCCGGATTAAGGGATACATGGGCCTGGGGATGAAAGGGCCCATTGGAGTGATCATGACCAGTCATGCTTTAGTGTGACCAGTATAACACAAGGGGGCTGATCCTGAACTACACAGACTCCCGTATTTACGCCGGGCGGATACGTAACATCGTCATCTCTGACGATCTGCGCATGCGCCGGGCAGATGTTGCCCGGCATAGTTAGGGAAATCCGTTCCTCAGGATTGGACGTCCCTAACTGTTGCGTAGTTACGGCTGAGGGGGGCGGTTCTCGCCGTAAATACGCAACAGTTAGGCAAGGAAGGCGGGGGGAGGTAAGCTAATGAGGGCGGGTTTGGACACTTACGGCTGAAGTTAAGGTAGGCTTCAGCCGGCATGTGTAATTACACAGGCCACAGGGGGAGTGTCGGGGGGAGTGCATGCCGATACACTGTGCGATAGCAGCACATCGGCATAGTTCAAGATCAGCCCCAAGGAGCATATGCTTACTAACATTACTTATCTCCCTGAAGGCTCGCAATGCACATCTGAGCAATGGCTGATGGGAGGAGCTGCTGCAGCAGAGCATCAGCTGCGGCTCTAAAATTGTCCATTTTATATATTAATGACACCACAGATCTGCTCAGAAGGAGAGCAGCAACCAAGGTGTATGAGAAAACACAGAGTGCAGCATTTGGAAGCCACACAGCTGTCTGGACGACCAGTCATCATATGCATTGGATTTCTTGATGGGCCTATTTTCAGATGTAGGCCTGGGGCTGTAGTTCAGCAGATGGTTAGAAGAGATTAAGATCTGCTGGTATATTTTTATTGTGTATACACATGAATCAGTGGACTCATCAGTAAAAAGTAATACTACAGTAGCTACATCCCCGTTCCACTGCACCTCATTTATTAAAGATACATTGTCAAGTTCTTTTGTTAAGTTATGCATGTTCAATACATTGGTTCATTAAAAGCAGAGTTGGAATCCATGCTCTATAGTGTTAACATGCATTTTTTGAATTGTTATTGCCAATCAATCACGAAAATGTGAAAGGGTCTCGTGTATATAGTTGGTATACAAATAATTCAATTATTTTAGGTTTCCATTTTTGTTTGTTTATTAAATAAAGACAACAGCTGAGTCTTCATTATCCCGTTAGCTGCAGGTTTAAAGCCTTGTTATATTGATATCTCCAGCAGTGATGTAATGTAATATTGTTGTTCTAATTGTTACACGGTGGCCCTGAACTAGATGGTGAACATGTGGATGAGGAGATAAGGAGCTATGGCCTGATATCATATGTACATATCTAAACCATGCATACATATGCAGAGGTGTAACTAGAATGTTCCCTAGGCGCTGATGGCTTTGGAGGCGGCATCAGGTCACATACCCTACAAAACCAACACAAAAATAAAGAAAATGAAAGAATAAACCCCTTACCTTACTCTCTGCGTCTGAGAGCAACTGCAGCGTGGCATCCTCCAATCAGTGTTCAGCCAGACAGCGCCGGCCTATAGGACACACTGCGAGATTAGCTCACTCCTGCAGTGTGTCATGTGACCTGCGCTGCCCGGCTGAACACTGATTGGAGGATGCCATGTTCCCTGACATGTCAAATGCTCTAGACAGTAAGGTGCAAATGACCTTTGATCATGGCAGGGGCGTAACTAGACCAAATGGTGCACAGGGCAAATGCCCAAATGGCGCCCCCCCTCCAGGAAAACAAAGAATAAACCCCTCTTACCTTACTCTCTGCGTCTGAGAGCAACTGCAGCGTGGCATCCTCCAATCAGTGTTCAGCCAGACAGCGCCGGCCTATAGGACACACTGCGAGATTAGCTCACTCCTGCAGTGTGTCATGTGACCTGCGCTGCCCGGCTGAACACTGATTGGAGGATGCCGCGCCGCAGTTGCTCTCAGACTCAGAGAGTAAGGTAAGAGGGGTTCATTTGGGCATTTGCCCTGGGCGCCATTTGGGCATTTGCCTTAGGCGCCATTTGGGCTAGTTACGCCCCTGTACATATTGACACACATATTATTATGCAGGACTGTAGAAATCCTATAGCAGAAGAAAGTAAGGTCGTATATACATGTGCAAAAAGGATATGAGAGAATGCATACACATGTACACACACAATTTGTATTGCATAGAAGATGGGGAAGATAAGTAAAAAAGAAGACCTGAATAGAACATTGTACCAATGTTACAGACAGTTTCAGACCGCATTTACGCAACCTACGTATATTACGTTAAAAAATGACTACGCATGCGCAGTAGTAAAAATCGTTAAACAACAGATGTATATGTTATACGTCCGGTACTCTGAATACGGGCCTATAGATAGGTATTTAAGTAAGATACTATAGGTATTGTATGAAATATGCCGGGCACTTTTATATGATTAATTGGGGTGTAGTTTGCCGCTGATCTGAATTGCGACAGATACGCTTCCAGCAGTTAAATGATGACCGTAATCACTTCCCAGCAGTTCCGGATGAGACAGCGACATTCATGAGACTGAGGCATCTTCAAAGATTACAACTGTGACAAGTACTATTATCCTGACCCTAACCATCCCCTATCCCTAACCTTAACCTTCCCCGAAGCCTAACTCTACATGTCCAGCTGCCTAACCTTAACCATTGGAGACGGGCACTTATTTGAAATAGGAACATTTGACACTGTACCTGGACCAAAATAAAAGCATTCTTTATTTGAAAGTTGTGACTCTGTGATGGGCTCTGTTTATTTTTAGGGCTTCCTCCTATATAGTAAACTTCCCAGGCAGGTAAGCAGTGGCATTTCTAACATCGGTGCAGGGGGTATATCTGCTAGGGGGCAGGGTGGAGAGGCAAACCCATAGCAGCCACCCTTCCTGCACTCACGGAACTCAGAGGCTGGCAGCTTAAGACAGTGCTCAGTGCTCCATGTATGAGCATGCACCGTCACCCACTACCAAAAAGACTTGAGCTTCACCTCCTTGCTGTGGGGGCTTGAGATGCTCAACCTCCTCCCTTGCAGGTAAGGGCTATCTCTTCGGGTTACCATCCAGATTTCCCCATTAGTATCAGTATTAGCGCTATACTCTTGACTAATGCCATGTTAAGATCATACCAAGAAAGGCTAGAGGAACTAAACATGTATAGCTTGGAGCAGAGAAGGGAGAGGGGGGATATGATAGAAGCTTTCACATATATCAAATGTTGTGACCAGCTAGAGGAGGGGGCATATTTCAAAGAAAGAGGTGTAACAGAACACGAGGACATGAATATATACTGGAGGGTGGCAGATTCAGAGGAAATGTGCGGAAAACTGACTTCACTGAATGGGTGATAAATAAGTGGAATAACTTCCCATCTGAGGTGGTAGAGGTAACACAGTAGAACAGTTAAAACATGCTTGGGATAACTATAAGGAAATCCTAAATCTTAAACTAAATTGAGAGTAAATAGGGTCTAGGGTAAGTATAGTTTTTTTTTTTGGTTTTTTTTTAAACTTTCTTTATGTAGTCCACGTTGAATCCAGAAACAATGTACCGGTACATTGCAAACTACAATCATGGATGCAAATATTGAGTTATCATATCTGCATAAAAATTACATTTCATCAAATAAAATTTATCATGTTATAAGTACAGAAAACTTGGCATAAGTCCTTCATTTTCCCGCTAATTTTTTTTTTTTTGTAAGTTAGAATTACTTATTAACCCAAACCAAGATATAAAAACAGTGCACCAAGCAACCCACCTCACACACAAATTGGTGGGTCGTTTTCCACCTCCCTCAGCAAGTACCAATGAGTGGTCAGTATAGTTTTAAATAAACAACTGCCTGGATGGACCATGTGGCTCTTATCTGCCGTCACTTTCTATGTTTCTAAGATAGATTTGTGATTACTACCTATAAATATCATTTTATTGCTGACCAGGGCCCACTTTTGCAAGTTATGCTATTTTTATTTTAATGTGGAGTTATAAGTCCCAGCAGAAGTTCCTGCTATAAAATGTGTTACTAAACATCTACACCCAAGATGCATATTTGAAACACAGCATGCTCTATAAAACAGTACAACGGCAATAAAGAATGTATAGCATTTCATTGTGTTTTATTACAAGGGTGCGTTAAAATTGTCAATGTGAACTCTAGAGAGAGAATATAAAATATATAATATACAGACATATTGGGCTAGATCCTGAACTAAGTACACTAGCGTCTTTACGCAAATTGGCTATTTGTATTTACTGCGCAGATGTTACGCCACGTAACACTGAACGTACGTACCATCAGCGTAACTACGAACGAAGGGGCGGGGGCATCAATACAACACCCGTAATTACACTTTGTAGGCGGAGGGAGGCATTTAAATTGGACATTATGGGCCAGGTTACGCCCACGTTCACGTACGTAAATCCATTACGTACGTCAGTACTTAAAGGACTGCACGTAGTTAATCTATGTGCCTAAGGGCTACATAGATTGCGTAGCCTGACTTTGCATGCTCAGTTTATTAAATCGCAAAAATATGTGGGTGTGGGTCCCCGGTTAGAATGGCCCTATTTCAATAGGGCCTTTCTCTCCCAGCCAGTTTCAAACTGGCTGGGATTTCGATTGCATATGTCTCGATAAGGCATAGCAATCGATCCACGGAGCCCCGAGCTCCGAAAGGTAAGAAAAAAAAAGCTCTCCACTCCTTTCCCTAATTCTAACCCTAACCCTCCCCTCTCATTACCCTAACCCTCCTCTCCTGGCAGCCTGACCCTAACGCTCACTTCCTGGTAGCCTGACCCTAACCTATCTCCCGCAGCCTGACCCTAATTCTCCCTTCCCTGCAGCCTGACCCTAACCCTCCCTCTCCCGCAGCTTGACCCTAACAGTGGCAAACGCAGGATTTTGAAAAGGGGGTTTCAGTGTAATAC
>WWET01000149.1:273947-291053 GCA_011038615.1 Limnodynastes dumerilii | reverse complement strand
TGGAACCCCGAAACCGAAACAAATAACCCCCGCCCCGTTCAAGCTCTGCTCCCGCCCCGCCGCCACTGTGAGCGTGTGTGTTAGGGAATTAGAGGCTGAAGTACTGTTTAAAATTGTAAAGAGCTAATATGAAGTTAAAAAAACATATGTAAAATGATAATACTGATAATATGGTCATACTATCTGGCTGCCAAAATATCTAAGAATCTAAGACCATTAACGTTCTTTGTGAAAGCAGGAAGTTTATAATGTAGATACAAAAATAATACAAATAAAATAAATCTACATGAAGGAATTGTGTTGTTATTGTCTGTAACAAGTCATGTTTTTGATATTTTTAAGTAAATTATAATTTACTTCTTTTACACATTAAAAAAGTAATTTTATATTGCAGGAACAGATCTAATAGCAATAGCAGTATACAATGCATTAGTAGAGCACATTATGCAATGGACCAGAGCCTGTGTCAGGGCATAAGTACTGTTGAATATGGTGTGACACATTTACCATCATCACCTGCTTTTCTATTGCAGCACAGACCATCTTCCTCCATGACAGTCTACCCCACATGGCTGCTAGGCCAAGCCCCTTTCACGGCACCCGCAAAGCCATGCCTCTTTTTCGAAAATGTCACTTTTTTTGCACATTGTAAAATTTTTTTGTTTCAATTTTCAATCTGGGGGGTTTTTGGGTGCGCCACTGCCTAAACCTCACTCTCTTGCAGCATAACCTTAACCCTCCCTTCTCTGCAGCCTAACCCTAACCCTCTTCTGCAGCCTGACCCTAACCCTTCCTCCCCCATGCCCTGGAGAGGTTACTCACCTTTCCTTCGGTCCAGCGATCCGGCGGTAGCGGCGGGATTTCCGAATAGGAATGAGTGAGTATACCATTCAAAAAAAATTAAAAAATTTAAAGTGTGCAGTATTCGAATTAGGGACATCCGAAAAGGAACTTTCGGATGTCCCTATTTCGCAAAAGTGAGTTTCTGACTGGGGACTGACAACAAAATATGCACCTAAGAGGCCTCTGTTTATTAGGTGTGAATCAGGGCCTTAATAGGTAACATGGCATATTTTGTTATTAGTTTATTTTTTACACTGCCTATAAAATAGGTGCACATAAATGTGTGCAATTCACTTTCCTACGCAATCCCTTAATCTGGCCCAGCACACATTGTGCATCATACCATGCAATCTGTCCTTTGTTCCCCTATATAGCTGACATTCCATACTGTATTTCATCATGACCATATCATTATACCGGTCATGTTATGTCACCCCACTTTATCTTATGTTTGCTATCTATTCTACAGACGTCTGTGGCTCCATATTGTAACCAGAGATTAGATAATGCAAGCCTGGATAAAGCTGGAGGCGGTCAGTGATGAAATAAGCCAGGAAATGGAAATGTTACGCTCTATCTACTGTCTGGCTCAGGACACAACATTGACATGCCATGCGCAGGTCGCTGGCACAGAACCCACCTTGGACCAGTTGAGACAGAGAGAAACATGTGGGTAGAGTCTGATGTTCTGCACGGAACACTGATCCTGGGCGAGACTTGTCCCCGCGTCACCTTCCTATTACAAGGCAAAAACAAATATTCTGAAGGATCTTTCACACTTTCCTTTCTGTCACGGTTTGCCCTATGGTTGGCAATGTCACAGCTGTATCTAGAGATTTTAGTGCCAGGGTTCAGAGAGGAAAACTGAATCCCTGAACTATTAATCAATTTAATATAAAACATGAACCTAATGAAGAGGCACGTGCTGGAGATGGGTGGTTGGCGCATCTCCCTCTAATTGCTGACTCCTTGCAGAATCTTACTGCCAGCCAGGAGTAGCGACGTTGCAAAGTTGCCATCCGCTAGCAGCGGCGGGGTGTTCATAAACAGTGTTTAGCCCTCAGTGGTTCTGTGTTGTGAGTCCCCGCTGCGATGGCTCTCATGTGAGCCATCGCAGAATTTATTTTTATAAACAGGTGAGTATGCAATTCGCATACTCACCCATTCATTTTCGGAAGTGCCGCCACTGGACCACCGGAGAGGTGAGTAACCCTCTCCGGGGACTTAGGGTTAGGCTGTGGGTGGGGGGATTTAGGGTTAGGCTGCAATGGAGGAGGGTTAGGGTTAGAGTGGGGTTGATCTAAAATATCAAACAACAGGCTCACAACAGGATGGTAGACAAGCGGCTCCCGGTGCACTCATACACTGTCTTGGGTGGCAGTCACTAGGATACACTCTGTCTTGGGTGGCAGTGATTAGGATACACTGTCTTGGGTGGCAGTCACTAGGATACACTCTGTCTTGGGTGGCAGTGATTAGGATACACTGTCTTGGGTGGCAGTCACTAGGATACACTCTGTCTTGGGTGGCAGTGATTAGGATACACTGTCTTGGGTGGCAGTCACTAGGATACACTCTGTCTTGGGTGGCAGTGATTAGGATACACTGTCTTGGGTGGCAGTCACTAGGATACACTCTGTCTTGGGTGGCAGTGATTAGGATACACTGTCTTGGGTGGCAGTCACTAGGATACACTCTGTCTTGGGTGGCAGTGATTAGGATACACTGTCTTGGGTGGCAGTCACTAGGATACACTCTGTCTTGGGTGGCAGTGATTAGGATACACTGTCTTGGGTGGCAGTCACTAGGATACACTCTGTCTTGGGTGGCAGTGATTAGGATACACTGTCTTGGGTGGCAGTCACTAGGATACACTCTGTCTTGGGTGGCAGTGATTAGGATACACTGTCTTGGGTGGCAGTCACTAGGATACACTCTGTCTTGGGTGGCAGTGATTAGGATACACTGTCTTGGGTGGCAGTCACTAGGATACACTCTGTCTTGGGTGGCAGTGATTAGGATACACTGTCTTGGGTGGCAGTCACTAGGATACACTCTGTCTTGGGTGGCAGTGATTAGGATACACTGTCTTGGGTGGCAGTCACTAGGATACACTCTGTCTTGGGTGGCAGTGATTAGGATACACTGTCTTGGGTGGCAGTCACTAGGATACACTCTGTCTTGGGTGGCAGTGATTAGGATACACTGTCTTGGGTGGCAGTCACTAGGATACACTCTGTCTTGGGTGGCAGTGATTAGGATACACTGTCTTGGGTGGCAGTCACTAGGATACACTCTGTCTTGGGTGGCAGTGATTAGGATACACTGTCTTGGGTGGCAGTCACTAGGATACACTCTGTCTTGGGTGGCAGTGATTAGGATACACTGTCTTGGGTGGCAGTCACTAGGATACACTCTGTCTTGGGTGGCAGTGATTAGGATACACTGTCTTGGGTGGCAGTCACTAGGATACACTCTGTCTTGGGTGGCAGTGATTAGGATACACTGTCTTGGGTGGCAGTCACTAGGATACACTCTGTCTTGGGTGGCAGTGATTAGGATACACTGTCTTGGGTGGCAGTCACTAGGATACACTCTGTCTTGGGTGGCAGTGATTAGGATACACTGTCTTGGGTGGCAGTCACTAGGATACACTCTGTCTTGGGTGGCAGTGATTAGGATACACTGTCTTGGGTGGCAGTCACTAGGATACACTCTGTCTTGGGTGGCAGTGATTAGGATACACTGTCTTGGGTGGCAGTCACTAGGATACACTCTGTCTTGGGTGGCAGTGATTAGGATACACTGTCTTGGGTGGCAGTCACTAGGATACACTCTGTCTTGGGTGGCAGTGATTAGGATACACTGTCTTGGGTGGCAGTCACTAGGATACACTCTGTCTTGGGTGGCAGTGATTAGGATACACTGTCTTGGGTGGCAGTCACTAGGATACACTCTGTCTTGGGTGGCAGTGATTAGGATACACTGTCTTGGGTGGCAGTCACTAGGATACACTCTGTCTTGGGTGGCAGTGATTAGGATACACTGTCTTGGGTGGCAGTCACTAGGATACACTCTGTCTTGGGTGGCAGTGATTAGGATACACTGTCTTGGGTGGCAGTCACTAGGATACACTCTGTCTTGGGTGGCAGTGATTAGGATACACTGTCTTGGGTGGCAGTCACTAGGATACACTCTGTCTTGGGTGGCAGTGATTAGGATACACTGTCTTGGGTGGCAGTCACTAGGATACACTCTGTCTTGGGTGGCAGTGATTAGGATACACTGTCTTGGGTGGCAGTCACTAGGATACACTCTGTCTTGGGTGGCAGTGATTAGGATACACTGTCTTGGGTGGCAGTCACTAGGATACACTCTGTCTTGGGTGGCAGTGATTAGGATACACTGTCTTGGGTGGCAGTCACTAGGATACACTCTGTCTTGGGTGGCAGTGATTAGGATACACTGTCTTGGGTGGCAGTCACTAGGATACACTCTGTCTTGGGTGGCAGTGATTAGGATACACTGTCTTGGGTGGCAGTCACTAGGATACACTCTGTCTTGGGTGGGAGTCACTAGGATACACTCTATCTTGGGTGGCAGTGATTAGGATACACTGTCTTGGGTGGCAGTAACTAGGATATACTCTGTCTTGGGTGGCAATGATTAGGATACACTGTCTTGGGTGGCAGTCACTAGGATACACTCTGTCTTGGGTGGCAGTGATTAGGATACACTGTCTTGGGTGGCAGTCACTAGGATATACTCTGTCTTGGGTGGGAGTCACTAGGGTTCTCTCTGTATTGGTTAGTTGTAATTAGGATGCTCTTAACACATAGACCGACCAGATGGCATGCACTGAAGAGGCACAGGGTCTAGCTGCTGACTAAGGGTCGTATCCAGTCCTTTGTCCAACACCCGACTTCCGCAAGCTGTTTACGGAAATTGGGTGTCTGGAACGAAGTGTGCATGCCCCAGGCAGATGTTACGCAGCAGACCTTTTTCCATATAGAATTAAATTTATACAACGGCATGTCACTTCACCTCTACATGCCTGATCCCCGCTGATAAACCAGAGTGGGAGCGGCAATAGAAGATAGGGTTATGGCTGCAAATTTCACCAAAAGTCTGCACAAGAGATGGGAGTGACACGGGAGTTCCCGTCCCTCTTCTGTGCGGACTTCTAGACCTCCATACGTACATAAGACTTTTCTGAATATAGTCCTGAATTTTAACAGGCCAGCATGCACCTCAACACTGTACATTTTGTATCCCTTTTCCCTCCCACTAGCCCCCGCTCTACAAAGGTAAAATAGATCTAAAAAGATCCAGAGCCATACTGAAATTGTAGCATGTCTACAAGTAAAGTGGGAATTTCACAATCCTAGTAATCAGAGAACACCTCCTTTTTAAAAGTCTCTATCTGGTTCACTGAAGACTAAAGTTACCTGAAAGCTTAAGAAGGGTTTTTTTTATAGGAAGTAGTCACATGATCAATGAACCAAGAAATGATGTATTGCTATCATGTGACATGGCACCATGGAACCAGGAAATGAACCCTGAAGGAAAGAGGTAATGTGTTCCCAGACTGAACATTTAAAAAATAGCTATCATTACAGCTTTCTGTATTGGATGGCAGACTGGGTGGTGGCCAGTAGGATGCTCTTTGTATTGGGTGGTGGTCATTAGAATGCTCTCTGTATTGGGTGGTGGTCAGTAGGATGTTCTCTGTATTGGGTGGCTGTATTGGGTGGTGATCAATAGGATGATCTCTGTATTGGGTGATGGTCAGTAGAATGCTCTCTGTATTGGTTGGTGGTCATTAGAATGCTCTCTGTATTGGGTGGTGGTCAGTAGGATGTTCTCTGTATTGGGTGGTGATCAGTAGGATGCTCTCTGTATTGGGTGGTGGTCAGTAGGATGTTCTCTGTATTGGGTGGTGATCAGTAGGATGTTCTCTGTATTGGGTGGTGATCAGTAGAATGCTCTCTGTATTTGGTGGTGTTCAGTAGGATGTTCTCTGTATTGGGTGGTGATCAGTAGGATGTTCTCTGTATTGGGTGGTGGCCAGTAGGATGATCTCTGTATTGGGTGGTGGTCAGTAAGATGATCTCTGTATTGGGTGGTGGTCAGTAGGATGGTCTCTGTATTGGGTGGTAGTCAGTAGAATGCTCTCTGTATTGGGTGGTGGTTAGTAGGATGTTCTCTGTATTGGGCTGTGGTCAGTAGGATGATTTCTGTATTGGGTTGTGGTCAATAGGATGATCTCTGTATTGGGTGGTGGTCAGTAGGATACTCTCCGTATTGGGTGGTGGTCAGTAGGATTCTACCAACATAAATCTCTATTGTATTCTGAAATACAGTTCAGTGGGTGTTATATTTGATTGTAGCACTTCTACACCTTTTTATAACATTATATATTTTCTCCTGCTCTCATATCACTTCCTGCAGATTTTATTCCAGGGCCACTTTAAATTCCCAATCTGTCCCTGTATAGACTGGCTATTGGTTTCCAAGATTCAAAAGACAGTGTATTAAAATTTGTTTCATAGCTTTGCACAGTGATGAAACATTGACCTCTTGGTTAGCGCATTATACTTGCATGCAAGTATTGGCTCATTTCTATATTATATTCAAAGAAATATGTAATATGTTATTACTGAGTATTCTAACTGGTTCTATACTGGTTTGTAGTGTTTATATTTACCCCTCCAGCGATTTCCACTGGGTGAGCATAGCCACAGTACAGTCAAACTGCTTCTCTATGACGCTGGTGATCCTTCTCCCAGGGGCAGAAGGTGACAGACTCGGGCCCACAGAAAGGAGATGGGGCCCAAGTGTGGATGGCCGGTACTAGGCGGAGCCAGGCAGGACTGGGGTCAGAGCTAGGTGGGAGCTGAGCTGCTTGCAATGTATATATAAACAGTGCTTGGCACTCATTCATGGAGAGAGAGGCTGAAAGCTTGCTTACAGTGCAGGGGACATGGCTGTCTCCCCTCTTCTTCCGGCCCTGTAGCAGCTGCCCCCTTTGCACCACATGTAATTACGCCCCTGTCTTCTTCATTTGCTGAATTTCAATAAATATAGCTCTGTAGAAATCAAAAGCCAAGAATTGTAGAGAAATCAGTGAATGACATGGTGCTATGGAAATTCTGCACAACAGGGAGAGTGCCGAAACCAGCTGATTTCTTTGTCCCAAAAGGGAGAGAAAATAAGCCCTGAATCCAGGTGTCTTTATTTTGGGTGCGGTTCGCCACTGAGAATGGCCCTTTGATTTGACGTTTTTCAACACCCCATTTGCAACGTCCCAGGATCAGCGAATATTCTTGCCCCAATTGAAGATCCCCAGAAGAAATCCCCATTGCCAACTGGCGAGTATTTCCCCAACCCTTGTCCTAATGCTCACCCTAACCCTCCCCTTCCATTACGCTAACCCTCCCTTACCCGCAGCTTGACCCTAACCTTCGCCTTCTCTGATCCATCCCCTCCTCGCAACCTAACCCTAAGACTCCCCTCCCCACAACCTGATCCTAAGACTCCTTTCCCCGCAGCCTGACCTTAAGACTCCCTTCCCCGCAGCCTGACCCTAGAGCTCTCTTCCCCGCAGCCTGACCCTAAGAATCCCTTCCCTGCAGCCTAACCATAAGACTCCCTTCCCCGCAGTCTTAACACTAAGAATCCCTTCCCCGCAGCCTAACCCTAAGACTCCCGTCCCCCGGGACCCGGGTCTGTCCTGGCAGTAGTGTGTCATCACACTGTGTAATTTGTTTACTATTAAAGTAAACAAATGACACCAATCAAGTTCTTTCTGTGCAACCCGATTTGAAAAACCCAATTCCCAGGTCCCCATATATGCTGCATCCCTCCCTGCAGCCTAACCCTAAGACTCCATTTCTAAAGTCTATTCCCTCCCTGCAGCTGAACCCTAAGAATCCCCTTTATGCTGGATCCCTTCCCCACAGCCTAAGTCCACTAACCCGTCGGGTCTTCCATTGTGTACCATTGGCTACTGCGGTGGGTCTAGATGTTGTAAAGGTAATAAATGGGTACATTTCAGAAACATAGATTCGGAATACTTACTCATTGCTTATAAAAACTTTCTAATTAGTGACATTTTTGAAATATAGACATCCGACAATTAGCTGTCTGCTGTGTGTATTCCGAAAATGTGTACCCACATTATTTTTACCTTTTATGTTTTCTTATAGTACCATTACTACATATCAGATTATAGACACGGGGGATATAACAGCAGCTTTCACATATCAAGGGGTTTACTCAGGTACAGGATAGTGGAATTGTTCTATGGTAGAGATGTATTAGAACATGAGGACATGTATATAAATTAGAGGGTTAAGAGCAAGGTTAAGAGGAAATGTGAGTAAAAATGACTTCACTGAAATAGTAGTTGATAAGTGGAATAACCTCCAATTGGTGGTGGAAAAGGATAACACAATATAGCAATTTAAACTTGGTTAGGATACATATAAGATACATTTTAAGCAATATTAAGAGACAAATAGGGTCTAGGGTCAGTATAGTTAAGAAAAGCAACTGTGCAGCCTGTATGGCCCATGTGACACTTATCTTCTGCCACTTTCTATGTAGACAGTAGTGCATGTAAGGGGGCACAGACTGGTACGTAGTGACCTTAAGAAAATAATTTCCAAGGACACATCACAACCTCACCTGGCCATCTGCTCTAGAGCTCGCACTCACCAGAGAGGAACTTAGCATTGTTTTACTTCCTCCAATACATAAATGCACAGGATGCAAAATGAAAGAGACCTCTGGGATATGATATAGGGCAGAAATGTTAATAAACACATATAATTAGAGAACAATGGTTCAGTACAGTAACTCTAAGAACATTTCATCTACTTGCACTAATAGTTATAGACTGGGATGAGTTTACGTGATGCAATGTCCACATTGCTAAACAATGTTTAATAGTTAGACAGTGCTGGTAGTTCAGCATTTCAGCAATAGCGATCATTTCATTCCTACCCATGACATTCTCCTATATTACTGATATGGGGCATAAGAAGCTTCGGCTTTGTAGGTGCGTAGATTAACAAAATAACATACTATACATGCGTAGTAGGTCATTTCCGCAATCTATGTGCCAGTTAGGTGCATAGATTGCCTCCATGCGGTCTTTAAAGTAGTTTAGTATGAAAGAGACGGCCTAATGCCATAAGGTACCTAAAAACGAGGGGGGGGGGTAAGGGGCCACACCAGTGAGTTAGGTGCAGATCTGTCCGCATCTAACTCACTCTTAGGTGTGAATACGGCCCGTGATGTTCGTAGCTTGTAGTTTCACCTAAGCCAGTAACATTTTATGATTTTGTATGTAACACTTTGGGTCTATCAGTAACAGAATTAAAGAGTGTTGTGAACCAATGTTTGGCTGTGTTATATTTCTCTTTGTTCTAACTTTGTACCAGATTCTGAGTGCAGCAGCTGGGGAGGTCCAAAGCCGGATCCCCACGGTATCCACCTTTCTGTGCATGTGAGGTCAGACCACTCCCTTTGCATGCATGGATTTCCAAACAGACGACTTTACCTTAAGATTTCCACACTGTCTTATCCTAAAATGAGGCTGGTGCAGAAGTCTGACTTTAGATACCTTCCACCCTGTATTTGCACTGCACAATTGCCGGTCTGGCTGGCCGTATTTCAACAATGATAGAGTCGCCAGCTGAATCGCATTTGTATCATTGCCGAAATGCTCCCAATATAGAAAACTGGTTTTGGTTATGGGTTACTAATTCGACCTGTTCCCAATAGCGACAGGCTGTGGGTGGGCTGAGGTTAGGGATAGGTGTCAAGAAGGGAGGGTTGGGGATTAAGGAGAAGGTTAGGCTGAGTTAGGCCTCAAAGAAGGGGAAGGGGAGGGTTAGGGCTGAAGGGGAAAGTTAGGGTTAGGGCTGAAGGCAAGGTAAGGTTAAGGTTAGGCTGCGAGAAATGGAGGGTTTTAGTTAAAGGAGGGTTAAGGTTAGGATGAAGGGCTTACCTGTTGGCGGAGAAATCTTGGCGACTCCAGAATAGGGGTAGGGGAAAGACCATTTGTATTCTCCTTCTTAAGAAGAGAAATATGAATGGGAAGTTAGGGAGGCCATAGGGCACTCATATGTGTCCTAGGCTCTTAAAAAAAAGGGGAGGTGGCGGGGGAGGGAGCTTTAAGTTAGGTGCGGATACATGCTTATATATACATGCTGATCCGCACCTTCTGAAAGCATTCTTATGTATGAATATGGACACATATGCTGAAGATACGGCAAATCACAAATATGATGATAATTATTACAATTCAATATTATGTGTGATTTATTGTGACAAATATTAGGTGTCATTTATTGATCTAGCTACTTAATAAAAGTAACAGATAATTATATCTAGAGGGTGCCATGATGCCCATAGCAAACAATCAGATTTTAGCTGTGTTAGTCTATACCTTGTATGAAAGATCTCAGCAGATTATGACGAATCACAAGGCTTTGGCAGGGTCCCGTCCTGTCCTGTCCAGCTAGGCCAAGCGAATTCTGCATGTTATAAATTCCATTCACACTGCACCATAGCCATAGGGGTATTGTAGGCAAGTATTCTCACTCTAATCACTGTAATCATAGATCTGAAAGAGGGATAAGCAATAGCATGCAAATAGTCACACATAACATAACACACGGCTAAGATGTGCACTTCACCTGGAGTCTGGGAGCATTTTTACACATACACATGCAATTTAGAACATTTTAATCGTTGTAAGCTGGTAACTTGAGTAAGGGTCACATATATCAATCTATTTCATTAATTAAATTTATATACTCATTGAGAAGATTTTAAAAATATAAAAAAGAAAGTTGCCCTTAACCCCCGTCACCTATCTGTCTTCCTTATTTATTTATTTTTCTCTTCATTTGTTTGTACTTTTGACTTAGAACGCCCAGATGTAACAATAAACATAGGTGAAAAGAGAAAATGGAAAACTGTTTGGCACTTGTTCTTTAATTGAGTTAACTATGTATTTATTTATTTATCTATTTATTTATTAACAGGTTTTTATATGGCGCTATCAGATTACGTAGCGCTTTACAGAGAATATTTCACATTCACATCTGTCCCTGTCCCATTGGAGCTACATTCTAAGTCCCCTAACACAGACACACACACACACACACATACACATTAGAACATTACAGTTAATTTATTCAGCAGCCAATTAACCTACCAGCTTGTTTTTGGAGTGTGGGAGGAAACCAGAGCACTCAGAGGAAACCCACACAGACACAGGGAGAACATACAAGCTCCACACAGATAAGGCGTAGTCCAGAAATCTAACTCATGACTTCAGCACTGTGAAATCCTTATTATACACTGCTCAAAAAAATAAAGGGAACACTTAAACAACACAATGTAACTACAAGTCAATCACACTTCTGTGTAATCAAACTGTCCACTTAGGAAGCAACACTGATTGACAATCAATTTCACATGCTGTTGTGCAAATGGAATAGAAAACAGGTGGAAATTATAGGCAATTAGCAAGACACCCCCAATAAAGGAATGGTTCTGCAGGTGTTGACCACAGACCACTTCTCAGTTCCTATGCTTTCTGGCTGATGTTTTGGTCACTTTTGAATGCTGGCGGTGCTTTCACTCTAGTGGTAGCATGAGACGGAGTCTACAACCCACACAAGTGGCTCAGGTAGTGCAGCTCATCCAGGATGGCACATCAATACGAGCTGTTGCAAGAAGGTTTGCTGTGTCTGTCAGCATAGTGTCCAGAGCATGGAGGCGCTACCAGGAGACAGGCCAGTACATCAGGAGACGTGGAGGAGGCCAACAACCCAGCATCAGGACCGCTACCTCCGCCTTTGTGCAAGGAGGAACAGGAGGAGCACTATATTATAGTGATATGCAGGTACAATTCGCGTTATCATGCGATTGTTAGTCCTAGCCAAAAATTATTGCATTATATATAAAAATAACAACAGTTTGTGGGTAGGTTTATTATGATCAATTTTTTATCTTTAACAGTTGCCACATACTATAGATGCAGCAACAGGAGATAGATGGGCTTAGCAAAATTCTCACCAAACCACCCCACAATGGTAAATGTGTCTTTAGTTTGTCGACTGAGTGAGAGAAGACACATGTATATGTTTAGGCTGCTAATGCATGCGATGCCCGATATCCAAAACATTCCATTGGGACTACACAAAATCCATCCGAAAAGCTCCAAACTTTTCATGTTGCAGAAAATGCTCTGTAACTCTCCATTTTAAATATTCTCTGGTGACTTTAAAAATAGCTTTGATATCAAATGAAATAATTACATTTTCTTATTTATACTCTTGAAGCACTTATTGCGCAATGATAATCTTATCTGATCCAAATGTATTTTTTGTCATCACCCTTTAAACTTTCAGGGAAAGGACAGAGGTTGAAAAATTTACATCTACCTTTTGTACCGAAGCAATCTAATAAAATTTAATTACAGAATACCTATAGAGGATACAGATAGAAAAAAAGATTGCTGAGATAAAAATCTTAAGAAAGTTTTAGAAAAGCCAAGTTAAATTCCTTTAAATTAAATTTCCTTCCCTCGTGTTTTTAGTTTTTGTAATGATAGACCTGTACGATATTGTATATAAATTCATTTTTTTTTATTGTTCTTTAGTGATTGTATAAGTACTGATATAATTACTATTGTTACCACCATTTTATTACTATATGCTGGATTATTTAGATAATCATCAGACTGATCACCTGATGATATAAGATTTAACAAACATTCAAGAGGGCTATGCCCCCCCAAAAAGTCCTCCTTTATTGCACTCTGGGTTTCTTAAATACACTCAATTATTTTAAATTTAATATCAGAAAGAAAAGAAAATAATTTTTATTGTAAACTTTATTGAAATTTCAAACAAAAATAACGAACTAGGCGAAATATTAAAAACAGTGTGTTACTAACAGTGGAAAACCACCGATAATTGGTTAAAAACAATGATGGTGTAGCATGTGAGTAGCTTAAATAATAAGTGTGTTTCCTAGAGTAGAAATAATCTCAGCCCAGTACTCCCAATAGGGATAATAGCAGCCAGGTCCCTGTATAGATTCAGAGGGTCAAAATTACCCTTTAAAAATATGTGAGATTGCCGCCAAGGCTAATCCTCACAATGATTATTAAATATTAAGTCCAAAATATATAATGAGGATTCATCAAGAATTAAATGGGCTAATAGCTTCGATGTTCCAGGATGAATTGGCTATATATAGCTTGTATCTACAATTAAATTAGTCAATGCTAATGTTCAAGTTACCCTAAATTATACCAATAGGGCTCTGTAAATTAAGATGAATACATTGAGAATTTTATTATTGTTATTAAATCCCTTGTAGATAGGGCATCGCCATGCACTTTCCCTGTAATGGTCAGAAATCTGCAAGCCGTTACTATGTAACGGTTTCTAATACAAAGTGGCAATTCTTAAGTCTAGCCCTGACGTGGAGGGTTGCTTGCTATTAACTATCCCCATAGGTATGATAAAGTGGCAACTCTTGTATATAGCCCCAAATGTATGAAAAAAGTCCGCTATTAGATATCCCCATATGATGCCTGGCTCCCGTCCCGGGAGGAGAGCTGTGCACGAGCTCTCTCTCCCTCATGGTGTAACAGCGTTAGCTGTAATGAATTACGTTAGTTAATCTTTCACTCGCTCATTCGGGCAGCCAGGCATCATATGGGGATATCTAATAGCGGACTATTTCATACGTTTGGGGCTATATATTAGAGTTGCCACTTTACCATACCTATGGGAATAGTTAGTAGCAAGCAACCCTCCACGTCAGGGCTAGACTTAAGAATTGCCACTTTGTATTAGAAACCGTTACCTAGTAACGGCTTGCAGATTTCTGACTATTACAGGGAAATTGTATGGCGATGCTCTATCTACAAGGGATTTAATAATAGAATAAAATTCTCAATGTATTCATCTTAATTTACAGAGCCCTATTGGTATAATTTAGGGTAACTTGAACATTAGCATTGACTGATTTAATACTCCGTTATTTAATTGTAGATACAAGCTATATATAGCCAATTTATCCTGGAACATCGAAGCTATTAGCCCATTTAATTCTTGATGAATCCTCATTATATATTTTGGACTTAATATTTAATAATCATTGTGAGGATTAGCCTTGGCGGCAATCTCACATATTTTTAAAGGGTAATTTTGACCCTCTGAATCCATACAGGGACCTGGCTGCTATTATCCCTATTGGGAGTACTGGGCTGAGATTATTTCTACTCTAGGAAACATACTTATTATTTAAGCTATTCATATGCTACACCATCATTGTTTTTAACCTATTATCGGTGGTTTTCCACTGTTAGTAACACACTGTTTTTAATATTTCGCCTAGTTCGTTATTTTTGTTTGAAATTTCAATAAAGTTTACAATAAAAATTATTTTCTTTTCTTTCTGATATTAAATTTAAAATAATTGAGTGTATTTAAGAAACCCAGAGTGCAATAAAGGAGGACTTTTTGGGGGGGCATAGCCCTCTTGAATGTTTGTTTGTATCCTATTTACCCTCTTATGCACCTCCTCTATGATGTGGGAAGAGGTTCTTGATAGATAGAGGTGGTGCCCGGTATTTTTCCTTTCACTTGCAGTATCTGTTTTCAGTAAGCAATTCAAAGATATATCCCTGCATGCAAAGAATACAATTAAATTGACTCCCCCTGAAAACAACATGTTTTTTCCCAGGAGTAACTTTAAGTTCTTATTTTAAGAACTTTCTTAAGTCTGAATCAGGCCCAATGTTTCACATTATTGATGTAAAAGGAGAATTACATTTTTTTTTTAATGTAAACATTAATGTAACAAAACTGGTTTAACAAAAAATTGTTTAAACAAAAAGGTGTTAAAAACAAATAAACCTGGTTTTTTTCCAACCCTGTTTTTAACACGTTAAAGTATTTCAACTTGAAGTCTACATTCTACAAATTCCTTATTCCCCTTCTTTCCTGCTCCTTGGCTAAAGCTGGATAAACACTTATGCAATATTGGCATCATATGTGTGATGCTGTGTATGCTTCATCGCATCTCATGTATGATTGTAAAGGTGTGTACCCAGCTTAATGGATTGCATGCACTCCTGTGAACCCACATTTTAGAAATCAACACTGCTATCAGCTAATTACCAACGCTCCTATGACCGGACAGGTTAGTGCACGGGAAAAGATGTATTTTAGTAGGGTAGTTTTAGGGTTAGGCTGCTGGGAGGGGATGGATGGGAAAAGGGAAGACTTAGGGTTAGGCTGCGGGGAGGGGATGGAGCCTAGAAAAGTAGACTTAGAGTTAGACTGTGGGGAAGGGAATCTTAGGGTTAGGCTGCAGAGAAGGGAGTCTTAGGGTTAGGCTGATGGGAATGGAGACTTAGGTTAGGCTGCGGGGAAGAGAGTTTTAGGGTTAGGCTGCAGGGAAGAGAGGCTTAGAGTTAGGCTGCAGGAAAGGGAGACGACTTAGATTTAGGCTGCAAGGAAGAGAGAGTTATGGTAATGGAAGGAAGCATTAGCATAAGTAAGGGTTAGGCTCCTGTAAATAGAGAGCAGTGCTTACCTGTCTGTGGCAAGGTAGGAGATTTTTCAGGAGCTCCATCTTTGCAAATGTGATGTAGAAAAGGACCATTTCGAAAAAAGGCCATTCCCAACAGCAAACCACACCCCAGCTTAATACATCACACAATCTCTCCTTAAATGTTTAATATTGTTTAATATTGATCCTGTTTCCTCCTGTGTCTAAAACTATTTACATGCCCTTTGCACCTGTGGATATATTAAACACTTGATATAAAGTCTATTATTTGCTAACATTCACGTACATGGAGGGTGTTTCAATTAGTATTATTGCTGCTGTTATTAGTATATCAATGACGTCAGCATTTTTTGTGAATAGATATTTAATTGTAAAGAATTTTAAAAGTTTCAAAATCACTTAGCTCATGTCAAAATAACATTTTACCAAGTTTAAGTCTATTAAAATAATTACAAATTGTGCAATAATATCATAGGACCAGATCTGAAGATACGATTTTGCAGCATTTGGATTTTTTACGCATAACTACTAGACGATGACTTGCTTAATACTAAGCCCAGGGCCATAACTAGGAGTGTGTGATGGGGCAGTCGCCCAGGGCACTAAGCCAAAGTAGGGTGCCATTAAGTTCATTTTTAAAGTTAAATAGGTTATTAATTCATGGTAGGTGGTGCCATTTTTCCTTGCCCCTGGCTCAAAACTTTCTAGCTACGGCTCTGACTAAGCCTCATGCAACCCGACACCCTTACAGAGACTCTCATAGTCGGAAGTGTGGATCTAATGCATACCCTCCAACATGACCCATTCCATTAGGTACAAAATACTCTGCACCCCAGTTTCCAACTGTCAGTTACTATGGTAACCTCCTTTGTTGAAAATACAATTTTTTAAATATCAGTTAAGTTATTTAAACCAGTTGAGTGACAGTTGGAAGCTCAGGTGCGGAGTATTTTGTACCTAATGGCATGGGTCATGTTTGAGGGTCTGTGAATGGATTGTGTACCTAACAGGTCACATGGATGCATATTTCACAAAATCAGGCTACTGACAATCCAACAACATGCAATTGACGTAATTCTCGGAAATACAGACCCAGGGCCAGATACAGATGGTGATGCAATGGAGGCTAATTTACAGAATCTGCTATTGGCCCCCAGTTCTTACTGCTCAGCAATGCTTACAATATACTTGGGTGCTAGGTTGATGATGAACCCATACTGCCCCCTGGTGCTTTAAGTTATTAGTGTGAGTTCAGCTTTATCTGGTGTAGCACATTGATGCTTTTTCTGCCTATTATTATGCAAAGCACAATAAACGACAGTTTTAGCCAACTGTCTAACATTGTCTAACAATGCTACAAGCACTGAGGAGGCAGGATCACCATGGAGGACATAGGATCATTGCAGAAAAGGCTTATGGGAAGGAACACAGCAAGGTATTGTTTCAGTGTGTACAATATACACATCTATAATTGTGAGAAACATCTGTAACGATGTTGGATAAAAAAAAAACAAAAAAAAAACTGGTGTGCTTAACACATGACACCTATTATGACCAAATGCATAATTTTTCTAATTCAGTTTACAATACAAATATGAGACACCTAAGCAGGGCCTATGCTCAAGTTTTTAACACCCCCACCTTATCGGA
>WWET01000149.1:239298-273926 GCA_011038615.1 Limnodynastes dumerilii | reverse complement strand
AAGAGGAGTCAGTGTAGAGACTTGCAGAGAAGAGGAGAGATGTTGTTTGTGGCACACATAGCTCAGTGACTGGCACTTGTGCCTCCCAGCGCTGGGGTCATGAGTTTGATTCCCAGAATAGGCCTTAACTGTGTAATGTTTGTATGTTCTCCCTGTGTCTGTGTGGGTTTCCTCCCACGCTCCAAAAGCATGCTGGTAGGTTAATTGGCTGCTGATTAAATTAACCCTAGTGTATGTGTTAGGGACCTTAGTATGTAGCTATATTGGGGCAGGGACTGATGTGAATGTCTAATGTTCTCTGTACAGCACTGCAGACAATAAATAAGCATTAATAATAATAATAACCATAATAATACTAGTAGGAAGCAAACTTTACTACTACGAGCACTGGAAGCAAAATTTAAGGATGGATTGGAATTAGAAGAGGGAAAAGTCATAAAGTTCAAAGAGGATTAATGAGTAAAGCTATTTCAATGGCAAAAGAAACATGAGTGACAAAGTGTGACTGTAGGCTATGAATGAGAGGCTTAAAACAGGAAAGGTGTGATCAGACATTGAAATGACATGAGGTAGTGGTAACCAGGTGCATGCAAACACAATCAATTCAATATTACTCTGATCCAGAGTAACGCTGTTGTGCTAAGCGCACTAACGCTCTGCGTAACTGCGTTACACTCCCCAAACACTCCCCCTGCCAAATCATAATTACACTGGTTTACGCCGGCGTGACCCAGTGTAACTACGCTGGGACGGTGGCGTAGTTGGCTAACGCCTTCCCAGCATCATTACCCTCCTTTCCCCCGCCTACCTGCACTAACTTCAGCGTTGCAGCGCTGGGGGATGCCCCCCCCCCAGCGTTACTACGCTGAAGCTATGCTGGGCTACATCTGCCCGGCGCATGCGCAGATCGGCTTTTAAGCCTAACTATCTCTGGCGTATTAACCGGCCAGCGGTTAAAAGCTCAAGAGGAATCTGCAATCTTTGTGTTTTCCAACTCAAACTTACAGAAAATTGTGGAAGACTGAAGTGTGGGTTGATACGCATGAAGACAGAACATCTAAGGAGGGTGTAAATTTGGGATATTGGGCCAGATCCAGAACAACGTGGGCGTTAATACGCCTGTTGTAAGCGCAACCTCATCAAAACATAGGCACTGCGCATGCACACAGTGACTACTTCCTGTCGTTAATCACTGATGTGCGTAGTTGTAATTCGATAATCCGTAACATTGGCGTAAGTACGAACGAAAGGGCGTTCCTATATTAAGATCGCCGTAAATATGATACAGTTACGCTATATAGGCGGGGGGATGCATTTAAATCGTACAGTATGGGCGTGCTAAGGCTGTTATGATCATCGCGTAATTGCGCCCGGACGTACTTACGATGGGAAAAGTTAATGTAGAGTTCGGAAAGTGTAAGGAGGTGAAATTACGGTCGACCAAGGGGAGTGTCCGTGGGAGTGCATTGTATTTATGTTCAGCGTTCATACGATTGGCGCTAGTGCGCAGTTCCGGATCTACCCCATTGTTGTGTGATGAGAAAATATTTTCTTGGAGGCTAAGTATAACATGAAATATATCTACAGCCACAGGGCCAGATCCACACACAAAGGGCACCCGAAGACATCAAATATCCTTGCCTCCAGCTTAAATGGATAAAGACATAACTTTAACCCCCGAAATATGCAGATGGAAATGATACATAAAGAAGAGGATGTCAATCATTGACAGCCATCCCAACACACTGCAGCAGGGGGTGGGGGAATGAAAATGTTATATTTGATTAGCAAATAAACTTTTCCTATGCTCTTGGTTTTGTCATGAAGTCCTGAGATGCTGCGCTCTTTGTTTTGCGCAGCGCATATGATGCCATGACTTCATACGCATGGGGCCTGATCCAGATCTACGCTCATGAAACGCTCATGTGGATAGCGTAATTACGACAGTGTACCTACGATGCACTCCCATAGGCACTCCCCTTGTTTGTACTTAGTGTTGGCTTCTTACGCTCAGCAAACCCTACCCTAACTTTTTTAATCGTAACTGCAGGCGTCTGTAAGCTCCTTGTGTAGGTACGACGCTTAGTACGTCCATACTGTACTATTTAAATGCCTCACCCCGCCCACGGTGCGTATTTACGGATTTTGTATGGCAGGCATGCCCCCTCGAGCGTGGTTACGAAGCTGTTACGCTCAAGGCCCACGCGCACAGAATTTCTGAGCGTAACATCTGCCCCACGCATGCGCAGTATGTACAAATGGCCGTTTTTACGCTTATGACCACCGTAAAAACGCACCGGGCCGTAGGTCTGGATCAGGCCCATGGTGCCTGTTCTGGGACACAGGGCACAGTGAAGAGGTGGGAGGGAGCATCGGGTGGATCAGCAAGCAAGGAAGAAGACAGAAGATAAAAGACTGAAGTAAGGATAATGGGCAATGAAGACAGATGTAAGGAGAAAGAAGTAAGTTATAATTAAGATAAGGCAGTTTTACATTTAACAATAGCAAACATATATACACATATTGGAGTAATCAATAAAAGTAAAAAAAAAAATTAAATATGCATACTTTCATACATTTTATGTTTAAATAACTGATTGATATATATATATATATATATATATATATACACACACACGCGCACACACACACACGTATATATATAAATAGTCTTTTAGATCTGCACAACCCTATATCAAGGTAAAGGCAGTGCACAACTTGTGCTGGTGCTGAACCATCTAGGGCCGGTGGAGGTCCATAGTACAATACACAAAGCAGGAAGGTCCGCACTACAGCAAATGATACCAGTGACACCAAGTAACTTCCAACAATTTATACACACACTCACACACATATATTGTATACACACATATATGTATATATATATATATATATAATTATTATTATATGTATTATTATTATATGTATTGTTATCTAATGTGTGTCATGCCCCCCACACAAACCCTAATAGCCCCTTTTGTAGCCCCCTTTTGCATAGTTTACCTTCGAGGGTGTTTACAGCTAGTTACTTCCTCCTGTAGGGGGCGTCGTCCTATGTTGAGGCATAAGCATGGCCTGTAAGTCATTTCTGCTTCGCTCATACGAAGGCCGCCATTTTACTAATGGGAAAATGTGGCATCACAGCAAAGATTTTTTTTTTTTTATTCCATTTTATTTTTAATCACGGAAATACTTATTGTCAGATAGCTGTCCATAGCACCTCCAAGCTCTAATTCACTCAGCCATGTAGCAGTAATAGCATGCGTTATAGATTGTACAGTATCAACTGCGGGTAATAGTAACGTCTTAGTTGGGTGTTTGTCGATCACACACACAATAATAGGCAGATAATAGACGCGGTCAGAAATGGAAGTGCTTTCCCACGACTTTAACCGCCCCTAACAAAGATGGCGGCCGCGGCTTCTGGTTGGGGGTTTTCCGGTCATGGGCTTTGGAAGCGTCACTCGTAACAGACATGAAAGGGAAGTGTATGAGCTGAGCCGGGGCTCCGGGGTGCGGGATATTACCTCCCCGGAGACAGGTGAGACGACATGCAGAGACCTAGGAGACAGATGCGTATGTCACATGAGAGAGAGAGAGAGAGAGGAATGAGACAGACACATATGACACAGGAAAGAGAGGAATAAGATAGACATATAACTCAGGAGAGAGAGGAATTAGACAGACATATTACTCAGGAGAGAGAGAGAGGAATGAGACAGACACATGACACAGGAGAGAGAGAGAGAGAGAGAGAGAGAGAAATGAGACAGACTTATTACTCAGGAGAGAGAGAGAAATGAGACAGACACATGACACAGGAGAGATGGAGGATGAGACAGACACATATGACACAGGAGAGATGGAGGATGAGACAGACACATATGACACAGGAGAGAGTGAGAATCATGAGACAGACATACTACACACTAGAAATGGAGGAATGAGACATACACAAAAGAGAGAGGTGCATGAGACAGACATACATGACAAAGAAAAGAGAGAGGTGCATGAGGCAGACACATATGACACAGGAGAGATGGGGTGTGTGTGCCATGAAACCGATACCTATGACACAGGAAAGAGAGGGGGGCATGAGACATACACATATGACACAGAAATGAGACAGAGACAGACAAGTATGACACAGGAGAGGCATGAGACAGAGGCATATAACACAGGATATATATGCCTCTGTCTCAGTAGATGGGGAGAAGCATTAGACAGTCCTGTAAAAGGGGTTGTTGCTTAGACAACTACATATTATGGAGGGTGGGAGTGAGACAGCCTGTTTCTAAATAGTTGGTGGTTGAGAAAGCTGCAAGAGTGACAAAGTTGAGGGAGAAAAAGCTATGACAGGAGAGATTAGAGTGTCTGCTGGCGGAATAGTGCCTACTCTGTGTTTATCCTTGCAGAGAAGATATGTTTACACATGCTTAGATACAATTACAATGGCGTGCTTGTGCATGTCTTTCTTTTATTGTTCTGTTTTTCTTACTATTTAAGTTTTTGTAATTTACTGGAGGAAAAGTTTATAGAAAAAAATGATAACTTTCCTAACCCTCTATAATCACAAGTTGTGCATTTGCAGATTAGTTATGTGACAATGTGTAAAGATTTTGTAATCCATGTTGCTTCCTCTTTTAAGCCAGACCAAAGACAATGGTCTAGCAAGAAAATGAACGTTTAGCAGTACAAAAAGACTTCAACCATTCTGCAGACTGGTATCATTTATGGTGGTCTCCGATCCAATCTTCTTGCTCTCCCGGACCATTGCAAGCTTTATGTATGTGTGGGGGAGTGAACTTCCCCTGTAACTTCCTACCCTTCTTAAATAGTGTGATTTACACTGCCAGAAAGCAGCTATAAGTCACACTTGCAGATGAGCGGTCTGTCCAACCGCTAATTACCACCCACACTGTAAATATTCCATGCTTCCCCCTGCCAACCTTTGCGAGCGGAGGGAAAGCAAAGCCCCCTTTAACTTAAAAGCCATTGTACGGAACTTGGTTCCATACAATGCAAATTACGTTATTAAAAATAGCGTAACATCTGGAGGGCGCATGAGCACTTTGCATGCGTAAAATGGGCTCACGTTACTAACTGAGGATCCGGTTCAGAATAACTAAAGTTTAATTTTCCCAACATTCATTTTCTGCCTTGCAAACTAAAAACCAGCACCAAGGTCACTGGTAAATCTTGTAGCAGCAAAGCTATGACGCAGGTCTTTGGAGGTATTTACTTTGGCATTTTTACTTTGTAGCACTTGTTTTTCAAGCTATATTGCCTCAAAGCTGGGTACGCACTGAGTCCTTTTAACACAATCAGATCACTTTAAAAGGTTTTACTCCTGATATGAAGTCCTGGTCAGCAGCTAGATGCTCTTGTACACACTACGGACAATTTACCAGTGAAAGAGCTCCCAGAAACCTCATAAAGGGAAGCTGAATCTTAGCTCTGAAGATTGGGACACAGTAAACACTTAAGATTTTTGCTGACATTGGGCTGGATCCAGACCTAAGTAAGTACTTGAACTTAGTTACTCCTGGGCTGCGCCATGTTGATTGCATGGGAGTTATATTTCATCTGTTGCAAACAGTATTAGAGTTGAGAGGTGATGTTTCCCGGCCCAAGTCTATATAACAGTGTAATAGTAAAGCTGGTCAGTATCTGTGTGCAGTAAGCAATTCAAAGATATTGACTTGACTCCCCCTGCAATCAACATGGTTTAGCCCAGGAGTAACTAAGTTCAAGCACTTACTTAAGTCTGGATCCAGCCCATTGTCACATAGCTAATTGCAAGGCTGTTTCACACAATTTTACAGCATTGTTTACCCATTCACACTTGTAAGATTTTGGATCTGAATGTCAGCTGTCATGTGACTTTCCGCTATCATGTGATCGGCACCATAGTCATTTAAATAAAGCCCAGTGTGCACCCTGCTTAAGTAGATCCTGTAACCCACTACTAAAGTCCCCTTCACATTACAACATACCCTGTAAGAAGGCCTCTATAGTGTAGTGCTATACGGTCTCCTGTACTTTAATATCTAATATTCTTCACCGAATTTGCTGTAAATTCGGTTGCATTGTATATAGCACAGACATCTCTCAATTATTAGATAACAAACTTTGTCATTGCTTTTATTTTATTTTTATGCTCAGTTTAATAAAAAAATGGAAGTGAAAGCGACCTCATGTTAATACTTTGTTAAATATATGATCTCACCCCACATGGGTTTAATTAGGGGGCAGTAATTCAGGAACAGCTCTGATCTAAAGTGTATTCCTTGCAATATACAATTGTTTTTAATGTTTTCTGAATTGATGGTGTTCTTTTTTTTTTTTTTTTCCTTTTCTTTGAAGGTTTACCAATATATTATTCTTTGTTTTAAAAAAAATGTATTCTTTAACATCTTTTAATATCTATGATGTCAGGGGTTTACATTTTTGCTTAATGGGGCAGATCCAGACCTACGGCCGCTGTCGTTTTTACAGTGGCCATATGCGTATGAACGGCATTTTCTGCCGTTCTGCGCATGCGCTGGGAATATGTTGCCCAGCATAATCGATGTCTCTGGGTGCCCTGGATCGGGCGTAGTTACGGAGGAAGGGGCGTGCAGCACCGTAACTACGCCGTAGTTACAGGGAAGGTAGGCGGGGGGGATGGAGGAAAATTAGGAGGGGAGGGCTGGGTTAGGGCCTTACGATCATGTGGCCGGCTGTAGCTAGGGTAGACTTCAGCCGGCATAACAGTCTGTAATTACGCTGGCCACAGGGGGAGTGCACCAGAGCTACGCTGGCCGTACTTACACAGCGGCCCAGCGTAGCTCTGGATCAGGCCCAATGTTACTAAATTTAGTTGTTTTTGGTGAAGATAATATAGTATATATGTTTGTTTTCTATTCGCCTAGTTGAATATTCTCCTACTTATCACTGTAGATAAATGTTTTGCATTGTGACATGAACGGTTACTCCATGTGACTTGGCTGATCACAAGATAGTTGTGTGACATGCTGTAACTTTCTGTGGTTTTCTTGTGACCGTTAACTGTCTCCGAGGTCAGTCCACACCTCGCAGCCCATAGAGTCGTTGTGTATCAGTCGCTGCCGCCTGCTTTGTCTTGTGTCTTACCTGCAGTAATTCTGAGCGTTGTGCTTTCAGGAGCAGAGCATGGAGAATGATGAATTTTCGACAGCGGATGGGATGGATCGGGGTTGGCCTCTACCTCTTCGTGAGTGCAGCTGCCTTTTACTATGTCTTTGAAATCAATGACACTTACAATGCACTGGCCCTGGAGCATATCCAGTTGAAGCCACGGGTTTCTGACACTGAATTATCATGGACACACTCCTTGAAAGCACGCCTGCTCTCCCTGCCCTTCTGGCTCTGGGCTGCCTTATTTCTGGTACCTTACTTCCAGGTTTTTCTCTTCCTTTATTCATGCACAAGAGCCGACCCCAGGACTGTGGGGTATTGCATTATTCCTATATGTCTAGCCGTCCTCTGCAACCGCCACCAGACGCTCATCAAGGCCTCCAATCAGATTAGCAGACTGCAGTTGATTGACACTTAGATCATCCTACTCTGATAGGACCAAAAGGAGAATAATCAAATGCTGACTTGAAGGCTGGCGGATGAAGATGGATGATCGTGCCTCTTTTTATTAAAGCTTATAAATGCCTGGCCATCGAGTCACTTTGTGCAAATAACACTGTATTTGTTTGCTCGGTTTACTGTGAACATGAGATTAGATAGCAGGCATTTTGGATACTTTGGAAACACTATAAAAAGCATCAGTCCATTCCTAAAATGTATCTGCCATCTGTACCCCATGGAATCAAAAGGATTACACCCAAATAGCTTCTCATCCACCTGTTGCTACCACTGTGTCCTGCAACTTGCTCACTCGATTTTATACAGTGTATGGAAGGGCAATAAATAATTGTTACATTGATTTTTATATTCTAATGTTGATTGGATGACATCTTGAAAGCTGTGCTACCATTGACTGTTAAATATAAATCAATAAAAAAAATAACTCCTATATAATAGAGCTTTAATACCGTTTGACATTCCCTACTAAAGTCTTGCTGGGAATCAAGTTAATGTCATAGATGGATCTTAAAAAAGACACTTTTCGGTTATTCATGCTCTTCTGTTGTTACTTGTGTATTTGCTTTGTGTTGCATCACTGAATCCCAGCGTCTCACAGTGGCTATCCTCCCCAGAGCTGGCTGGTTGTTATATGGGCCAAGTATTATTGGGTATGTTAGAGCAGTTGATGCCCTCACACACAAGCCAACCCCAGCAATTAATTGATATCATTTACATAGGATGTTATCAGGCCATTGGCCTCGTGATGCTACAGATCTTGCAGCACCTCTCACCATCTTATGTTTGTGGGAGAAAAGTTAAGGGAAGAACATGTCGGCTCTACTGAGTAGGGATTTTTATTCTAACAATTCAACTGTAAAAATAGTGATTTTTATGGCATTCCTTCTAAATAAACATTGCTAACTATCTTAAATCTGGGTAAATGGAACTATCAAAGCAATATTGATTCTAGTATCTCTCTTAAGTTGTTGTCACTGTTTTTGACATTTAAAGAACTGCACTATAACTGAAAAGAAAGTTTAATACTGAAGTCTGGCTGGTCACCTATACATGGAGGAGGAAGCTGTTTTGTGATCTGAACCAACATGAACCAAATGGCGGGTGTTGTCCAAAATCTCCGGCCCATTCCCTGCTTCTCTGTTCTGGCAGCTTCATCTACAGAACCACGGCTTTGTGAATGAAGCTGGCGGCTAAAGTTGTTTATAAACAGTGCAGCAACTGCAGCTGATTAATTGTTTTTCAATAACTAATTATAAGCACATTTCAGGTGCCACGTGCATACGCACAATGGCATGTGCCAGATGAGGGGGGGGGTGGGGATGTGGGGGAGGGGGGGGGGGGGGGGGTGTCAAGGAGGCTTTGGCCTGGGACCCTCCCCTACTAGGAAAATCCCTGTGTGTATTGACACATGGATCTTCACTGCAACGATTCCCATTCATATATCTGCATAAAGCCAACTGTTGAGCTACCATATCATTGCAACAAAGCTTTAAGGGAACAGTTTCATACCCTTCCATTAGGTGCAAAATACTCTGCTCCTCAATTTCCAACTGTCAGTTACTATGGTAACCACCTTTGTTGAAGAGATAAATAGTCTCTTAATAGTTTTGTTTTAAATATCAGTTAATTAATTTAAACCCGGTGAGTGACAGCTGGAAACTCGGGGGCAGATTAAATTGTACCTAATGGAATGGGTCACGTTGGAGGGTCTGCAGTTTGTAAACAATCCACAGTAAAAAAAACAGAGCAGTGTGTATGGGGCATCGTTAAGCAGGTCAGGGCTTAAAATTGTTACTGCTTGATGTTGGATCTTGATTTAAAACGCTAAGGGCCAGATTTACTAAGCTGCGGGTTTGGAAAAGTGGAGATGTTGCCTTTAGCAACCAATCAGATCATAGCTCTCACTTTCCTATTACATAAAAGAGAATGTCAGCTAGAATCTGATTGGTTGCTATGGGCAAAATCTCCACTTTTCCAAACCCACAGCTTAGTAAATCTGACCCTAAGTGTGTAACCATCTTAGCTGTTGCATAGGCAGTGTCAGTGATATCACAGGCTCCTACTGAAAGGATAGGCTGTTTTCTCTGTGATGTCATTGTTCTTAGTGAATGGATAGGTTGCATTCTTAGTGGGGTCACTGGTTCCTTGTTAAGGAATAGTCGGCATTCTCAGTGATGTCACAGGTTCTTTGTGAATGGATAGGCTGCACACTGATGTCACTGGTTCCTTGTGAAGGAATAGACTATGTTCTCAGTGATGTCACTGGTTCCTATTGAATGGATAAGCTGCTTTCTCACTGATGTTGCTGGTAACCAGTGACTGGATAGGCTGCACTTTGTGATGTCACTAGATACAGGTTACTGGATAGGGTGCACTTTGTGATGTCACTGGTTACCAGTGAATGGACAGACTAAATTCTCAATGATGTGAAATATTGGTTCATCCAGCAAAATAGTGTGTGACTTGTATTAGGCAACACTTAAAATATTTTTATTAATTAATTAAAAAAAATAAAAAATAAAAAGCAAGCAAGTAAATTGAGATTTTTGGACCTTTATTCTTTTGATCCTCTGTGGTGTTTCTGTACCTGCCTTTTCTGTATGGAATTAATTGCCTTAATATATATAAAACAATATATAAAACAAAGTGGCCATGAGATGGAAGTAAAGATTTCTTTTAAATGTGGAATGTATCCATTAAATGACTTCTATGTAAAAATTGTATGTTTTGCATCCTATGAAGAAACTCCAGTCCCAACCACCTCTGTGCTTTTTTTTTATTTTTTATTATGTGTTTGCAGATATAACAATCACTTAAACATGGATTATGTGTCAATGCAAAACAAGTAAAGGACCCATTGTTGTCAGCCTGGGAGCCTGATATAGTGTGGATCTCTCTTTTGTGCCATTCATGTAGAGATCCACTCTGCAATATTTTCATTCCAGATCAACTGCTTTTACAACATGAAAAATAAAAAAAATGGTGTGTGTGTGTATATATATATATATATATATATATATATATATATATATATATATACACACACACCATTTTTTTTATTTTTCATGTTGTAAAAGCAGTTGATCTGGAATGAAAATATTGCAGAGTGGATCTCTACATGAATGGCACAAAAGAGAGATCCACACTATATCAGGCTCCCAGGCTGACAACAATGGGTCCTTTACTTGTTTTGCATTGACACATAATCCATGTTTAAGTGATTGTTATATCTGCAAACACATAATAAAAAATAAAAAAAAAGCACAGAGGTGGTTGGGACTGGAGTTTCTTCATAGGATGCAAAACATACAATTTTTACATAGAAGTCAAAAAACCTATAAACTCAAATTATATTTTTATTAAATAAAAAATAAACATTTCAAATGCTTAAAAACCTACCAATATTATAAAGAAGAAAAGATGTCACTCTCACGTCAAATAGAATTATGACTGTATTTATGTAGGTAAAATTAGCCACCGCATTTCTCACCAGCGCAAATTAGTAATGGATGTTAATATAAACAACGCAATCCTTAAAACACACACTTAAGTGTTTAAAATACAGGATCTATCTGCATATGCATATAGAGAGAGAGAATAAATTATTAATAGTATAGCAACACAGTTTTGCAATGTGTTATTGATAAGGAAGAGAGGCACAGTTAATAAACACACACACACTAAGTGTATGGGATAAGACATTTTACCACTCCACGTGTTGGATGTCTGTTACCTCTGGCGACTTGGAAAATCTGAATGTAAAGCAACAATAACTGATGTTGGGGTTAGCTAGTATAATCATTCATCTATATACACATATGTAGCACTGCCACCATACTATAAATGGGTTGTTCCTGGATCAATGCTGACCATGGGCCTATTACCTCTCTTTCAGAGACAAGTTTGAAAAATGCTACAGATCATTATTAGCAATTATTTGCGTTTTTAATACTATTTTATTATGCTTCAAATATTCAAGATATATAAAACAATCTGCGCCCTGTGTTACTGTGGTGGGTATTACCAGAGTCTGCAGGTCTCCTGATCAGCTGTAGGCTGGACCTCTTACTGTAGTGTAATGGAACTATAGTAAGTATCGGAACAGTATATCATTGGTGGAGAGGTGCAGTGATCTTCTCGCCGATAATGTGTCAATGGTGTGTGGCTGGAAGACGGCCACATCAAATAAATGATTCCATGACAATATGATCATGGCACTTGGAGCTCAGGCCATTTAAGTGTTTATTTGAAAACACTGCTTTTTTGCATGTACAGTATGTTATACACTATGCTGGCCTGCCTTGTGTTGATCTACTACCTCATTCTGCTGCTAGCATTCTTCAGAGGAAGACTATCTGACAGTGGGCTCACAGGCAATTATGGGACTCCAGATTTGACCTTTGAACTCTGTTGTGACAGTCTGGTTCTAAAGGAGGGGTCATTTGCTAGGTAACTTGCATAATCACCTCATGAATGTGAATTTCTCGGATTTATTTTATTCATAGGGCCCATGCCCTTTCATTTAGCCAAATCCATCCAATACAGGTTGTAGTGTCCCGCTCTCGCCATTGTCCAATGCACAGTATTGCAGTTAGTGATTTATCCTTACTTTCTGTATCAGCATGTTACACATTCCGATGGGCAAGAAGTCCTACTTTCTTTATGTTTGTCAGATCAAATTTGTATATTAATAACCGGGAAGATTTGCCTATACAAGCTATTACCTTATTTGCTTTGTTTTTATGTAAATTCTGTGTTTGATGAAATGCTATATCCTTGTCAAACATGTTTCAGAAAATGCAAACATTGAATTTCAATCTGTCACTAGTTCCTGGTGAACTAAAGGCATCATGTTTATCATTTCTTCCTCCTCTATATATTAGTTTGTAGGTTTACTTAAGACATTGCATTCTATTTACTTTAACAACTGCAATATTTACTACTGCCCAATAATGTCCCTGTCCAAATAATTATAATGACTGTTGGTGTGTGAAGGTGATTGTTACACCAAGAGCCAGACCTGCAATGTTGTATGTCCGCACACTGTTTAAAGCATTTGATTTTATTTTACGGTTGTAACTTAAAGCAGAATCCTTGTATCCATGTGCTTGATTCACACCACTGCTCAGTCCCTGCTAGAACAGAGAATAACCCAGTGTTTGCTCTAATGTACATTTCATTTGTAAGGCAACATAACACGAACAATGTTGACATTCACAGCGAGGCAGACATCTGTCATCATGTGGCTGAATTACACAAAACGTTTCTCTAAGCCAGACTTTACTCAGGGAACAGGAGATGAGCGATGTGTTATAACTAGGAAAACCATATTACAAACTATTCGTGGTTATTCCAGTGCTAGGTCCTATTTTGGGGAAATTACTGTACATCTGATAATGTGCAAGCTTATCATAATGATAGATGACTAGTTTTAAAAGCACAGAAAAATTTTTAGTGAGAAACAAACCTGCGTGAGGGGTGGTAACCTATAGCAACCACTAATCCCCTAAACACACACCTTAACCTATAAACATAGGGATTGCCAGCCCTATTAAAATGAACAAGACAAGAGAATAGTTAAAGGTAAGGTGGGCAAGAGAAACACCAAAATAAAAATTAATAAGATTTATTCTAAGATACACAAACAGTAAAATTATAAAAAACGCACAACAAATGTACATACAAATAATTGCAATAATCCTAGTCACTCTATGGGTAAACCCTGCAGGGATTTGGTTAGATGAAAAATATATACCAAAGGTGAAAAGGCAAAAATGTAAATACAAAAAGTTCAAGTGCACTGAGGACTGAAGTTGGTTCAATATGTTGGAGCTCAAAATGCATTAGATCACTGATAGTGAGAATCTTTCGAATCAATCAGCATATATCAGTCTCTATGCCCCATGCATAAATAACGGACCTTGCCTCGATAGCCTAGGTTCAGTGTAGTGCCAGCTGAGTAAATAATTTCCACTTTAAACCACTTGTCTGCGCGACGCAATTGAGGATACTGTTCGTTAATTAGGAGTAGCACTTCTCCACATATAACCCCGTCTATATGACAAAATAATTGTAAGTGGGGAGAGTCTCCCACTTGGGGGACACAGACTCACGTCTCCTTCGTCTTCCGAAGAGAACTTCAATGCATGTGGTGCGCTGCTTGATAGAACTTTCAGCGGCTCTGTTTAAAAGGGGAACAGCTGATCGTGGCTCTGTTAGCCTCACCGCAGCCGCGGCTGGAGCAATTCACTTTCTGCCTCTCGGCTGCTATAACAGGAGGTGTATTCAGAGCAATGTGGGTACCTTAAGTCTGAATTTAGAAGCCGTCAGGCATTTCTGCAATGCTGTACACAACCCAAAAAAGTTTGGGAACACTTGTTGGCTTGCTGCCTATACGCGTTTCACCGCGTCAGCCCACAGTTTCATCAGTAGGATGACAACTAACTGGAGTCCACCCTATTTATGCTCAGATACCTAATTGGCCAGGCCAGTCAAGTGACTGATGCTGGAGAGACCCCCAACACATGCACGGCTGTTACCAGGTTTTGAGCGTGGAGACTAGGAGCACTGCCGCCTTTTGGACGTCCCGGCTGCCTTCTACACCCTTACATCTTACCTCCATACCGCGGACTTTGGGGTACGCTGTTGTTTTGATTTGGGATTGTCATAATACATGGACACATGTTTTTATGCTTTATTTGTTTTTAAAACTTTGAGTAAAGAGATTTTTAACCTTTTAAGTGGGCTTAACTCCCTGTGGTTTATATCTTCTTGCTTTTAGTTGCTAACTGTGTCTCTCCTTTTATTACATGTTTCTGATGCCTATGAGTAAAATCAACTAGGACTTACATAAGGACCCTATTTAGGACTTTCTATAGGACCTCGTATGTCTTTCTGGATGATTCGTGGACATTAATTTTAAACTTGTATTTGGGACTTAATACTAGTAAGACCCTTGTATGCCGCTAAGATAGAGGTTTTCACTTGGGGGGACACAGACTCACGTCTCCTTCATCTTCCGAAGAGAACTTCAATGCATGTGGTGCGCTGCTTGGTTGAACTTTCAGCGGCTCTGTTTATAAAAGGGATCAGCTGATCGTAGCTCTGTTAAACTCGCTGCAGCCGCGGCTGGAGCAATTCACTTTCTGCCTCTCGGCTGCTGTAACAAATGGCTTGTTCGGAGCAGTGTGGGCACCTTGAGTCCGGATTTAAAAGCCGTCAGGCACTTAAGCAATACTGTACACAACCCTGATGAGTCTGAGAACACTTGTTGGCGTGCCGCCTATACTCGTTTCACCGTTTCAGCCCACGGTTTCATCAGTAGGATGACAACTAACTGGAGTCCACCCTATTTATGCTCAGATACCTAATTGGCCAGGCATTACACCTGTGATAGAGGTGGATTCCTATGTTGTCAATTACCGGCTCTATGCAAATATAATAGTATATTTAGAAGATTTTTTATATCTTAATTCATAAAAAGTACACATCAAATCATATAAAAATATACGTATACTTTCATAAATATTTTCAAAAATATTTTGGTGTAGTGGTTGCCCCAAATCTTACCAGAAAAATACGAAAAATAACAATAAAAGAATATACATAAATATCAGTAAATGTATATACACACATGGCTGCCTAGACAAACAATAAAATTAATACAAACTAAAAGAATAAAGATATATATATAAAAAATAAATAATAAATTCATTACCATGACATAGAAGACTTAATCATGACTATATCCATAAATTCATGAAGTGTAATTACATAATGGAACATTATGAAAAAAACTAATCATAATAATTATATAATAGAAAAAATTCAGAAAAGCAAAAACTAAAGGGGAGTATGTAGAAAGCTATCAGGTTAGTAACCTGTTCATAGACTTCTACAGTGTAGACCATATTGGTTGACTAGCATTGCAATTGCCACTAATGGTCATCCCTATCAGAGGATCTTATATATAGGCAATTAAGATGAACAACATATACAAAAAAAAAAAAGAAAGAAGAAAAAGAATTTTTGAAAGAAATTAGACAATATAAATGTTCATTAACTATCTATTACATCAGTGCTGATACATAGATTCACTCGCAATTTGTAAAAATAAACCCTTATGTGATAAAACCAACTTTGGTGGAATTATACTATATTTATTTGTTTGTTTATTACTTATCGTATTTCATTCTTGAATTTTTCCAAAAACTTTTTTTTACAATTTTTCAATTTTTTCAAAAAAAATTTTCAAAAAATGTTTTCACTTCAAAAAAAAATTCTTTAAAATAATACCTTTGTGTGTTTATTCAGGAGGTTTTTTCAAGGGGATTTCTTTAAAAATAAATCCGTTTATTCTTTAGTAAAGTCAATTGATCCCTGTCCAAGCTTTTTAAGGAGAGATTGAATACTCCAGAGGAGTCAGCAGAAGGAGTGGGAGCCAGTGCTCTCACACCCTTTTTAGTTTTGTTTTGTTGAAATCCATCTCCTCCTCTGAGTCCTCTAGGTCTTCCGCTCTCCTTTTGTGTGGAGATTGAGTTGAAAGAGGCTGAAAGCGATTCTGGAAATTCTGATGTGGAAAATTCAAATCCCGACCCTGTCCCTTCTGAAAAGGGGGAGGGGTTAGATTTAGACACCCCCCTATTTGTAGTCATAGATTTATCAGATCTTTCGCTTCCTGGTTTGGTATAGGTTGTCTTTTTAATTGTTCCTACACCAGAATCCAATTCTTTATTTACATAGGTTTGATCATTTTGATTATTCTTATTTTTCAATATTTTAGTCCCTTTATTGTTCCCATTTGCCAATTGGGAATTTCTATTCTTAGTACTCTTATCTCTACTATGCCTACTGTTATTTCTGTTAAGTTTCCTTTCATTCTTATTATAATTATCTCCACGCCCTCTATTCCTTTGTGGACCTACCGATTTTTCTCTATTAGCTCTTTCATAAAATCTATAAGTTCTTACTATATCGTTATCATAGTCCTTTTTATCTCTAATAAATTTCTCCTGTTTAGTTCTTGTTAGGTCTCGTTCTACCTTTTCCAGTTTTTTATGCATTGTTTCTATTCTACCCAAATAATCGACCCTATCTTTATGCACTTCGATTTCCTTTTTCATCCTTTCAATCTCCTCCACCAAAGAATCAATTTTCCCGTCTATGTTCAACTAACATCCGCATCAACGTAAAAGAACAGTTATCCAGCGCATTGTTCCACCTTCCCACAAATTCAGAATCGTTATAGAATGAAGATGACTTAAATAGCCTTAACCCCCTCAGGCTTTTAAAAGCATTATTTACAATAATAGTAACCAATCATCTTCACTCACACTCCCTCACACCCTTCGTTCTAGCAATGACTACGGTCTTACATCCCATCTTATTACCACGTTCCATTCCCACATTCAAGACTTATCTTGTGCTGCCTTGCTTCTCTGGAACGCTCTTACAGATCTTGCTCAAAACTCACTTCTTTGTGAAATCTATATATATTCCCCACCTTTACTTCACTCCCCTCTCTCTACACACTCACAACCATCACTCTCTCCCACAATTCTCCCCACTGATACCCCATTTACACTAATCCAAAAACTCAGGATATTGCCGGGCCAAGCCCTGACGACCCAGGTTGAGGCTCTATATGAGTCTCTCAGAAAGAAAGTGATCGTAAGATTAGAGAAACGAGTCATCAAATTGAAAAAAGAAACCCCCAGGATAGTGCCCAGGGTGAATGGTAAAAAAAAAAAAAAAAGTGCGGAGACACACTGGCGGCAATGTGAAAGTAGTATTTGTTCTTGTGTGTGCCCCCCTACCCACTTGAAATATGTCCCTCTCCTGGCCTCATCCCAATCTCAGGAATCATCAGAATCTGAGTTGTATTGGGCTTCTCTGTCTTGTTTGTCATCATTTTGTCATAACTTGTATCACCTTGTTTATACTATAAAATCCGTTTGTCACTGCAGACACTTGGTGGTGCCATATAAACATTAATAATGATTATAAAATAAATGTGTTTTCACTTGTGATCTACTAGCTGGCAGGTATTATGGTAAAGACTTTAATAATGTTTAGATTACTATAAGTATTCTATAGGTATCACTTACAAGAGTGATGTCAAACATGACGTTTTTAGTGAAAGATGGCTTCAGCTGAAGTGGATTACATTAAATCTTAGATTAAACAGTGCCAACCTCTAATATTTTATCAGATCACATTGTGCTTTACAATTTTAACAGCCATTATAACAAGCCTGGATGGTAACAGATAGGCTGGGTGGGTAAGAGGGCCCTGTCTGCAAGATTATACTCAATAGGACATTGGGGATCAGGTCGGGTTATACTGACCCTTGCATTGGTATGGGATCCGCAAACCAACTATAGGACAGTTAGTATGAGTGAATATCACAATGTCTACTGTAAAAGAAAATTCCAAAATAATTAAATGGTTTTTTGTTATACTACAATTTACAAACAAAAATAAGAATAAACATAGGATGAATTTTTAGGGAATTATTCATTATTTAAGTTTCTACCAAAATAGTGCAGTGATGAGATTTATTTCAGTAAGTAACTAAAATAAAAAATAATAAAAATCTTAAAAAGAATAAATAAATTCAAAACAAATATTTACATTTTTACATTACCTACATTTGTGGTGTAAATTTTAAAGGTACTTTAAATCATCAAGAATTTTGTAAGATTAAAAACCAGAGTGACTGCAAATACATTTATTACCCACAATACATTCATTAGGCCGTATCCAGAGATACGGCCGCACAGGGAATTACGGCCGGCTCGGCCGTAATTTTCCTGTTTTGAAGGTTGTGCATGTGCACAACCTTCATACGGCGGCGTAAGGGCCGGCGGTCGTAACTATAGTTATGGCCGCTAGTTGTTACGAAAAGGGGGCTTCCCCCCCTTTACGCATGCCGTATCTCCGCCGTCAAGGCGGAGATAGGCATGCAGATTAGGGAACGGGGCAGCCCCGTTACGATCATCAATACGTCTGTAAGACCGCAGAGCTGATCATAATCATTATAGTAATCTGGACAGATTTCCGCCTGCCAGTGCGTGCATTCCCCGCTACGATGACTGCTGTATAGACCTCGGGCGGCCACAAGGCGCCCATAGGTCTGGATTAAGTCCATTGTATATAAGCCTACTGAATGCCAAACTGATGACGTTTTCTACATACATCAGATTCAGACTTTCGTTTGACATGATCCTAATACACCCTTCCCTGCAGCCTGACCCAAATGCTCCCTTCTCTATAGCCTAACGCGAAGACCCCCCTCCCTGCAGCCTGACCCTAACCCCCCTAATACGGCACACTCACCCATTCATAAAAAATATTCTAAAAGGGCTCCCTATTCGAAAGTAACTTTCGGCTGTCTCTATTTTGCAAAGCTGCCCATCGGACCGCAGACTGCCACCACCAAATATCAGTGCATAATAATACCAATATATAGCACACGGTTGTAAGAATACAAACTGACATTAGGTATGGAATGCTTTCGTGGAAGCTCAGACCCAAAAAAAGTGGCTTGCAACTCTCTCAGAACATATTAATATACTTATATATTATAAGTATTTATAAGCTTAATGTGACCATCAAGTGCTGTAATATTTGACCTTAAAACTCTGGCTTGGAGAATCTCAAGAAATATACACAAATTTAGTCTGGGGTATAATATTGGAAAGAATTGTGTGTGTGCGCAAAGTGTGATGGGATTAATTTAATCCTGTTTTACATTTATTTAGAAGTTTCTACTTGTTCCTAGGCATAGTTCAAAAAACACTCCACATCCTGTGTTTACAAAAAATAATTATAATTCTACAAGGACAATTCATATGTCACTATGGCAGAGAACAATAGGTCCTGATTTTTGATTGAGTTATAAGGTGTTTGTTATTATGATACAAGTCTTCTTGCTCTCCTTTGGGAATAAAGCGCTGCCCTAAAGCTTACAGAAGTTGTGCTTTTAAGAGGTCCTGGTGCTGTTCCCTGAAGACTGAAAAGAAGAAAAACAATGTCCCATAAAAGAACAACTACTTTTTCTGAAGCTTTGTCCTTTTTGGAGGTGGACTTCTGCCAGATTTGCCGTTCTTGGTATTTTTGTCGTCATCCTCTTCATCGTCATCTTCTCCCTCCTCATCATCCTCAACTTCACCTTTTTAAATATAGACAAAGCACGTCAGTCAGTATAATACAAACAATGATGGGTTTAATGGGAAGAGATTAGTGAATTAATAAATTTAATCAATAATGCCTACAATAATAAGTGTCATAATTGTGCTTAACAACAGAGGCCTTTCCCAAACAAAGTCTCAAGAAGAGTCTAGCACCTTAGCACAAGACAGCAAACTGAAGTAAGTGGACTTTTACTTAAGTGATCACAATACTAGAAATAAGTTGGTATATAAGGATGAGAGCATCCAATTCACATGCTGTACAGTACACGTAAAATAAATTAACTGTGATGGTATTACAAATATCTATGAGACATATGGTATATTAACACGTTGACCACGTTGACCACATATCATATTATGCTTCGCATAAAGATTTTACTTTTAGGCTACGTACTTCATATCTTAATGAAATGCTTGTGGGTAATGTAAATATAAGGCCTGGTAAACAGGTTTATATAGTTACCGCAACAGAATTTCAACTACATGTATAATAGGTGGCCTATTATAGGGATTTTATTTTTACCTGATTTAGGCCAACGAGTTTAGCCTATCCATATATAGCAACAGTAACCAGGGGTTATCTTTTCTTTATTTTATATAACATACACACAAGTATGTGTGTAAATATATTTATAGATATGCAAGTTTGTAGTCAGTAAAAATATCCTTCTTAGGCCACGCGGTGCACTTAACGAATCTATTTAGCTGCATGATATAGGAATAAAAAATAAATTATGATTTTTTTTATGTTTCTTTCAGCAAATTGCAAAACAAAAAGAAGTTAGCCCGGGGATCACAACATTTTTTAACATTACGGCAGTCAACATGTTAAACTCTGAAGAGCGTAAGTGATATTAAAGAGCAGTTGCTCAACACTAAAAAACAGGAGAAAAGCTTTATCATTTGGGTAGATCTTGGAGCAATCCCCTGTGGCCCTCTGCTGCTTTGCTTGTTTATGTCACATTTGTTATAGCTTGACAAAATGTTGTAAGATACATATTGGTATTAGAGGTAGAGTAGGTGTCCCTCTGATAGAAACTGTCCTCTGGAGGGCTAGAGGACCATAGTTGCCAATTCCGCTTATAAAAAGCAGAATTTGGCTTGTTTTTTCTCCCAGATGCTTTTTGCTACGTTTTTTTTGTTAAAGGTGCCGGCAGAGCAGCGGGGGAGAAGATCAAGCAAAGGTAAAGTTTATTAGGTGTGAACTGGAGGGAGGGGAGTTAATAGGATTTGAATAGAGTATGAATGTGGGGGGGTGAGTGGTGTATGAGTGGAGTGTGAATGCTTACCATAGAATAGTGAGAACTGGAACAAAGAGAGGGTTAAAATAATAGGAGGAAGGTCATTAATAGTGTGTGTATTGCAGATGGGATGGATATATATCTATATATAGCAGATAGCTGATCAGACCTGGGCTCTGTGCGGCCCCGGCTCCTCTCTCCTGCGCCACCAGCTGGCTCAGCTCCGCGGACACCTCTCCCTGCAGCCACTCCAGGCCACTCAGCAAACCCTGCAGCGTCCGCTCGCAGCTCAACCGGAACGGGCGGCGGGTCCCGTCTCTGTGCGTTAATTCCGCACTCAGCTCCATGCTCGGTCTTGTCACTGGCTGTTCGCGTCACACGCCTGAGACAGCTGCGCTGGCGCCATCTTGAAGACTGGCATTGCCGTTGACAGGTTATTGGTAGGTAGGAAAAGAGCGGTGGCTGTAATAATAACAACATGAAAGCCTGTTATAAAGGCCAATGACCTCCTTCGCACCCATTGTTTTTTTGCTCATTTAAAAAAAAATGGCTAGTTTCCAGCAGCCAATGGGACAGAGCCGTTGTTATGACAACAGCTTAGAGCGTAGCACAGCCTGTGCGGGAAGTGTACGTGCTGAGAAGAGCGCTTCCGCCAACCAAAAGCTGAGACCGTGGTTGACTTCCGCCCGCCAGCACCGGAAGTCGTGTCTTTTCTTTCTGGTCCTACCTGATGGCGGCAAACGAGCAGGGAGAGAAGCGCAGCGCCGAGGAGGCTTTAGGCGAGGACCCGGTGCTATCTTTGCAGGAGGTTTTGGAGGAGGACGATGCCCTGGAAGACGAGGCCTGCGCTGTCCTGGGCGGGAGCGATGCTGAGAAATGCTCTTACCCCGAGGTAACGGGGAGACTTATTTTGTGAAGGTCCCTATATACCTGTTCTCATCACACTGACTTCAGGAACCCGAATCCTTAAGACACCCTCAGTCTTTTTGACCAAGACCACCTAGAGGTCCCTACTCTCTAACATGACCCATTCCATTAAGTACAAAATACTCTGCTCCTCAGTTTCTAACTCTGTTACTCTGGTAACCACCTTTGTTGAAGAAGCAAATAGTTTTGTTTTTTTTTTTAAATATCAGTTACTTAATTTCAACCAGGTGAGTGACAGTTGAAAACTCAGGAGCGGATTTAATTGTACCCAAATGGAATGGGTCATGTTGGAGGGTCTTGCCTTAGAGCAGGCGCAGGAAACCATTGTGTTGTGAAACTACAACTGCCATGTTCCAAAAGCATGAACATGGCTAATACCTGGCAAAACACAATGGGACTTGCAGTTTCACAACATCTGGAGTGCTACAGGTTACTTATGCCTGTCTTATACCGCTTTCAGATCACTACTGTCAATAAGCAGAGTTTTCCAATGTGGCTTATTGCAGAGGCAAAAAAAACAGGGTTTTTTTTTCATGGCTCCATCAACTCTAGTTACTACACTGCCCTAAAAGACTCCTTTCCTTTTATGCCTTGGCCTCAAATTTTTTGACTGTTCCCCTAAAAGACACTGCTCCTGACTAGGATAAAAAAAAAATCACCAATGTGCTGTGTTCTAGATCCATGTGCAGGGGAAACCATCCAGCTTTGTTTGAATATGTCTAAATTGGTTTTCTGTTCTTCTAGAACTATGTGAAGAGACAAGCCTTGTACGCATGTAATACGTGTACGCCAGATAAGAACGAGCCTGCTGGCATTTGCTTAGCGTGTTCCTACAAGTGTCACGAGGGTCATGATCTGTTTGAGCTATATACAAAGAGGTGCGGATGTATTCTCCAGTTTATTTTATTTTATTCTGTACACCGTGTCGTCCATATCATTTTTTTTTATATGTATCAATTTTTCTTTCTTACAGAAATTTTCGCTGCGACTGTGGAAATGGCAAATTTAAACAGAAGTGCAAATTATTTCCTGTACGTATAGCCTTGTGGCAACTGATTACCCCCCAAAAGGCCTTTATTTGCGTTTGTTTACCTAAGAAAATAGACTCATTTATGCTCGCTCTCTTCAGCGTCAGTGTTGTTTTTTATCCATCATTATTATTTTTGTATGAACAAGGTGGCAGTATTCGCCTAATGTGCTAAATTGATACAGTTGCCCCACAGTAGTGCCCCCAAAACAAAGAGGTCCTATATTATTTATATAGCGCAACAAATTTTCCACAGCGCTTTACAGAGAACATTAGACATTCACACCAGTCCCTGCCGCTATTGGAGCTACATACTATGGTCCCTAACACATTAATACACACACTCAGACTAAGGTTAACTTAGTCAGCAGTCAGTTAACCTGCCAGCATGTTTTTGGAGTGTGGGAAGAACCCACACAGACACAGGGAGAACACACATACTCCACACAGATGAGTCCTAGGGCCAGATTTACTAAGCTGCGGGTTTGGAAAAGTGGAGATGTTTTCCATAGCAATCAATCAGATTTTTGCTGACATCTCTAGTATGTAATAAGAAAGTGAGAGCGAAAATCTGATTGGTTGCTATAGGCAAACCCGCAGCTTAGTAAATCTGGCCCCTAGTCCGGGAATTAAACTCATGACCTAAGCGCTGTGACACACAAGTGCTACTCACTGAGTCACCATGCTGCCCCTCTAGGTATTTACCTGATTGGCCTCCTGCAAGGGAGCAGTACTGTGTACCCCATGGTAAAAGGCCTGTGTACACCAATGTCTTGTTACTGTGTGAATTATGTCATTTGATGTTGGATCCAATCTGTAATCTGATTTGTTGTTTTATATTGTAGGAGAAGGAAACATGTAATTCTGCTAATAAATATAATGACAACTTCTTTGGTCTCTACTGCACCTGCAAAAGACCTTACCCTGACCCAGATGATGAGGTAGGTGCTGGGATGTTTTAGTCGGTTACAGTATATCACATGTTCTCATTTTTTATTTTATATGGTTTTAGTGTTCATTTGCACATTGTACCGGTCACTGTTGCAGACTTTAGACAAGTTCTATTTATGTTGTTATCTACATTTCTTACTAATATATATATATTATTCTACCTGTCCATCAGCGTCTGTTAGCTGTCTATACTGTTTCCTGTCTATAGTCAGGTGTCGTAAAGTGTTTTTTATTTGCACTATAATCTAAGCCTGGCCAACCTGTGTCTGTCCAGGTGTTGTAAAACTACAATTGCCAGCAAGCTTTGTTAGATATCAGCTATGTCTATGCGGTTAGAGATTGTTGGGACTCGTAGTTAAACAACATCTGTAGTGTTGCCGGTTTTCCATGCCTGTCCAGTTCAGTAGTTTGACTAGTGATGCTGTTGGCTACACACTAGGTTTTGTCTACAAAGCTAGCTAAGTGTCTTGGCAAAGTGCGACCGGGTTACTGTGCTTGTTTTACTTTTCTCTGTATATTATAAACTGGCAAACACGTCACCAGAGCTTTGCACCAATTGTGAGACTTGCTCATACCTTGGTGAATTACTTACATATTTGGAATCTGCACTAGAATGTCTTCATTTTTGGACTTGTTCTGGGTCAGGATGAAAAGGGAAGTTACTCCTGGACAAAACCATGATGATTGCAGGGGAGTCATATTTCATCTGTTGCAAACAATATTACAGTTGAGAGGTGAAGTTTCCCAGCCCAAGTCTAAATAACAGTGTGATAGTAAAGCTGGTCACTATCTGTGTGCAGTAAGCAATTCAAAGATATATCCCTGCACGCAAAGAATACAATTACCTTGACTCCCCCTGCAATCAACATGGTGTATCCCAGGTGTAACTTCCCTCTCTTAATTTCAAGCTCCTTCTTAAGTCTGGATCCAGCCCTATGTCAGGTGGCAGTACGTGTAACTGTAATGTTACACGTACTGCTATGTTTACTTGTAAGCCTGTGGCCAAGTGCTGATCTGCCTGTCTAACAACAGACATTTATTATTTTATCCTATTTAGACCCCGGATGAGATGATCCAGTGTATAGTGTGTGAAGACTGGTTCCATGGACGGGTGAGTTCTAGTATTGGCTGCATGTGTCTGACTCAATAGACCTGATCCAGATTTACTGTAAGAGGGCGTTTTCCGATTGCTGTGATTGGAAATAAACTTTTAGTAATGTGGAATATGTGCGAGCACCGAATTTCCAGGATGGAATTGTGGATCCATCCAGGTTCTAAACCCGATGGCGGGGCACAACAAACAGGAAGTGGAAGCATTTCTGCTCTGTGGGAGGGGTGTAGGTATGTGGATTGTACAGTAAGTTCCCACTTAGCGTCTGGTTAGCTTAACTCCATAGCAGCGCTGGCCACGACCATTGCCTGTACAGACTTTAGGGTTTAGCTGTGATCTGGCATCAAACCTACGTTGCTGAGGTCAGAGTTTCTCCGGCCCAATGACTTTACCTGTTGACTGCTTTCTTGAAGTCCTTGTGCTGGTATTTTCTGGTAATGTGAATGCTGGAGAGGTGCAGATCACTTCCTCCGGCACATAAAATGATATAAAATATTCTGAATGTAAGACGATTGAGTGGGTTTTGTGTGTTGGGACCACTATGAGATATGGCACAACATCTGGTAATGTTATGTTACATTGTCTTTATTGCAGCATCTTGGGGATCTCCCTCCTGAGAATGTGGAGTGTCTTGAGATGGTGTGTCCGGGCTGTATGCAGCGCTGCTCCTTTCTCTGGGCTTACTCAGCTAAGATCGGAGGTAAGGTCAATGCTGCTTTATAAGCGAGAGAATACACTTGCCCCCATGCCCTTGGTTATCTATATAAAACTCCCAGACAGCCAATCGGATTTTCCGTCTGGTCAAATAGGGTCTAGGGTCAGTACCTGTCCATCAGGATCTGCCATCTTCCATCAACTGTCCATAGCGTTTCCTGTGTATAGTCAGGCAGAGGTGTCTTAAAGTCTTCATATCTGCTCTATAAGCTATACCAGGCCTGGGCAACCTATATCTCTCCAGGTGTTGTGAATCTAGGAGTCCCAGCATGCTTTATTAAGTATCGGTTATGCTTTTGCAGTTAGCATGCTGGGAATCGTCTTTCACAACACCTGGAGAGTCACAGGTCTGCTCTATTCAATCGCTGCTTCTACAGAAGGGTTGCACAACACCTGGTTTAGATCTGGTGATACTCCTTCCAATGATGAGTAACTGGTAAAATCCCGATACCTGCCTGATATCTGTATATAATGTTGATTGTATTTTCTTTCGTTGTTCAGTTTCTGGCTTCACTAAGATCACCCCAGCAGAAGGGGACCAGGAGGACATTAAAGTTGACGACTCTCTGGTGGAAACAAGTAAGGTCCATAACAGTCCAGGTGTAAAGACAGAAGAGAAGACTCTGGATGTAACTAAGAAGGAGGAAGAGACGCCATGCTCCCCATCTAGCAGTGGCAGCTCCGTTCAGGTAGTGAGCCAAGCTCCACATGAATGTTCTGGAAATTGTGAAAGCTAATAAACATGGATTCCTTATTAATATTTCACTGCTCTGTCTTCTAGAAATGTGAGGGAGTGGCTGGGCCCATAAAGTCTGACGCTAAACTGGAATGCAAACTGGAGGAGTACCAAGGGCACAAGGGGTTAGCAAAAAACACTGCCACCTACTGGCCAATCAGCTGGCGCAGTAAACTCTGCAGCTGTAATAAATGTATGGTAAGTGAGATTGCAGCTGTTGCATATTATTTCTATGTAACAATATAGTTTTATAGCTGCCTTTTGTTATCAAGTTTTATTAATAAAGAACTTTAAACCCTAAACCAGGCCTGTGACCCTACTCTCTGAAACTACAAGTTCCAGCATGCTTTGTCAGGTATTAGCTATGCCTGTGCAGTTAAAGAATGCTTGAACTTGTAGTTTCACATCACCATTGGTCAAATTTACTAAGCTGCGGGTTTAGAAAAGTGGAGATGTTGTCCATAGCAACCAGACTCTAGCTCTAGAGAATCTAGTATGTAATAGGAAAGTGAGAGCTAGAATCTGATTGGTTGCTATAGGTAACATCTCCACTTTTCCAAAACCTGCAGCTTAGTAAATCTGGCCCCAGGAGAGCCACAAGTTGGCGAGGTGGCTCTAGACAGATAAGTGACTGCATTACATGTTCCCTGCAGCACTGTTGCAGAGACTAATAGAGCAATTGTATTCTGCATTCTTCTTGCTATGAGTATCCTGTTATTACCATTAGTAGTAGTATTTCCTGATCCACAAATGCCCTGGGGTACAGGGGTCTCTGCAGTGTTACTACAGTTGTGCCCAGCAGGGTGTGAAACCAGAGGATTCTGATGCACGTTAATGTTTGTTCTTTGTAGAAAATGTACTCTGAGCTTGAAGTCCTCTTCCTGCTGGATGAAAATGACACAGTCCAGGCATATGAAAATAAAGGGAAACAGGAGGATGCTGGAGGGAGCAGAGACCCGTTAATGACTGCTTTGAGCAACATGAACCGTGTCCAGCAGGTGGAGCTCATCTGTGGTAAGATGGCTGTGTACTCAAGTAGCATTTTCATTGTGACTCCTTCCCCCAACAGCACTAGTTTTGGTAACTTGTTGTCCCACAGGAGCTAAAGCTGGGAACTCACTGAAGTTTTACTGATTATCCAACATCTTGCAAGATCTGTAGTAATAATTATAGCACCGACCTGCTTAACAATGCCCCCTCATATACACTGCTTTCTAGTAGATTGTATCACAAATTGTTCAAATACATCTGCGCTGCAATCATATGGTTGCCCACAAGATGGTGATATGCAGAAATATGAATTGGAATGGTTGCAGTGAAGACTGTGGGCCAGTACACATTGAGGTTTTCTGCAGCCATTGATACATTGTTGATCAGGTATCTAATGAAACTCTTGTTTGATCTGCATAATTTTATCATTAGAAAAAGACCCACTCTGTAATCAACTTTAATCTCAGCAGCTTCTGATTTGATTGGGTTCAGTTTGTATACAAGTTATATGCAGATCTTTTGAGCCTTTACCCACCGACAATTTAGATTAAAGTTGTTTGGGGGGACACTGTCAATACTGAGATTTGTGTAGTTTTGATCTTTCCAGGTCTGCAGGGATTACTGTGAATATTGTGCCCTTCATTTGGTGAAATCATTCTATCGAAGTAACTTCCATTGTTGACCTTTTCATTACAGAATATAATGACCTAAAGACAGAGCTGAAAGATTATCTAAAGAAATTTGCTGAAGAAGGAAAGGTAAAGTGTTGGGGTTCCTCCCATACATTATTTTTTTAAAGGCTTTTGGCTTTGTGAAATATGTTACAAAGACTTTCTCCCCTCAGGTTGTCCAGACACAAGACATCCAGAAATTCTTTGAAGACCTGCGCTCCAAGAAGCGGAGACGGCTGGATGGGATGCAGTATTATTGCAGCTAACAGTGTTGAAGTACAGTTTTCTGTGACTGACCCATGTTGTATAAACACTGATGCATTCACAGCCACAATCCCTTCCGTCGTGTTCCAGGTTTTGTTTTATTTTTCCCCTAATATTACATAGGATCATACATACGTTTTTAGTCATGTCATCAGCATTGGTGACACAGCTTATGTTCCAGCAGGTCCTCATGATCTGCTAATGGTCCATATTTTCAAGGTCTCTTCGTTGGAGCACAGTTTTCTTTTTTTCTTTTTTATTAAGATCATTAATTTCCAGTGCATTGGGAAAAATCTGTAAAGCGTAGTATTTGTACACTAGGTCTCAGAGGTTACAATGGCGGTAAGGCTTTTTGGCTCCAGTACACCCCTTTAGAGGTGAATCTTGTACCCCTGCGTCATGTGACCTTGTGCATAGGGAAAGTTGAACAGTTGCCAACTTGACCTTTTGCCTCTGACCATGCACCCTGAAAAAGTTTCCTCTCCCTGACCCCCCCCCCCCCCTGGAGTGGTAATAATTATCTCACCTGTGATTCACTGAGGAAACAATGGGCCTATAGTAGATTATAAGGGCGGAGTCTGGACACTTCTGGTATCCAGAGATTTAGCGGTAGAATTGCTTGTTCTCAGTTACACAGGTCATTCCAATCACAACTTTTCTTAATGACCTTTATATGGTTATATCAAGGCTGTTCCTCTTTTTAGGGTGAGAAATGAGCTGATCTTCCCCTGAATCTTTGTGTTCTCTCTTGTAGAGATAGGGCCCCTAATTATGTGTGGGAGAATCCTGTATGTTATGTGTTTGCAGCTCACTATAGGCCTGGCTGTATCAGCAATGCCCCCTGCTGCTGCATAGACATTTTTATTGAAGGTTAGAAGCCTGTCATCTCTTTTTAAGCTTCTCCAGATCATTGTAATGCTTGATACATTGCCTTGTGTATATCTTTTATTTCACCAGTGTCATTTGCAATAAAATAGAGTGAACAATTTTTATTTTACGCTTGTGAGTTTGGCTTGTACAAGGGACACTTCTAACTGAACACACGGAGGGACAGACTGATGCGCAACACAAATACAAACAAAAAAAGCCTATAAATTGCGTGACAATAGGACTAGCTGCTTATTCCTCAGTAGTAGTGTAGACCAAAACAGCTCACTAAATAGACATTTAGACAAAACGCTGAGTGAAATAGCGCTAATACAGCCAAAAATATAGGCTCAGTGCATAGGATGGTATATGCAGTACATAGAGAGAAAATGTGCACTTATAGAAGGTAAAAGACAATCTTACAATTGAAGATGTCCCTTCAGTCCTCAGAAAGTGTAATGTAGTAGTCCAAAGTTCCTATACGGAGGATAGATGTGGGACAAATCACCAATGAAAAGGAATCTCCTTATGCGGTCCCGTTCACACAGTCCATGCGGCTGCCTCGTGGTGCGGCTTTGCCAATTCTTGTTTACAATTTAACCAAGCCTCGTTATGGATGCCGTGCAGTGCGTTTCACTCGAGCAGAGGGAAAATAGAAACAAGGACAGCACCTAATAGTGCAAATCAGTTTATTCAAATAGATGAATGTGATGTACAATTTATATACTCACAAGCAATGCATATGTAAAAGCATGTTGTAAAAAATATCCACAACGTCCCATAGACATAGGTAAGGTGCACTCTCCCGAATATGGGTTGTAGGATTAAAATAGTGCTTCTCCAAAAAACACCAACCAACGTGTTTCAATCGTTAAACGATCTTTCTCATAGCCTTGAGAAAGATCGTTTAACGATTCCTTTTCATCGGTGATTTGTCCCACATCTATCCTCCGTATAGGAACTTTGGACTACTACATTACACTTTCTGAGGACTGAAGGGACATCTTCAATTGTAAGATTGTCTTTTACCTTCTATAAGTGCACGTTTTCTCTCTATGTACTGCATATACCATCCTATGCACTGAGACTGATGCGCACATACAAGGATGTGTGTGTGGGGTCTCTGGATAAAACGGCCCTATTTCGATAAGGCCATTTTCTCCCAGCCAGTTTCTATTGGCTTGGATTTGAATTGCATATACCTCGGAGGCATAGCAATCGATCCAAGGAGCACCAAACATGGTGCTTCGAAAGGCAAGCCTGAAAACTACCCCAACCCTTTCCCTAATTCTAACCCTCCCTTCCCCGCAGCCTGACCCTAACCCTGGTGAGGGGTGTGGGTCCTGCGGCAGTGCTGGCGTTTGGCATACTCACCCATTCTGAAAAAATAAATAATAAACCGGGGGTTATTCAAAATAGGAACATCCGAAAAGAAATATTCGGATGTCCCTACTTAGGAAATGAAACTTTATAATCGGGGACTGCAACCATGTGGGGGGGATGGTATATTTAAAATGTAAAATGGGCACTGCAAAGATTGTACAGCCATTACTGTACAAGCAGCATACCTCCCACAGAGCTTCCTACTCTGTACTATCCTGTTGTTGGAATATGGATCTAGAATTCCATTCTGATAAAGTGACTCTCGCACACTTTCATCTTAAACAGGAAAGAAGTTTTTTTTTCTTTTACTCTTCACACAATATTTGCTTTCTGTTGAATGGTTACATCTTAGGTTGGCCATAAAAAGCTCATTGGTAATGCAAGTTATAAAATATATCATTGCGACTACAAATGGATGGGACCAAAAGAATTATTAATGGATGAAACTCTTCTACCAGTGCAAAGATAATGAAATATACCAATAGAATAATAATTTACACAGATTGCAATTGCCAAACATTTAAAAAAAAATCCCAGTTTCAGTTGCAAACTAATTCCAATGCTAACGCCATAGTCAAAATCTTTTCACTGGAAACAAGTGCATCTAATTTTAATACCAGTCTCCACTGCCTTTATAGATAAAATTTTCCTCATCTTTTTCATGTGACTTCTCCCTTAGGTCTAGCAAAGAAATAAACTTTTCCAAAACAGAGTGATATGTTCAAATCACTGACATGCATCTAGTGATGTCTTCCCATTACTTTTTACCTGTGGATTCAGGGATGTGCTCAGTTTATGGGCAGGAGATTATTCTGGAGTAGACACAGCTGGATTAAATTATTCCACTAGTGCTAATGAGCGACGCTGCTCCAATCATTAGCTATCCCCTCATTCTACTTTATGGCTGTACGGTTTGTTGTGGTTTTAAAATAAGTGAAACATCTGGTAATGTTATAAAACAAGACAAGCTGGCCATATGCTACACAATTATTGTGGATCGGGACAAAAATCGCTTTAGTCAATGGCCAGGATCCATTTTTTAAAACTTCCAGTAAACGCACCAGAAACACTCTGGTACAATTATTGGATTTTTAAACATGTCTGAATGATATCAGGCGCTAACCAATCAGCAAGCTGAAAGGCTTCCTATCCCTGCAATAGATGCTATCTCTGACAGCTTAGAAGTATACCTTCAAATCTGTCAGAACAGCATAGTACATAGATATGCAGCAGCGACTATTGCAGGGAGAAGTACTGTGTGAAGTGTGGCTTTGGCTGATCCCTGTCTGTACTACTCCCTGCAATTGCTGCTGCAGATATAGATAGATATAGAGAGATAGATATCTAGATCTATCTGCAGCAGTGTCATAGATAGCCCTGGCCTCCCCTCTAATGCTAGGATGATCTGTCCCAGCAGAGGTGGTGTATGGTGCCAATAACAGGACATTTCCCTATATAAGTACCCTGACAAGCATCATCGCATACGTGCGCCAGAGTTTCCGAATCGTATTTCCTTCCGTATGGAATGTTGTACTGTATGGTAGACGTTCTGTACAAGCCTAATCCCTGCCAGAGAGGCCGGGACCCACAAGTGTCCAGAACTCCAAACAAAAGAGGGAAGTGACGGGCCTGCACTCGCCTTCCGTGCAGACTTCAAGATCACCGTGCGTACGGAAGTCACACAGAGATCTGGATCAGGTCCTAGATGAGTATGTGGAAAGCTTACAATGTATAGAACATTGGGTGTTATATATTAGGAAGGGCTTAACATCACACAATGGAGCAGCCAGCTTGTATGGTAAAAGTGCTCTGAGCTGTACGAGCCAGTCACATAGCAGGGGCAGTGGCAGAACTGAGAACATTTTAGTATGGAAGGATGAATGGATGGGTCCAGATGTTTGCAACAGCAGAGATCAGATTGTAAATGTGTAATTCATTGAACGGAAATGGACACTGGATAGTGAAGTGGTCGTAAATAGAGTAGATCAGTGTTTCCTAACCTTGGTTCTCAGGTCCCACTAGTGCATGATTTCCAGGTCTCCTGGCTGGAGCACAGGTGTGTTCATTACTGACCGACACATTTAAAAAGTTCCATAGGTGGTAATCGTATCACTTGTTCTGTGCAGAGGCCTGGAAAACATGGACTGTTAGTGGTACCTGAGGAAAAAGGGTTGGGAAACACTGGAGCAGATGAAGGTCTAGAAGGGGTTTGAGGAACTTGGAAAACTTGTTGAGTTTTAAGGGAGCATTTGAAAGTTTCGTGAATAGAGGATAGTTTTAATGGGTGGGAAAAGTTATTCCAGAGAATAAGTGCAGCCCGGGAGAAGTCCTGTAATTGAGATCCAAAGTATTTATTAAAGGTAGAAGATACTTGCAGATCCTGTGAATGTCTGAGAACTATCAGGGATATATTTTGAGAAACGTGAGGATATATATGTGGATGTGCCTGCATTTATATATCTTAAGAATGGTCTCAAAATAAGCTATTAATTCACAACTTTCTCCAATCAACATGTTATTACTATATAAACACAGAAAATATACAAAGACATTTAATACTGGGCACAAACCGAATTCTAGAACACTCATTTTACTTGGGTACAGAATGCGACAAAGGATTTCCGCAGGTTGGCGAGTAGCGCAGAGAAGTTCCTCGTTTCACGTACTTTCCTCTCATACTCTGCAATACATTCCAGAGGCGGATCACACCCTGTGACTGCAAACACAATCCAGAAGTTATAAAGAGCAATAAATCAGTGTGATTGAAATCTTATTCAACAACAGTTACTTCTGAGGATACTTCAATGGTTTTAGCCAATATATGGATGTAACTATAGTAACAAGACCTACTCAGATATTCTCCTTCCTCGGTAAAGGAGATGATACAGGAGTACGGCTCATCCATATCCTTTGGGTTGATGCACCGGAAAACAAACTGTAGTTTATCACCTAAGGGGAGAAAATAACAATCGTCCTGAAAATCTATTAACTAGAATAGACATTTTATATGCATTTGTGAGAATAAGGCTTTTCTTTATCATATACTTTGTGTATGGACATAACTGATAGCCCAGGGACACTTATAATGGAATGTTTTCCTGGCCGGGTGGAATCTCTATGAGGAATGAAGAACATTCTTCAGGCACAAACTTTTAGCAAACTCATTAAAGCTTTATATGCGTTAAATAAAAAGTATCCCATACCACCGTCATGTATGGCACTGGAACGTGTGCATGAAGCATATTTGATACAATATCATCCTACCTTTAAAAAAAAATTTGGGGGGTTCTCAATTAGTGGTACTAGTACCACTAGGGGTAACATGACCACTGCCATGTGGTATTATATATAGGGCTACTGGGAAAGACTAAAAGTGCGATACCAAATGGCAGAATTAGTAAAACATCTAAATGACATGTAGAGAAAGCACTGCAAAAATGTAAAAATAACAGAAAAAAAAAAAAAAGTGTGTGTGTAGATAAATAAACACCCGAAGGCCCCCCTTTAAGCTTTCAAAATAGTTTCTGTTCAAAATAATGGCTTATCCCAGGCTGCTTCCAAAATTCTAACAAGGTGCATTGGGTCCACTGAGGCTATTTTGGAGGCCTTAAGGGGGTCCCCCAGAATGTTTACCTCAATTTAAAAACACGGGATATATGTTACAATATAGAGACACTGACTGTTTAGAGTTAGGATCACCACAGCAAAAAGGCCATCCAAGTGGCTGATTGTTTTCTCATATATTTGCAAATGCGTGTAACCAATGTTTCTGCAATTTATTTTACATATAGAATGGCAGGTTACCTGCTGGTTAATGGTTATGGCCCAGATCCAGAGCTAATAGCAGATTCTGTACACTAGTCTCGTGCTAACCTACAGAATTTACTAATTTTAAATTCCAAACACAGGAATGCGAGCACTCCCTCCAGCATTCC
>WWET01000149.1:207037-230725 GCA_011038615.1 Limnodynastes dumerilii | reverse complement strand
ATATATATATATATATATATATATATATATATATATTATATATATATATATATTTTGCTGTGGAACATTACATTATATAAACTTTTTAATAAAGATTGTGATATGTTAGCTCATTAATAAAAACATTATTTAACACATATCAGCAAGACCCAGAGTGCCAATGAAAGCATTCTGTTACACAATAAGCCCCCTTAATGAGGTGATTATGGGGTCTATTTATAAACAAGTTCATTTTTAAATGAAAGAAGTTGATCCAGGCTGGCTTTCTCCTCGCAGTGAGCCTGGCAGCTTCCTTCTTTTAATTTGCTAACTCACCTGCCCGACGAGGTCTCGCGATGATCTATGTGGTCATCGCAGGAAACTTCATTCATACGTAGTATGAATGAAGTCCTGCGCATGCACAGAGACTCCTGTGGGGGACTTTGAAAATTTCAGAGTCCCGACATGAAAAGCACTACACATACCGAGACTCTGAAATCTTCAGTCGGATGCTTCTCTCGGACAGGTAATTTTTTTTTATATATATATGTTTATATTTTTAAGGTTAGATTTATTTATTTTTTTACTTTTTTTTTTTTTACTTTCCACACATAGCTGTATTCCAGCAATCTCCCCGTACATGTCCACACCACACATAGCTGTACACACATAGCTGTATTCCAGCGGTCTCCCTGTCCATGCCCCCTTTTCCTCCCGCCCTAATAATAGCTATTAGGGGGAGATCGCTGGAATACTTACCTCTAACGCCAGCTTCAAAACTCCACTCCCAGACTTTATAAATATTATGAACCGCCGGCCAACTCTGAAAAGAACAGGCATCACCATGGAAACTGTAGTTTTCCATGGCAATGCAAGGTTTATAAATAACAAAAACTTCATTTTCCTGTGTTAAAGCCCATTTTCACATGAAAACAGGCTTTATCAAAGTAAAATGATCTTTATAAATAGAGCCCTATGTGTATATATATATATATTAAAAAAAATATATATACTAGTAAATACTAGTTACGCCCACATTCCTCAGTGCACCTCCTCTGTTGGGAAATTGGTCTTATTTAAAATCAGTAGTGCCAGTTCATAACCTCTTTTGCATTACTAATAAATATTTTTGCCAGAGCCAGCACTCCTCCAACACTTGCCGCTGCAGATTCGTCCTGGGGATGTTCTGATTGTTCATCCTCAGCGGGTCAGGAGCAATCGATTTCAAAGGCACTTCAAAAATCCCTGGCAGAAAAGGGCCATTGTGACCGCCAATGTACACCCCAACACCCTTCAATTACATGTCTCATCCCACATTACAGATTATATCTCCCCCATCAGTTACACACATACCATACGTTGAGAAACCCTACTGTATACCATTTATTTTATCTTTATGTATACTGCAAGATAGGAAGCTACAACAATATTAGCAAAAATACACAGACATGGTGGTGTTGGTTGTATCACTGTCGACTTCTTTATTGTTGTTGGAACCAGATACACGTCACAGCAGCACCTTTTCCATGCTCAGATACAATTCATAATACAAGATTTGCTTTATTAGGTTTCATACATTTTCATCCCAGTGCTAACTCTTTTACCAGCAGGATCTCAGTGAAGGGTTATTTTTTTCTCCTCCAATCAACCTAAAAAATAGTAATAAAACATACATTAGTCACTCGCTCAATGAAGGCCATAGAATAGAACACGCTAACAATCTTATATCCCTTTCATATTTAAAAGGCTTCAAGTACGAATTTAAAAGAGCTTTATGTAATGCTTCCAAGGGATTGGACCACGAAGGAAAAGATTCCGACAGCTGTGCGATCGCCAGGCCTCAGCATCCAAGTGCTCACAATGTAACCACTCCCCCTCCGCCTTTCTGACTCAAGTGAATGGAAAATAGAAGGATAGAAGTTTGGAAGAAGGGGTGTGCATATTGAGAACGTCTATATTGTACTCTGGATAAAAGGGAACACCCACTAGTGAAATCAGCCCCTGTCACAATGCATTGTGATTGGGTGTGACTGATGCTCAGTATGAAAAACTCACCACTATCTGATAGAGATGCACAGAAATTGGTGGCAAATCAGAGCTCTGGATCCTGCCCATTGTGTTGGAATACTTTGTGCTATATCCATTCAGATGTGTTTTGTACAGTAAAGACATACAGTTACAAGTTAACACATTTGAGCAGTGACAATTATTTTACCTTTTTACCTAAATATTCAGTTATTAAAAAAAAAAATTCTTGCTGAACTACTGGTTCCAGCAATCCCTGTAGCCAAGACATGAGGCACTTGCTGTTCCCCAAGTTTTTTTTTTTTTACAGTACTCCACTACAGGTAACAGGACATAGTGACCCTAGTGCCACTGTAACCTCCCCCCTCTCCGGTCTCACTCCCTTACAATTAATACCCAACACCAATGTTAGGCTTATCTTCCATACCTGCCAGTCCACCTCCCCTCTGTAAAACTCTGCACTGGCTTTCTGCCTGGCACATAGTTACCATCACCTACAAGGTCATCCCCACTCATCTCAATTCATAATCCCTCTCGCCCCCTTCGTTTGGCCATCATCCCACTCCCTCATCTCCCACCAACCAGCCCCTGGTTCTTGGGAACGATGGTCGTGGGGGGGGGGGGAACGGTGGTCGGGGGGGGGGGGGGGCACGACAATTAGGCAGAATAGGGAATGCCTAGTTCTTTTAGTAGAAAAATCAGGGAAGGGAGCCTTCTTTATATATTTTGCAGAGTTTAGGCTGCATCATTGCATATGCACGTTCGTATAACAAGCAGCTACACAGTACATCAGCCAGTCGAAATCTCCTGTGGAGCACAGCCTTTGTGACCGCTAATTACTGCTTGTCCGAGCGCACACGCTGTATAAATGTCAGTGCATAATCAGATGATCAGCCTAATTGTATTCTTTGTAACCAGCTGAACTAACACGTCCACTGATGGGATACTGTACCTTGGGCTTTGATAAGGCTCGGTCTGCTTGTATGAACATTCCGGAAGCTGCTCAGTGTTCCATATTTCAGTAACGGCCAATACAGAGATCAGTGATGTTTGTCTGCTTTTTCATATCTCCTAGACACATTTTTTTTTTAACTGTGCAGCAGAAGTCTATTCCTTGAACAGTTACCAGGCCCAGTGTTGTAGCAGATCTTCAATGTTGGGGTGCGATTCATTCTTAGGGAACATCCAGCCATATTTCATACTGTCCACAGTTCTTCTTGGCAGCTCTTTGTGTGTATGCAATCATAGCTAGATAAATGGTTACTAAAAATAGAAAAAATTAATTAATTACCTGTTAGCCTGGGGCTTGAAGCTGACACAATAAAGCATGTATGCTGTCCCTTTGTTTCCTGCATGACTGCCCATGTGTAGTCAATGAGGTAAAGCAGGCTTTCCAGGTGCTGTGAGAAACTACATGTCCCAGCATGCTTTGCTAAGCACATGCAGTCAAAGCATGCTGGGACAATAGCTGAAGAGCCACAGACTGGCCAGGCCTAGTCTAAACAAGTAATAGAGGTCAGCAAGAGTGTGATCCACTTGAGAACAACTTCTACTACAGGCCTGGCCAACCTGCGGCTCTCCAGGTGTTGCTAAACCACGAATCCCAAAATGCTTTATCAGGCATTAGCTATGGCCATGAACCCAAAGTATGCTGGGACTTGTAGTTTTACAACACCTGGAGAGCCACAGGTTGGTTGGTCAGGCCTATTCTCCTTATACCCCTTAAACTTATTTAACATTTATTGTTCCCTTCCCCAATAATCATGATCATTAGTTTCTGCATAAACCCGCCCAGAGATTTGACCAGACGGCTTTATCTTCCAATCACAAAAAGCAAGCAGGTAGTTCATGAATGACTATGCTGCAGTCAGCAATGTAAGAAGACAATTGCAGTGCACTCTCTCACCAATGAGACACACACAGAAGAGGACGTTGTTCTGAGATATTATACCTCCAGTTCTTACGCGCTAGCTCACATGAAGCAGCCAGCACGCCTTTGTAAGAGGCTAAAGCCTACATTAAGGTAGTAAGGTGATTTGCACACGCAGGTCTTACCTTTACAGTCCCAATTCCTGACAATGCCTTTTAACTGCAAGGATACAAAAATAGATATAATAATTCAGTTAGATAATACAGTTTGTCAAACACAAAAAGCAATGAATGCAGAACTAAAAAAAAACACACCCAATACAGTGCATGGTATTTACAGCTACAAGGTCAGAAGAAATTTTCAATAATTCAGATCTCCTTGCCAGTATTACAATCAGCCTGGATACCTCCTCCCTATAGTTCACATTCATAGAGAGATCCAGTCCATTACACAATGACTATCTGTAGCAAACATAGTATAAAAGGCAATTTAATATACTTCATGGACCTGTTTCACACTTAAGATGGTTTTAGGTTCTTAATTATATGCAACTAGTAGCAAGGTGACTCCTGACAAGCCCCCCGTTTCCAGCTTCTTAACAGACTTACGAATGCCATAGGACTACCTTATATCTAGGTGTGTTCGCATGGCGGCTAATTAAGAACGTGCCTATCCGCACCCAGATCTCCTCATTTAAAATGCCTCCCTCCACCCAATCTTCGTTCTTAATTTTTTCAGACACTCCCCTTCTTTCTTAAGTCACTAGGAACTTAGAAGAAATAGGTTCGTAATGGTGATTCAGAGCCATCCTACATAAACTGTGTACATTGGGTTACTACGCATGTGCAGTATATCCCTTCTTAAATATACACATAAAAAATATGCAGATTCTTACGTGTGAATCAGGTCCCATGTCCTTAACATCCTTCTGAGATCTGACTGGATGGTTTTTCTACCATTCAGAAGAGAGGGCAATAAGTATTTTAAGGTTGACTGTATCAATCTGGAATGTGCTATAGGAGCATTTATACAGCTTTGTAAGATCACAGTCACGGTGCACATCCCACCTATGGGGAAGCACACAGAAGAGGACACTGTTCTGGATTATTATACCTCCGGTTCTTACGTGCCAGCTCAGAGGAAGGAGCCAGCACGCCTTTGTGGGAGGATTCAAATTATTAGTGTGATATGCCAATATTGAAATAATAATGTTCACATTGTCAGCAGAATGGTAAACAGAAGTCACTCTGATATTTTACGTACCGGAATTGTTCATCTTTCCATTACATGACAAAACACTAAAATATAGGGAGGGGGAAAGCAGATTAGATTAAATCATAGTTAAACATACTTATAAACATGATTTACTTGGTCAATAAAAAAAGTAATGCTCAAAAGGTCAGAAATAAATGCTAGATAATACATAAAGTGAATAACTAGAATTATTTTTCCTTGCAGTAGAACTGGTGATCAATAGACCATAGGGTTTAGAGATCCAATGTATCTGTCATTGTACCCCTGAGAAACTCTAATCGCTGGCCACACTACCCAGACAAATGAATCTCTATCGATCGCTCTCATACACAAACAGCCTTGCAACAGTCAAGGCAAACATAGAAAATTGTGGAAATCTGGATCAAGAGTTTTTCTTATAAAGGGAGGAAAAGAATCAATACTGAACTCTACTCCAGATCGGCATAACTTTGTAAGATCATAAGCCACGGTGCACATCTCAATTAAGAGAGAGGCACACACAGTAGAGGACGTTGCTCTGGGTTAATATACCTCCGGTTCTTACGTGACAGACCAACGGGAATGGATGGCACGCCTTTGTGGGAGGATTCTAATTACACGTTTTAATTCAAATAAGATTCATGTCAGTCTGAAGTAACTCCTAGGTTTGTCTTACCTGCTTAATCACCAATACGTTTTCATTATATAACAAAGATTTCAACTGTAATAAAGAACAATTATTATTAAATAGAGCAAGAGCAAAACAGGTGCAAATGCACAGCTCAGCTAAACCATTATGCAATGTAAGGGGTTCTAACTAATTTGAATTCTTCTGCATGCAGGGAAAACTTTACTTATGCACATAGAAATAAAATACTGCATAACTTTATCTTTAATCTATACAATAGAGTTGAGCTAAGAAACTTCACCTCCCAATTCTACTTTCACAGTTTAAATGTGTCTCCCCTTGCAGAACATGGTATAGCTCAGGTCTACACTTGCACTTAAAAAGGCATAAGGGCAGCTCTAGATCAGCCCTAATATATTTAGCAAACACAAAAATAATTTGCTGCACAAATCTATCTGGTAAAATCCTAGAAACAGTAACATATTATACAGTTTATTTTTTTTATTTGTTACATGACTTAAAGAATTGTTCTAGATTTGTGCCCTTGTAAAATCACCCAGGGCCCTCCCTTCTCTATACAACCTACTTACCTGGGCACAGAGATGGCATCAGATTGATTCACCCACTGACTGACACACTGGAGGACAGCCTCATGGCACATGGTGTTCTCAGTCTCTATCTCCATTATAACTATCAGTCACTTCCGGTCTTCCTGCCATCCAATCATCAAACGCTGCTAATATCTTTACCGAGACACAAGAGCTTGTAGGTCTACGAGAACATGGCCGATAGAGACGTCTAGAGCAGCCACATGACTGCCCTCTAGCGACGCCAATCATCTTGGCGGAGTCACGTGACTGCTGCGTCCCCCTTCTGCCGTCTGCAACGATAACGTGACTACGATAAACCTCCATACAGATGTTGTTGTTAGGATTTCTTTAGCACCTGTGTAATGTTTACTTAACTCCTAGTGCTCTTATCACACATTCAGAGCCTTGGCTCATAAATGAGCGTGTGAATACATTATTACTGGTCTAAAACACAGCATAAGTCCTTATTTACCAACATTTTCCATTGCAGGCTTGAAATACACTAGAGCAGGGGTTCCCCCCGACAGTGCATGTTTTCCGTGTCTCATAATATAGTATTGAAAATACCTGCGCTCATACAAGGGGTCCTGGAAAACGTACTAATAGGGGTCTCTGGGGAGAGTTTTAAGAACACCAGCAGGGGCCAGATTTACTAAACTGCGGGTTTAGAAAAGTGGAGATGTTGCCCATAGCAACCAATCAGATTCTAGCTTTCACTTTCCTATTACACACTAGAGAATGTCATCTAAAATCTGATTGGTTGCTATGGGCAACATCTCCACTTTTACAAACCCGCAGCTTAGTAAATCTGGCCCCAAGGCTAGCATATGGTAAAACATAATTTGTTAGAAGTACAATTTGATTATTTGTGTTTATTAAGACTTGCAATAATGTAGAAACGGGAGTTGTAATTTTTATTCCTACAGTACGATTAAAGCTAGCCCCACATGGATCAATAAAATGTCTGATCCACCAGATTGAACAGATTATTGTTCAGTGTAGAAAATGTTGCAATCCTACCATGTTCTGCAATGGTCAGTTAGGCCCTGAGTGATCGATTAGACAGATCATCGTAATAATTGTCCAGCATCCAGATAACCTCTAACTTTATACCCTGCTTAAAGTTGATATTTTATTCTCATGGGGTTCTTGTATATATCACTAGTTTATCATCTATTTGTACGTGGGATTAGCTGAGGCGTTTCAGTTATACAAGGACTAGCATTATGACAGTGGAATGTGGGAAAAGACTCATTCTGGCATTCTTGTTACAGGGTGCTTCTCCCATACACAGATTTCATGGTTTCTATAAAAGAAAAGTGGTAACTCTTGAATTCACATCATGCTTGTGGGCTACATTCTTACAGGTAACCTGTAGCTGGGTTTTTGATGCAGTCTGTCGAATCTGTACTCATACTGTTTCACAATATTCTGGATGACAGCACTGATGAGAAGAAGCAGGGCATGACAAGTCTAGTCAGTGTGAAGTGCCCCAGTGCAGCTCCACAACCTGCATTCACCATACAGTGATCACCCAGATGTGAGAAGGGAAGTGTGGTAAAAAGGTAGTAGTGCAAAATTACCACATGAAATCATATTTAAGGGTTTTGCTGGTTATGGCAGACAGAACAACCTCCTTAATGTAACAGAGATAGGAACTGGAGAACAGGAAAACTAAATAAAAGGTCACAAGCTCAATATCAGTTTGTTTTCGGCCCACTGGACCACCTTTCCACCTTCATTTTCTCTGGGTGACTCAATCCTCAAGACACAAAATCCACAAAAGGGACAGTTCTACATCCTTTAGTTAGGTAGTTCTACAACTTGTTGTTTTTACCCACTTGTCATGGAAAAGGGAAAAAAGAACTGGAATTTCAAATACAGAAAGCTTGCAAAATCAATAAATAATTTTAATGAATCCATTAAGGCTGCTAGCAATAAGGTCATACACATGACCAGAGAAATTGCTTGGAATGAGCACTGCTAAACCATTAGGGGAAGAATTTTTGTCTTTTTTTGTTTTATTAATGCGAGGGAATATAATGGATGCACTTTTTCCAAATGATTAGAGCTGGTGACATCCCTGAAACATCATGTACAACATAAAACATCTTATATAGTGAATGTATATCCAGCAGTTTTGTCAATGCCTCCACTTTGTACAGACCAGGGTTGGGGGGAAAAAAATGTTTTTGCTTTAAACATTTAATCCTGCTTTTAAACACTAAATCCAAAGTTATAAGGCTTTGATATGATTCATTTTATAGACTTTTACTGTCTATAATTCCTATTAAATGTGAATATAAGTAGACTAAACATATTTTCATCTTTCTGGGCATATGTTGTATGATTTAATAATAAGTAAATGTTAAGCATCAGTCCTACTTATTGCTTAGAATGAAATAAATGGTTAGGGGAGGAGTTTGTGGAGTCCTAGCTGATGCTAGGCAGATTTAGTATCTCTGATTTGGTTCACCCTCACTATCTTGCTGTTGTCTGTGCAGGTTATTGATTTTTATAACATCTGTAATATCACAATACAAAAGAAAGAAAACACAACAGCCCTTCTATACAAGCCATTTATTTTGAAATGCCAATTATATGTAGGATAAAGTCTGTGTTACATGCTCGTCAGTAACAGTAGAAAAATAGAACCAGTGAAAACTTTTGTACAACAGCAATAGTACTTGAAAGAGATAGGTGTTATACAATGTATCACACAAGACACAAATTCAAGTCTGGAAGTACCTAAATAAAAATACTATTCTTTAAAAACACTATGTACAATTGAATCAATAAACAAATCTTACAAAGTACTGGTTATGCAGGTTGTAGAAAACACTTGCATAGGAGGTGAAAATCAGTCCGTAAAGTTTGTTTTAGTTTATTTCATTTTGAGCCTTAAGCGATGAAGGCACTTGACTTTTTCAGATTTGAAAACTGCAAATAGACATTCAAAAATGAAGACACGCCTCTCTACACCATGGAAATATATATCATCCATCAGCATCCCGAGTTCACAGAATTCATGGTCCTCAGTTCATCAACCTTGCCACAAAAACAGGACGATGGGAGACATAGAAAATCAGCTTAAGGGTGGTTAAAATCCCCATTATTCTCTACCAGCTCTGACAGACCAAGGGCTAAAGGGGGTCATGCATTAAAAAAAAAAAGCCAAATGGTTAAATTAAAATGAGCAACAAAATGTATACTGACAGTATCTCTACTATTAATTGAGAATACACAGTTGACACTCGATTATTTAAGCAAATCAGTTTCTGCATTCAGTTAGGTGGGAAGGGAAGAGAAGCTTGAGGATACAAGTTATAATATGCAAGTACACAGCAAGGGCTGGTGATGTGAATGACAAGGTCTTGAGACTCATTATGTCTGAAAATGTGGGCTTGCTTATCATGTGATTATGTTCACAAGCCTTGTTGATCTAGAAAGAGCAGTGGTTCTCAAATATTTTGTTGTAATTAAGGCTAAGCTGCCTCCAAATAAATAACGTAGGCACAAAGAACTGGCACATAATTAGCTTGTTCACTTGCAGCCAATGTTCAAGAAAGAAAAAGAAACAATGAAACTGCTATAAGAACATAAAATCATTGCGATCTGAAGACTAATATATGTCATTGTAAGTGTGTTGGTATGTGCACATCCCTTTCATGAATGCAATGCATATTTATATAGAGGAAACTTGGTTCTTGCCGATAAAGAGCATACGATGTAATATAGAGTGACAGCTGCCAACACTAAACATAGCAAAGAAGCGAATATTGGAACAGAACCTAGTATATCACGGTCAGTATAAAGGGGTCAAAGCCTTTATCTGGGCTACGGTGGTTAACATTAGCGTAGATACACCAGGGGAATCAAAAACCCATAGACAGCTCAAAATAAAACAGCATCACATTCAGTTAAACCTTCTGACTGCACTAGATCTGTATGCTTCTTGATTGACTAAAGACATTTTAGGTTACAGTCTGGCTTCCAGAGCAAGGTAACCTTTCAGTTAGCCACGTACTAATGGAATCAGTACAAAGTGCACTGATACTCAAATAAGGTAGCAGATCTCAGAGTAATCTTCTATATTACCTGTCTATGGGACAGACAAATCATTGAGCACTCCTCTATGAATGCCCCCAATAGCCGGAGAGCTAAGTGAACAGCTAACGTAGCCTCAGATTCCTTCTCACCATTTTATACTCCTCCAAAGGCTCACTGTTGAGCATGACCAGGCTGTGACAGCTATATGGACAGTACCAAGAGGACGCAGAAGACATGAGACTAAGATACAAACAAGCCTAACGGACACTAAGCCTAAAAAGGGCATTTGGGACTATGCAAGGATGATTAGTAGCATTTATTTGTTCAACTCCAAAGTGCATTATAGCTTGGGAATAAAAGCACAGATGAAAATGGGGTATGGAAATAGCAGAAGCTGCCTACGCCATACAGTTCTCCAATTTCCCCATGAGGTTTTGGTAAGAAGTGATCCCTATATTATTTTTCCTTTGAGGGGTTAATGAGCAAAACCGTATTTAGGCACAACATCAAGGTTGGATCTAGCTTATTCTGTAGTTAGGTCACATGGTCATGACATCAACAGAGGTCCTCTGGCTCATTTGCATCTACAACATTAACCCCCCCCCCTCTCCCTCTCCTTATAAAGTTAAACCCTGTCCTTTTGGAATACAGAGGTTTCATGACAAGAGGGCAGAGGCCTGGAACCAGATGTTTTCAGAAAAACCTAATGGGATCCACCACTGGCTGCCAGTGTAAAGGAGGCTGGTGCCATATTGGGTTATCAGCCTAGCGTTTTTTATTGTAGCTGTTTAACTAATACCACTAATTTGTGTCCTGGGTCCAATTGGTTTAACTTGGTTTTATCTTCCTAGATTTGAGTGTTTATATTTTATATATAGCAATAGATTTGATGTTGCCGGAGTAAAATATTTATGGTAAATGTGAACTAAAATCAAAAAGGCTAATAAAACTAAAAGGAACGTAGTATGTCTGTTGCATAATTATTCAATAAAACAACAACACATCATGCACAGATTTGAATGGATCATTCCCTCAGCTTGAAATGAGTGGTGAGGGAGATTTAGAAATGGACAATAGCTGCATTTGTTGACAGAGCAAAAGAAAAAAAAAAGTTAAAGGTTGTGTAATATTTATAAATACCAAAACAACTGCCTATCGAGCGTACCATGCTCCATTCAAAGCATTAGCAAGGAGGTCGATGTATGAACAACCTGGTTCGGCGTGTACATAGGAAGGGCTAATTATTGTTTAAAGATTTAGGACCAGGTTCACAGATCCGGGTGTGTTAGGTGCTAACAGACCTTAACTATCTGTGCAACATCCGCACGGACATTGCCTCACCTTCAGTTAATCTAAATCCTTCCCCCCTCCCACTTCTACCTAATCCCTCCCCGAGGCGGCATTATGCCACCTCTTTCTACCTAAAATACTCTGGGCAGTCTAAAGACCGCCCAGAGGCAATCTGCAGCCCACTACGCATGCGCAGTAGGTCCTTTACGACTGCTTCTTAGGTGTGAATCCAGCCCTTAATTTGTATAATATTTTGCCCCATCAAATGTCAAAATTTGAAAATAAATTCTAAAAAAAATAAAATAAATGGCAAAGGGCATTATGAGGGGTCAATGATCCAGGGGATGGATTCCTTGTATGCGTCAAACAGATTCTAGCCATCATTTACAGATTCTGCCACAGAAAATGAGTAGCCGAATCTAATGGTTTGATTTTTAGGAGGTAAACTCTACTAAACCTAACCCCTTGGAATTTTGAATTCTTTATTTTGTATAAACAACACTGTCAGTAAAAATAAAAAGTGCATTTAATGGATGGGTGAATTTGAACAGACTATTTAAATATTTAAAATACTGGCTGTGTTACAGGTTAAAGGCTGCAGTGTTAGCAGATGATTAATGGAATTCGTTATTTCCAGCTGTTTTGAGACACCCCAATCATAGTTTCATAGGAAAACAAGTCAGAATGCACGTGATAGTAATATGTGGCCAGTTGCCCAGCTGTGACAGTGTTCATGCAGAACCTTACTTGCTTCCAAGTGTTAGCAAGGGACATATGGTGCAGGGTACTAAGTATGGAGGAAGAGTTTGGGACATTTAGAGATAGAAGAAAGAACTGGCAACCTATGGCCTACAACTTGTGAAGAGAATAGGCGTTATTTACAGAAACCAATTAGATTCCAGCAATCAATTCCAGGATTTATCAGTCAAAGGATGGTTAAACTCTGGTTGCTATGAACATTTCCATTTTTCCTTTTCAGATCTTTTAGTAAATTAACTTAAATCCTATATGCAGCAATACTCCATCATGCGATCAATATAAAATCGAGGTAATGGTCCAATAACATTTACCTCTAACAACAGAGCCTCATAACAGAAGACAACTAGCTTTGCCATGAACACTGCTATTAAAAACAGGCTTAATAAGGCCAAGTACATTAACATGCATGATATATGGAGTTCATTCAAAATTCATCTATGTTATGTGATATATTCCATCTTCCCTCATGTAACAAGCTGGTCAGTGTTTAACAAAGATCTCAGCATCATCAAGAAACCAAGCTATATAACAATATTGTTTATTAAACTTTCTTTTCATATTAAAGATGTAGAAATGTAAATACAGAAGCAGACATTGTACTCTAAGTTATTTTTTGGGATAGTAAAAGAATTCATAATCAAAACAACAATAGATAATTTTAAAAGATCTGGTGCATTTCTCTGTGGTAAGAGCACAACAAAGGACAGCCACAACAGCACATTTCTAACAATCAGAAGTTCTAGAACAGTCCATAATCGTCTACGATTGTCAAAAGGGCCTGATTGTCAAGGGGAGGTTTTTTTTTTTCCATACAGCCTCCTTTCCAAGAAGGTGAGACTTCAATTCTTCCAGGCTTCAAAATCTATTACTAAGGACCAGCACAAAAGAGACATTCTTGGAAATCACCATTCACGTACAGTACCAGATTACCGTCACGAGACGCGCACTTATATACACACACTGCAAAAACATAGACCCTTCACGTGACAAACACCACAAGTAAATCGTTACTTTAGAAAATAATGTAGGATAGAAACATAATTTGTGTCACAATACGCCAGCCTGTTCACAACATACAAATTCATTTTGTTACCGTATCAAAAGCATTCCAAAAAAATAATAATAATAATTCAACTCTTTCCTACACATAATAGCCCCAGAAATCAACATTTTCAGGTGTGGGGGATGTTGCGGTGGGTGGAAAGCAGCACTTTTCTCACCTCAATGAGGTCTCTACACTAATATTGGTTTGCTCCATGGCGTGCAGACATGCATCAATATGCCAAATACTTTAGACATGGTAACTGAGACTAGACTGAAGCCCTTTCATTTTCCCCTGGTCACAGGGATTTTATTTTGAAGGCAATGCAGTAATGTTAGCACCTCAGATGATAAAAATACATCCTAACTTCTCATGACAAAGCACACAAGAGGTTCAGCTACAATGGCAGCAAAAGGCAAGTATGTCATGCATACTATTATATAACCCAAGCCCTACAGGTTGGACATTTATATAACCCCAGTTTAACCCATGCCCCTAGGTGAAAAAATGACAAATTAAGACCATGTGAAACGGAACTAAAAATCCATATTGCAACGTTGGCATGGAATCAGTGCGCCGAGCTGTGTAATCATTCATTTTGGATAGCATAAAAGAACTACAATAAGCAGTTAGTGCTTACTGGCATTAGGTCAACAACAGGAGGAGACACAGGTTACCTACACAGGTAAGTGCCAGCTATACTTACGACAGTCTCTGTGCATGAGGGGACAATATACATATATTGCAAAGTACAATTCACTTGCAAATTGGAACACTATTCCTTATACATTAATAGTTTATAGAGACGAGAAAATATTTCTCCTATACTGGATTACTTGTTTTTACAGCTGTTAAAGTAACAAAATGCATAATCCCGTAAGGGACATTGTGACATCTGGGCAAGGATTTACTAAGGCTTTAAAAAGTGGTCATGGGCAACACCTCCAATCAGATTCCAGCTATTGTTTGCCTAAAGTATAGCTACATCTGATTGGTCACTATGTACACCAACAACTTTTTTTTTTTTACCCTTAGTAAATGCATCACCAATGTATTAACGGGCTGAATGTTGTGACCCTGTTACTATCCAAATGTCTGCATTTATAACCGTCAATCTTGGATAGCTCAAACAATATATTTCATTAAAAGAAAAAAACTACATGTAATGCCATACATCTCAAACGAAGTGTAAGAAAATCTGACAGCATAGAAAGGAACCGAGGGCCACAAAGAAGCATCTGAGGGCCACCAGGTTGCCATCATTGCTCTAGACTGTAGAGCACAGGTACCGTACTTTAATAGAGTAGTTAAGCCAGGTTGCAATATGAACACCTAGTAAATTTCATAGTACTTAAAGCAATTTTGTAATATGGTTATCCCATAAAGCCAAAGTAGACAACACTTAAACGAGAGTTTAAATTAGGTACTTTAACTCCAGAACCCAGTTATACCCATGCCATACCTTTAATATGGCATCCTCTTATCCAACCCCACAGCGGCTATCTAGGTCACATTACCTCTACTGTAAACATTGGTCACAGATGTACTAGAAGTGGTATTTAAGCAAAGACAACACTGAGGTATATATAGCCCAGAACGAAGGCCTAAAAAAATAAATCTAAGACAGCAATGTGTTTTGGCAGAAGCAGACACACTTCCTCAGGCATCTGGTCCTAGGGATTCTGGAATAAGGGTCAGCTGTAGGCCACCCCCATGTTTGCTACTACTTAGGACCTGCTTGTATTGGTAGGGTCACTGGTGGCATCTGTCTGTCTAAACACACAGGGTCATGTATTGTAGAAGGAAGAGATGGACACCTTCCAAAATTATTGCTGCTAAACCAGAGTCCGCAAAGGGTTCACTCTCTTCCCCACTTGCACACCCTTAAAACAAAACAGATGGACTACATCCGGGCTTTTCTTGAAAAAATAAAATAAAACGCCCTTTAAGTCCATTGGAGGTAGGTCATGTGGCCTCTACTGTCTGGAAAAAGCTGGCAATATGAGATACACTGTAAAACTTGTATGAGTCTGCATATATTCGGGGAATGTTTGAAATGCATGAGGTCTGAGTAAACGCCAAAATACGGTCAGACGGATAAATGAATACACAAAAGTAGGATGAAGCAGTTGGAGACTTTTTTTTTTTAGGATTCAGCTTATAATTATAGAAGTGTCCCCTCTCCTGCATAAACTTTTTGGTCCAGATTCACAGTTACGTAGTTTTCATCTTACGTACGTTGTTTTAAGAAATGTTCTATTGCGCATATGTAGTAGCTCAATTCTTAAAACAACATATGCAAGACAAAAACTACGTAACTCTGAATGCAGACATTTATGCCCAAATATCCAAGCTATAATCGTGGTTAGAAATTTGCACAAGACAATTTTAAAACCCCCTTTTCTCTCTCCAGGGTGTTATGCTTATACAGGGGAGGTGAAAGCAACAGAGTGCACTGGGATCATATATTTATTAAGGAAAACTATTGACTACGTTTCTGTGAAAGTGTTCTTATAAATGCTCAAGGCAATAGGACAGGCCTGGTCAACCTGTTACTCTCAAGATGTTTAGAAACTACGAGTCCCAGCATCCTTTGTCATGTACCGGCTATGCCTAAGCAGTTAAAGCATGCTGGGACTCAGTTTTGCAACACCTGGAGAGCCACAGCCTTGCAATATAAGCCTGGGTGTCTTAATAATCCATTATATGGAATGTCCCTAAGTGAGCACAAGTGACACCTTCAGGAGTTGTGAGGGCAGAATCACAGTAAACACTGAACAGATCAGAATGTAAAACATGTGCTTCTTTGGATTATTTCAGGATTACAAAATACACACTGTCTCATGATTGGAAAACAGACGTTTCACAATGTTTAACCCATTGGAGATGGAACTTGGGAAGTTAATGCATATACAAGGAAAAAAACAAAAACATATTTACATATATTAACATAAAAATACACAGAACTGCCTAGCTGCAAAATAGAACAAGCAGACGTCAGCAGGTTCAAATTAAATTTGCAAATAAAACGCGAGGAAATCAAGGTGCCAGCTAACTTATCTTTGCTACAAAAAGCAAATGAAACCTTTAAACTGTCCATGGTAAAAGAGAAGCTACTGTGAGTAGCCAGGAAGTATACAGCCGCCCAACGCAGAAGAGATTAACATGAAAGAAAAGAAGATCATTCAATGCAGACTGGGTTATGTATCCGGTAAAGCATAGATTAACAGAACGAATCCATGGAAAATCATGTACTCCACAAGTTTTAGGCACAGAGATTATGTTGAGAGGTTTCTTTTCAGAGGGCCGATTTCTTGTACAGAAAGTCAGGCTTGTTAGGAGACCTTCGTTCTCTGCCTACAGTGTCCTCTCGCTCTAGCTCCATGTTCCTCTGTGCGGCGTGATCTAGGAGGTCGCCATCTGCGATCCTCCTAAAAGAGCGCTCGTCCTGTCGGTCAGCGTTGTATGCAGAGTGTGAGGGTCTGTTAGAGGTCAGGCCGTACGTCAGATCAGACTCCACTTTCGTACGCCCTCGGCCCAGGTGAGAGCCGTGGTTGGCGGCTTCCTGGGCGGCGAGCGCCAGGTCCAGTCTTTGCGGAGGCTGTTCTAAGACATCAAGGTGTAAGGGTTCATTCTTTTGCCTGTGCGGGTGACTGTCATGGGGGAACATGTAGTCTCTCCTGGAATCTTCTTGCTTTTTTGGCGACATCTGGTTGGAGAGATAGGTGGATTTTAAGCCACCGGGTGGCGGCTTGTTGTGACTGTACAAATCGGGACCAAAATAAATGCCCTGTGAGGCTAAGGGAGAGTGTCTACTTGGGACTGGGGTGGACGGTCGGCAAGCCGTATTGGAGAAGTCATAAAAATCCGGGTACTCGGGTTGGCTTTCTCTCGAGTCCATTTTCTGTTCCATAGACTGCTTCTTTCTGGAACTGTGCATATGTCTGCTTGGGATGTACGAATGGTGCTGGGCAGGGCCTGGCATCATATCAGACACTTGCTGGCTCAGTTGGGTATCGATGGTTAATTCGGGCAGCCTCCTGTCTTTCAGTGTCATAGAGGACACTCCCATTGCAATATCTGGCATAAACTCATTTAGAACTGGCTCTCCACACTAGTAAACAGAATAAAAACAAAAAGGTTAAAATAATCGATTATATGTACAGTGCTCTTCAGCATAAATACCTATAAAGCAACTACATGTTCACATTGCTCATTGATAGGACAGCAGAAAATCACAGCACACACCAGAGAGGAAGTAGAGAATTGTCAGCAATATAATGCATGTGTGTACATGACAATAGAAGAAATCATCAAAGAGGTTTCTCGGGATCGTGTCAATATGACAGGACCAGAGCTATGAAGAGGACTAATTTACACAGATGTAGGAATAATAAAATATTGCTCATGATGTCAATTCTGAAGGGCAGATAGGAAAAACAGAGGACAACATCTGATATTTAATAACTCAAAACGAATATCAGCTTAAACCAGAATTCACAGGAATCATGTGTGGGACATGGATGTGTGCAGGGACATATTGTGACTCATTACATTGAAATCTATTCAGTGATACTTGTTCCCGTGCTTAAAGCACATAAAAAAAAACTATCATAATAAGAAGTTAGAACCGGACTGCGGGAAGCCTGGACAACCATGGTAATCAAATGCAAAGCAGGCAATGAGCCCCTCTGATTAGTATCCACTGTGATATCCACCACATCTCATCACATGATATGCGGAGAGAGGTCAGCCCGTGTGTCACACTGTATATCTGTGGCTGGCAGACATTTTGGTTGACAACCAAGAGACTACTTTAAAAGGGAAATGGTTTTTAATTGTCTGTTAACAAATCAAGAGTAGACTATGGCACAAGGATTCCACACACAAGAAAGAAAAATGCATATGTGGTGTCTCACAATTAGTACACACTGATTTGAAAGACTAGTGCAACCATGTAAGGTACGAGGACAACACAAACTCACCGCTTGCTGTTCGGCTGCCAATGCCGCGGCTGCAGCTGCTGCTACAGTCTGCCTCCCAAAGCCAGTATTGTTAGTGCAATCAGGGGGTGCCGTTTTGACACCCGGTAGGTAAGCGGGAGGCGCAGCTTTAGGGACAGTCCTGGAGTGGAACACTGAATGATTACAAGGATAGGAGAATGAGCGGGAAGGGTGCTGCTGGCTGGGAACTCTGTGCTTCCAGCCCACTTTGAACTGGTTGTGTATGGGGGTGGCTGGAGGGTGGTAGGGAGGAGGTGGCGGGGGCAGAGGTGGGTGGAAGGCCACATAAGAGTCCGTAAACATGGATTCTGTAGCAGGGGTGCTGTTGATCCGACATCTCCCGGACTGGCGTATAGTCAAGAGTGGGCTCTCATCTCCAAACCGCTCATCCGGAAAGAACTTGTGAGGATTCTGCACATCACAATAGTAAATTGGTTACGGTCTGATAAGTGTAAGAGAATCAGAGCATCTTCTGATATGGGAAAGTGCAATGACAAGAGTAATGTTACCTGTAGCAGCTCTGCAGCAGAATCAGACAGACCAAATTCCCTCAAAACCCGGATCTGAATCTCGTAGCTGACGGTCGCTCCCTCTCCACAATTTAAAGCATACGCACGCTGAACCTGCTCAGTGTGGCGCAGTTCCAGGAGGCGTCTGACCATCTCTTTCACAACGCTAAGTCGAGGAACTAAAAGGGGGAGCAACACAGCAGGGAATCAACGCTAGCATTCTATTGTGTGCACTGGAAGAAACGTACAATTAGCGGAACTCCAAAAGGAAGAACATGATCTGATCAAGACTACAAAACTATTGATTATAGATTACCTGGTATTTCATTTGCTACCACAGTGGGAGGGCTTGTCTGACTGCTGTTCATTTGCTGGTGGTTGATCATGTGACAGCACTGCGGCACCGCATTGTTCACCATATACAGGGTGTCTGGTACGTTGGACATTCGAACCATTCTCAAGCGGACTAAATCTGTCTGCTCCACCATCATCTCATCCAGTACAGACTACAAGAAACACAATGCTTTTACCATGAGAGTCTCCACTATACACAACTACCCCAAAACATTTCTATACGAAAAACTAGAATTGTATTTATTTTTCTTAATTTCTGCAGTGTTACCAATGGCAACGCCCTGTGAGACTGCAGAAATGCCACAGAAACAGCTCAAAATTTTTATACGTCTGGCTGCTGTTGATATTGTTTCTACAATACTAAAAAAAATGTATTCTGTACTGTCTGGGAACCAAAGTCACATGACACATGAGCACTGCACATTCATGTTCTTCCTCCCATCACACGACAAGCCGATTGCTTCAATATTGTGTGTAAATTTTTACGTTTTCCAAAGCTAAAAAACAACCTCTGAAAAGGAGAACTAAAAAAAATACTTCCTATCTTTTCTGATGAGATTTACCAGAGGATGTGGATAAAAAAACAAAAAAAAATTTGTGGATAAAAAAAAAAAAAAAAAAAAAAGTATATATATTTAAGACGAGACATTGCATACTATTTAAAGAGTGATCTGCAGAATTACCTTTGCCTCCTCTACATATGGAGAGAACAGTCTTGGCCTGACATATATGCCAGCATTCTTTTGGCGTAACCAGGAGTTGGACTTTCCACTCTCCGAGGTTGGCAGCATGTCAGCAGGGGGGGTGCTGATCAGTCCCCTTTTCATCTAAAACAAAGAATATGCTGTAACATTTAGTCATACGCAGCCAGCCAATGACATCAGTAGTTCAAAACATGATAATGCACCAACCTATGCAGAATATTGATCTTGCCAGAATATTTGCATTTAACCCTTTTGTGCCCAGAGGGTCTAGATGGCTGTTTATGTTTCAATGCTATGTGGATTTAATTCACTGAAAGCAAGCAGGTCTTACACATTAATTATACTAAATCTTTAACTACATTTAGCAATTTTTTTTTAAAACACAATTTTTATACCGTTATATTTGTAGAGCTGGGGATTTGCAATATTCTATATCGAGTTACTTTAATTTCAGAGCATGCACTAGAACATTCTAAAGCTGCGTTTCTGAACCTTACATAGACACTACAGGGAACTCCCTGAGGTGTGCAAATCGGCAGAGAACCAAGTTAGTACAAGTGATACTACAATGTGGCACTTACAGGGTCACAGAGCACATCACTGTTCATGGGCAAGATGTGCTCGATGCGGACAAAGGGCAGCAGAGGAGATAAGATCTCTTTCAACTCCTCCACATCCAGGTCCCTCCGTTTCACCCCTCTCTTGTTGACACTATGTGCTGTCCCGCTCAACAGATTAGGCTCTGAAATAAAAGGAACAGATTCCAGTTATACCGCCTGCTTCATCTTCGGACACAGTGATCGCGTGCGTGTCACACTTCAACATTCACATGTTGTGGCCCTCAATCATACAAAGGGCCACACATTAACTTTAATTGTAGTAACAGATTAAAACAATAGCTTGAAAGAAAAAATGAGACGCTATACTAAAAGACCTCAGGCTACACAAAACAATCGTATACCAACAGAAAAAGGAGCGGACTGACGTAGATGGCGGCTCTGAGGGTGCACAAGGCCAATGGGCCAATCTCCACTGGTTTAAGCAGGTGATATTGGTTGCATTGTTCAGCTATGGATGAGGAAACGTATTACATTACACGGCTTAAATCATTCCACCACATGGTGAAGTCCAGACTTCCTCTATACATGACCTGCTACATAAAAGAGACTTTAGATCGCCTTTGAGGGTTACTTTGGGAGGGTTCATATATATTAGTGAGAATTTGATAGCTGGTTCAGGTAACGGATAATAGATTGACACATGTAAAGCCTCGTCTACAAACTTGTAAGAAATAAATCACATTATACTCTGGCACATAATAATAAGACAGGTGCTTGGCTCTATTGTCATAACATGGCACTATACAAAGCCAGTGACCCCCCCTCCCCCATGTGATCACAGCATAGCATCTCACCTCTGTCTGCAATTCTCTTCATCAGCTGAAACTCTCCCCACTTAATGAGATATTTCAAAATATCCTGTTCACTCGCCTGGATAAGATTAAGCATAAATATATACACATAAAATAAAATTATTGTTACAAATACAAATGTATTAGCTTAATACAACATAAAGACTGCTACATTATTATTATTATTATTTTATACTGGGTACATGGAAAGAGTTTTGCATGCAACACACAAATAGCAGCTTTAGTTAAACAAAGAAGTTTAGAAACCTTGGTCTAACACCACTCAAAATTCTAAATCGTTCACCACATTCTAAATATATGCCCCCTGTAGCCCTACAGAATTTTGCAAATATCAAACATGAAAGATCCAGTCTTTAAACCAGATCATGGGGCAGCACGGTGGCTCAGTGAGTGGCACTTGTATCTCACAGCGCTGAGGTCACGAGTTCTATTCCCAGACTAAGCCTTATCAGCGTGGAGTTTGTATGTTCTCCCTGTGTCTGTGTGGGTTTCCTCCGGGTGCTCTGCTTTCCTCCAACACTCCAAACATTTTAGTAGCTTAATTGGCTGCTGAATAAATTAACTTGTGTATCTCTGTGTTAGGGAACTTGGAATGTAGCTCCAAGTGACTGATATGAATGTTAAATATTCTCTGAAAAGCGCTACATGATCTGATAGTGCTATATAAAAAGCTGTTAATAAATAAGTTTAAAAAGAACTCATAAGTTAGCATTTGATTACTTAAATATATTAAAAAGGTTGGATGCTTATAAATCCTGAGTTTGGTTAGGTCTGGCTTTTCAGGACTATTATGCATTTGAAACATCATTGTACCCATGAATATATTGTCTAACCATCTTCAAGTCCATATTTAATATGCCAGTGAGTACCTGGAGATAGTCAGACTGGATGACGGTCAGCAGGTGGTCCTTGTTAAGCTCATAGAAGACATCAGAGGTCATGACCTGGCTGAATTCCTCACACAGGAAGTGCAAGGCTTGCCGGTGGACCCAGTTGGATCCGTAGGGTTGGGAGCTCCACTTTAAGATGGCAATTAATGTGTCCAGAGAGATGCTCTCTGCAATGATGTCTTCACAGCCTGCAAGGGAAGCATAGGCTCTTAGTAAATGCTGTTACAGCTAAACACATCTCCTATTTTTACAGTGTGCAAAGCCATTATGCAAAGGTAGAACAATGTATTTTTAGTATTCGAAATATAATATACACAACTGCAGCGCACATGTTTAGGTCACAGGCTTATCCTAAAATCCACAGTAAAAATGCAAGAAAATTCCCTGCAAATGAGCAGCTCTGTGACTCCAAAACTCCAGAATAGTGAAAAGAAACAACAACACTTCCCTCTAGAAATCACCTTGCACTTGTCAGGCTTTTAAACAGCAATGTGTGTGTGTGTGTGCGTGTGTGGTGTTTTGCACACATGTAAAAGCATCTATACCATAAATGCCTTAAAGCCACAACTTTAACAAAAAAATAGTCACCTCCTCAGCAAACACTCATGATACCAGTTCAATAGAGTATCCTATCCTAGGCATCGCAGTGTGATAAACCGAGGTAGCCCACAATGACACTGAAGATCTAAACACTCTGCAGCTATCGCAATATTCAGGATCCCATCCACAGAGAAATAATTACCTCTGTTGAAATATATAAAATGTCAGTCTTTTATTTATTTATTTTTTAAAGCCTGTAATTTTGCATTTAACATCTGAAACACCCACATGTTTTGCATGTGCCATTTACAGTATGTACAGTTGCCGTTTTGATTTGGGACTCAAAGCAAAAAAAAAATGGGACAAGTTAGGGCTAATGGCTTTGCCAAACCAAAGAAATGGTGCTTAGAATTTTATTTAAAGCAGCAAGTAATTTAAGCATGCGCTGAAGAGTTGTAGAGCCTTCTACAAACACAGCTCTCTCTCCAAAATCTTTATGGAGTTTGCAAAGTATTGCTACCAAAGACATGGAGAGGTAGAGGCCTGAGGATGAAGTAAATAGAAGCTTAGATGGGTGTGTTGCTATTTGACAGAGAAGAGCTATAAATCATTAACAGCAGTCTGAACATAACAGGCTTCCCCTGTGACATACTAAATCACACACAGGTCACTGCTGGATTATGTGACTGGCTTCTGAAGGCTTGGGTCTGCTATATCACTTATGTTCTTAGTTTTATTATTCTACTGTAATAATGTACGTTATCTGTAAGGAAGAATTATCTGTCAGCAG
>WWET01000149.1:187575-207008 GCA_011038615.1 Limnodynastes dumerilii | reverse complement strand
AGCTGTGTGACCTCTGCTATGGAGGAAAATGCTGGCCCTTCATTTTAATCCTAGATAGGAAACAGCGTTAAGTAAAATCACAAACACTGAGAACAATTCCCTATGTCACAATCCGATGTTTAGTCATCAGCTTACTAGTACGTTTAGTCCATTCCACTACGATCTTCAGTATTGACTTTGTAAAGTATTGGCACAAAGATCACAATTACTACTGAATCTGTGTACTCCATCCAATGATAGTCCTTCCCACTACCCATGTAAGTACTGAAACCACCATCTTTTCTGGTTGTAATAACCAGGCACTGATGGGTGGACATGAATGGGTGTATGACTGATCTGCAGACCAGTTCCGCTATATAATGTGCCAGCTCAAGAGTGCTGTAAGGAAGCGTGGGTTTGCAGACCAGAATAGCTTTGGTTTTATACTCAAGGCTTAAGCAGAACAATCACTGCTTCAAACATTCGCACAAAATGTTTCAAGCAGAATTTTTCTTAAAACGTTGAAGGCTGTAATTATGGGAAAAAAAAGGTTCACAATCCACCAGGAAGCCAAGGGAATTGGAGGGCACGCCAGATTAATCTACAAAGTCTACAGAAAAGATCCAGACTGCCGAAGCCCAAGTCCCGTGCAACAACCCTCGAATGTACGGGCTTACAACAGAAGGACAGCTCGGAAGCCTGAATAGGGCCATAAGGGCATAAACATACACTTACTATAAAAATGTACATAGCTCCATTATGCCAGCTAGTGTACACATATCCACTTCCTGCCCTGCCCCACTGCTGGAAAGACAGTAGCACGGACGCCCTAATCCGGAGAATCCAGATCCGTGCTAGAAGTCTGCCACATTCCGTAGCTCCATCCCGTCCTATATTATAATTGCTGAGGAAAAGCTGCATTTGAAACATTGAATTTCATACATTTATACCCAGATCCGGAAAAGAACTATTTTGATGCAAGCATCCAGTCTAGCAATATGGAACTATAGAAGCAACTAATAAATAAGTGATAAGAACTGTCTGCAATAAGAGGAGGAATAAAGACTTTGCCCAGGCTTTACGCTCAGAGGTCTGGATTCACAGTTATGAAGTTTTCGTCCTGCGTACGTTGTTTTAAGAATCGAGCTACTACGTATGCACAGTAGCTTATTTACACTATCTACGTACCATTTCTGTACAAAGATTGCGCAAGCACGACTTTAGACCGTGCTTACACAATCTACGTACAGAAACGTTATGTAGATAGCATAAATAAGCTTCTTAAAACAAAGTACATATGACGAAAACGACATAACTGTGAATCCGGACCATCACCCCCTTTTGCTGTGAATGTATGTGTGTCTAGAGCAGGCAGAGACAAACAGTGGATCTCCAAGTGTTTTGAAGCTACAAGTCTTAGCACGTGCCATAAAAATAGTAGCTGGCACAGCGTGCTGGGATTTGTAGTTCCTGAGCCCCTGCATAAGTAGGTGAGATTGCATGTGTGAGACAATGGAGAAAATGAAGACTTCAGAGAAAATGGAGCTGAAATTCCCTACTCCATAAAGGAGACGGCTGTTTATTTGTCCGGATGTCAGCTTCCACTAGTTCCATGTGCTGTTTGTTAAAAGCTGAATGTGATTGGCTTTATTTTCGCTGTTTTGAAGCCTGCACAGCAGTTTCTCCCATGTGTTTTCACTCAGTACACAGACTGTGAGAGTGAGCACAGGACCGTGTACACACATTGCATTGGGAAGATTGTGCTTCATCATTATCCGGAATCTGCTGGCTTTATCCTATGCAGGGGGAAAGGGGAGTGCACCCGGATGTTTGGTGCTTAGGCAGAATGCTGGATCCGGTCCAGCTTCTACTGGAGGAGGGATGCAGACAGGCAGATGGACAAACATCTCAGACCTTATTAAAGATCTCCCCTGGTTCTAAGACCTTATTCTTGAAAACATTATGCCTGGATGTCTTTAGATTGTAAACCAGCATCTTATTGTCTTCCCTGTCTGATCTCAGAGCTACATCTCTCATCCCCGCATCTAAGTTTAAAGGTTACCTTACAGCATTGCAAGATCACATGAATATCCCTTTTAGCAGGGCTTAATAAATACCAGTTGCCAGGGCGACTAGAAATTGGGACCTGGCGACCGGAGTGATGTGAAGGAGAAACTGCCGGTTCATCCATGGGTTGACCTCCTTTACCTCCTTCTCCCATTCTCGTCCGCTTAAACAGACAGACGTTAAATGCTGGCTGTCCCTGTGGTTTCAGCAGGCAAGAGATTAGTGATCTAAATGAAGTACAAGCCTGGTATATACCAAAGCACTACCCACATTTCTAACTTTCCCCCCTCTCAATAGCTCTTCACAAACAGAAAGGAACCCAAAGCATGGCTGACAGACAGACAGACAGACACACCTTGTGAGGAAATGGACAGCAAAATACTGAACACTTTGCATCACTAAGAAAAGTTGTAGAAAGGCAGCTCGGTGGCTCAGTGAGTAACACTTGTGCCTAACAGCGCTGAGGTCATGAGTTCGATTCACGGACAAGGCTTTATCTGTGTGGAGCTTGTATGTTCTCCCCGTGTCTGTGTGGGTTTCTTCCAGGTGCCCTTAGTGAGTAGAATATTGGATTTGAGTCTTTCTAAAACCCCTCTATCAAACACAGAGGTGCAGATACAGAGCTGGACAAAATCTGTAAATATATTGTGTGGACGTGCGCAGTACAATCCATACACAGATTTTCCTGCACGTAAAGGAATGGACACAATTGCAAACAGATGCTGAGCTATCAAAACAAAGGTCTGACAACAAGTATTTGAGTTGTGGGGTTTGTGGTGTATTTATGTTTATTTTTAAGTTAACGACATTCCTTTGAGATTTGTTTCTGTGTAGCTTACCCACAGGGCCGCTCATAAGGGCGGGTGACCCGTGCAGTCACATAGGGCGTGCCACTAGGTGACTTAAAGGGGTGCCCAGCAGGGCAGCACCTCTCTTTAATAGCCCTGCCCTCCACCTGCCTGGCCGCCATGGAGGGTTTGCTCCAGTTCCTGAGGTGGTAGAGCCTGGTGTGGGAGGTGCTCTTCTTGCCAGAGCCCCGGGATAACCTGCAGCTGCCCAACAACGCACCCGCCCAGCTCTTGAGGCGGCTCCTCGGGGCCCAGTGCAGCTTGCAACTCTGTGTCTTATTTATTATTTACTTATATACTTATTTACTTGTTATTTATTAGTTGCTTCTATAGTTCCATACATGCCGCCCCTTGGCTGGCCAGGGCCGTGCTGCTGCCGCCATCACTGACAGTGACTACTTCGCAGCATCCGGCTTCCATATTGAGGGAGGAAAATCAGGGAATATGGAGCATATTGGAGTGGGGTAGGAATATGGGTGAGAGGTGTCGGGAGTATGCAGCATGTTGGAGTGGGGTAGGAATAGGGGTGAGAGGTGTCAGGGAGTATGGAGCAAGTTGTAATAGATGTCAGGGACAGGACCATTTTTAGGTGTGGCTGACCCAATGCAATTGCATGGGGTGCGCCCCTAGGTGACTGAAAGGGCCCCTTTGGGTCACCCTACCCTCCCAGAGCTGCGGTCTATCACACAAATGCCAGCCGCAACCAGCGTCATTCAAATACAGTGTAGTACCATGTAGAACCAAACCTCTGTCACTGAATAACACTGCCTCACATATGAGACAGTGTTAATCATGGAAATAGAACTGGTCCTCCAGGGCTCCCATAGTACCCCTGTATTCCCAGTACAGTCTATATGACGTGAATGGCTGGACATAGCCTTTTTAATGCCCTGGGCTTTGCGAAGTCAGAAACGGCACTGATTACCCCTACGTTTCATACGCCTGTATATATTAATCTATAAATTGATTTCACCAAGCACCATTTTATGTAATCTTCTTTGGAAGCATGTCAGGGATCAGCAGCTGACAGGTGTGTTGTCCACAGCGGCTTTTTTGGAGGCCTTAAGTGGATCCTCGGGTAAGTTACCTCTCAATTTAAACACAAATAAAATATAATGTATAATGCAAAAGCTGACAATAATAAAATACAATAAATTTAAATTAAGATTCTAATGCTTCATAAGATTGTTTAAAGCACACGTGGTTTTAGCATGAAGACAGGACAGACAGACAGGACAGACATGCAGGTCCCAATATAGCAGCATATATATATAGCTTAACTATAAATGGCACAATAATTAGCACCCCCTTTTTTCCTATTGGCTCCGTGGTATAAGCTGATGTATCTGAAATATCGCACTGAAGGTCCGATACAAAAAGTAATAAGCTGGATATTTGTGATATATTTGCAATAAAACAATTTGTTCGGATATTTGAATGACATGCCGACTGTCTGTTATATTTTTAGTTATATTTTATCATATTTATATTGTGTAAATGAATATCTCTCAGTTATAATAAGTGTGAACACCCTTGCCGATATAATGCATGTGACCATTAGGACAAAATTAACAGCTGTTAATTAATTGGAGTTGAATTGTATCACTGGACAGGGGTGTCTCTAAATAAAGTATTGCTGGCTATCAATACATATTGCTACACTTTCGCTCTGAGGAAATAGTCAGCGTGACAGAGAATTGCGGAAGACTTTTTAATTTATTCTAATAACACTCACAAAAAATAAAACTTCAGAATCAAAAGCTATTTACAGCGACATTGTAACATTTTCCAAGAAACCGGTTGATCCTATTAATCAGTGACAGCTGCTGTCGGCTGGAGAAAGGGCCCGGAGATGATGGGTACAACTCTATAGGTTTATCTGCAGATAGAATACAAAGGTAGGAGGAAAAACTCCAAAAGAGGGGCGCTTAGGATATTAGGGAGAAAGACAAATATTAGTGCTAACAATCTGATTATTGTAGACAACTACTCGACCAGAATTTTTTTTTAAAAAAGAACGATATTATCACATATCATAAAATTTAGAGTTAAAATGAAGCTCATGAAATGATGTGGACCACAGCTCCGAGGAGTCACGTCTCCTATGAAAAATACAAGGAGGAATCCAAGAGAAGAGCGCAGGTCAAACAACCCCTTTATTCAACCGATACGTATTTCAAATATTTCAATAATATGCAAACAAAAACTATAAATGATTTGCCACTCAGAATAGCGGTTACATAACCTTCATATAATAAAACAGCAATAGAATAGATTTGTGACTATTCAATCCAATTGTGTGTGTTCCAATTCCAATGATGGTAATGGTTATGAAATCAGGACGTGATTGAGTGTCTAATTGCTGTGCCATGTGGCCTTTTTTGTTATTTATTTGAAATACATAATTTTTAATATGTTTAATTGAATAAAATGGTTGTTCAACCTACACTCTTTTTGCGATTGTGGACCGGTATACTATCTCTCTCTTACCAATCAAGGTTCCTTTGCACCTGAATACCGAAGTGCTAATTATCCATCTGGAAGGATAGTTCTGGCACCATTGTGCAGGTCAATTAAAGACATTTAAATTCTGTCCTCATATTCAAGTTTGCTTTGTACCGGAATCCAGAAGTGCTAATATCTGCTTTATAGTGCAAATACATCACAAATCTCCAACCTATTACTCCTTGTATTGGACCTTCAGTGCGTGATATTTCAGATACATCAACTTATGCCACAGAGCCAAAGGAAAAAGAGGAGGTTATCATTGTTGTGCCATCTATAACGAATGTCCATATATGCTGCTAATTTGGGATCTGTGACACATGTATTAGATCTATAGCTATTGAGAGACTTCATGTTAAAGCCACATGTGTTTTTTTTATGATATTATGAAGCATTAGAATCTTAATTTTCATTTATTGTATTTTATTATCTTCTGTTAGCTTGTACAATACAAAACTGAATAGAAGTTAACTAGCGCTCCTCTTTGGATATACTGATTTCTTTAGTTGGGATTGGACCCCCTTACAGGAGCAGCTGTTATAGTCTATTTCATTCATACAGTGAGATATATACGGACCTAGTGCCAATTTAGCTTATCATATATGCAAATACCATATATCACCATGTATAAGATGCACCTTTTTGCCAAATATGTGGGGTGTAAAACCTGGATGCGTCTTATACAGTGGTTGTAGCCTGCCAAGGAGATGGGGAAATCTCCGATGGGTCCCCAGTGCCTGCATATTGCAGAGAAAATGAGCCGGCTGTGCTTTGCACAACCGCGGCTCTACTGAATGACGCTAGCGTGACCTAAGGTCACATCAGCGTCTTCTGCAGAGCATGCCGCGGAGGAGAGAGCCGGAGGGAGAGCCAAGGTACCGGTAAGTGTGCTGCGTCTTTGGAATGGGGATGTGAAGGGACATAGAGAGGGGCAGTAAGACTGGCTGGACACTAAAAGAGGGGGAAATAAGGCTGGATGGACACAGAAGGAGGGGGCAACTTAACTTTATGTAATACACTTTTTTTTCCAAATTTCGGACCCCAAAATTAAGGTGTGTCTTATACATGGGGAAATACGGTATATGCAGTGTGTGTAACCATCGTTTCTGTATTTTATTTTACGATAGAATGGTATAGTCTGTTACTGGTTAATACTAAATACTGAACAACAGCTCACAAGAGTTTTGAATTCCCCTGAATGTTTTTTACATAAGCAAATACTAAACTACATAAATATAGCAATAATTGAGAAAGCCTTCTCTCATTATTTTAGGTTAAACATCAAACAGGTTTGAGGTATTCGCACACCTACCTTGTGCAAGCATGTTAAACTCTAAGAACAGAGCTATGTGGTACAGTTCCATTGCTTCCTCAGCACGAGTCATATTTGGCTTCCCTGCTACAAGAGCCTGCACTTCACTGAGGCTCCCTATGGATGGGCTACAGTGCAAGACATAGGACAGGTCCACTACATCTGTGTACATGCAATGCAAAATGACTTTTGCATATTTTTTTGGTATTATGGATTCATCTAGAATGATTCTGGTCGGAGTCCGTAATGTCCGGTCGGTAATCTCCTCCCCAGTCCGTATGCGCCTTTGCAGCAAGTTGCGGAAGAACGGAGAGCGCGCTGACAGAATTGCTTTGTGAGCTCGGAGCTCCTCCTCTAAGCAGCTCTGAGCGCCGTATGTTTCCACCAGTTCGGAGTCGGAGGAAAAGCTAAGCACCGCGTCGTAGTAGCACATGTAATCAAACAGCCCGCGCATGTCCATGTCCAAAGAATTTGGAGTACCGAATTCTTCACTCAGTTGCACGAGGATATCCACATTCTGGAATCGGGAGTCCTCTATGCCAAACTCCCCCGTGTACAGGTAGTGTAACAAGGCAGAGAACATAGGCATGTCAATGCCTGCCGTATTGATATCCATAATGATTTCTGCTCCATACTCGGGGGACGACGAGAGCAACTTCTTAAAAAAGGGGCACCTTGCTGCCAATATGGCACGGTGTACGGGAAAGCAGGTCTCCTGGAATATGAGATCCACATCAGTACAATATTTATATTCGTAAAGGTCACCCATATCCTTCTGCAAAGTCCTAGCCTCTGGCCGGGCCACGTTGGCCTGAAGAGACAGCTCTTTTAAGGCCGCCGTCCCCTCATATTCCTCCACCAGCGCGTTGACGTCTCTGACATCCCAACCGGAGAGCAGCTCTCTCATCTGCTTGGCATGATCCGCTGACCGGCTCGACTTGCGACGCTTGATGAATTTCTTCTTGAGCGTCGCAAGGCCGGAGGATTTTTTTTTCTTGTCTTGGGGTTTTTCATGCCCATGGTCAAGGCTATACAGCTTGGACTCGTAGCCATAGCCTTGGTGCGAGTAAGATGATGTTCCTAGAAAGAAAAATGAAAGAAAAATCTGTCAGTAACTTAAAACACTAAATCCTGAAGATTGTACAAGTCCCAGTCCAAGTACACAGTTGTCTCATACAAATCAGTAGCCAATAAAAGAGTTGGTTGGACATGGTTAGTGCTTTTCCATATGTGTGGGGATTTCAAAACCTCACTTCTGATTTTACAAGCACCACACATTCAGGAACACACTGCAAGCACCATGATCCAGACTTAAGAAGGAGCTTGAAATTGAGAGAGAAAAGTTACTCCTGGGCAAAACCATGGTGATTGCAGGGGAGTCACATTTCATCTGTTGCAACAGTATTAGAGTTGATGTTTGTCATGTTTCCTATCCCAAGTCTAAATAACAATGTGATGGTAAAGCTGGTCAGTATCTGTGTGCAGTAAGCAATTCAAAGACATATCCCTGTATGCAAATTATACAATTAACTTGACTCCCCCTGAAATCAACATGGTTTTGCCCATGAGTAACTTTGCGTTCTTATTTTCAAGCTCCTTCTTAAGTCTGGATCCAGCCCCACGTCTATGTACCTAATTGCCATCTATTAACCGCTATTTTTTGGTGTTCTCCAAGTTCTGAATTCTGTGAATACCAACTAGCACAGCATGGGCAGATAGAAAACAAAACGCTATCATTACACCGGTCCATCCGCACGTGTGTGATACTCCTCCCACACTGTACAATTAGTATGCTTCCCCCCGCCCACTTTAGGGCAAGCACAGCCCATTTCCTAGGAAATGGCATCGTATGGAACTAAGTTCCTACAATGCTAGGCACACTAGTCCAATGCATGCACCCTCCAGTCAAGTCAGGCCACTTACTCACTTTTTGTGCGCATGTGGCCTGTCATCCGCAGGTCAGGATCCAGCATTAAATGTGCACGATATTATTCTCAAGACAAGCCTAAAACTTTACTATAAATACCAAACACTTCAGTTGACTTCAGTCACCCAGAAAACCAGGACACCTTACCTATAAAGGTCTGCTGCGTCTGTGCGTTTCCCCCTCCCCTCGGGGAACACGAGTGAGGGTAGCTTGAAGCATTTACACCCATGTCGTCAGTCACTCAGACGTTCTGTCTGACCGCTATCCAAAGTATTATCCCACATTGCTGCGTAATTCCGGATTCCAGGTTCACCCACAGGATGCTTGCCCATGTCTGGAAATGGAAGTAAAATAGTAAAATTATAAAAATATTCTATGGAAAGACACATTTACATTTCATCTTAGGCTCAAGACTTTTACTGATTTTCAACAAGTTCAATACAAAACACTGCAACATATTTAACCTCACAAAACTGGCGAAAGAAGACCACAAATATTTAGTTTTAAGAGGCTTAAAAGGTTACTGATGTAGTTTCCTCTTTAAATGCACACTAGTACTATATGACTGACAGCACATTTTTAAACAGATATCTTACAGAACCCAAAACTTTGTTTTGATTTAAAATTAATCAGTCAGAAAGGTCAAATTTGATACTTGTCGGTCTGAGTCAAAAACTCTCTGTGTACAGCTAAAAGCCAAGACTGAAAAATGCATTAGTATGACACATGTGGCAGTTATACTAAAAGACACACCACACACAGATGTAGAAAGAAGAGTACCGCAAACTACTATCCCTTTCACATTGCCCCAAATACCCTGGTTATTGCCAGGGCAAGCCGCAACAACCCGGGTCGAGGTTCAGTGTGAAAGGGTTCGGGTGCCTCTACCCAGGTCAAATGACCGGGGAATTGGACCGGAGACAAAAGAAGGGTTGGTTGTTCACGGGTCCGACCAAGGTAGGGGTACAGTATGAAAGGTGCAGAAACTACTTGATTGGTATAATTTGTTTACTATTGCCCTGGCAACAAGTATTGCCAAAGCAATAGTAAACAAATTACACATTGTGATGAATCACACTACTGCCAGGGGAGACCTGGGTCCCGGAATTTCCCAGGTCAGCCCTGCAATGTGAAACAGGGCCTGTAACCCTGGGATCATCTGCTGGCACGCCAATATCCCGGGTTCACAGACCCGGGATATTGCCAGGGCGGCGAAGTGAAAGGGGTATTAATAAGTTCCCTATACTGCCACTAGCTGTGATACGCAGACAACTGCTTAAGAGTTGCCAAATATTTGACATTTCTTAATAAATACAAAATAAGTGTTGGTTGAGACCCTGTATTACATCTACTGTAGAATGCTCTTCAGACAACTGCTCTTTGATGTGTCATATGGGAGCTGTAAAGGTTTAGAAACTCTGCCCTAATCATAAAAATTTGTCACTGGAGACCAGAGAAAAGACTGGGAAAGGTGCTCTAGCCAATTAATGTCCTGTGCAGGTAAACAGTATTAAAGAGCATTTTCACACCTGGTATTTACCTGAGGTGGATGGATATAAATATGGATAACTATTTCCACATCCTTACTAGGTTCACATTCCGGGCACAGCAGTCAGAGAAATTAGGCCATAACATTTACACCAATATGTATGTGTGTGTGCCCCCATGCCACTTAGAAAAATAAAAACAACGATGGTAGAACGAAGGAGATTGAACATTTTGGAACAATTAGCAGTAAATTGGTAACAGCAGTTGTTCTGGTACAATAGTGTAAAAGTTAAGCTGGGTACAGACTTTTATGATTTCCTGGCTCCCAACAAAAACATTCTCACAGCCAAGGAAACCGTTAACCACGTACACACTACGCGACAATAAGGCCAAGCCGCCATTCTGTATAATCCTAACAGGATCGGCACAGCATCGGCTGAATCCTTAAAGCATACCAGCCACTCGAACAAACACACTTACTGCTAATCGAATAACTGTATCAATCTGGAAATGAGTTTTTAAGAGATTAGATTTACCGCTCTGTAGTTTCATTTGACATCAATAAAAAGTGGCAGTGTGTTTGTAAAGGATAAATATTAGTCCCACAGATTAAAAAACTACTCCAGCTACATGGTGGCAATTCAGGATTATAGAGCTAGTGTACACCATGTCAACCAAAGCAGGCTGTGAAGCCGTAAAGAGATACAGGGAAAGTTACATTTTACGTGTGCGGCTGTGAAAACACGCACCAGGATGTGAAGAGAAGTTCCAAGTAACATACGCTTCTGTTTTAAGATTGGTCTTTCTGGAAGGGCAGCTTTTCTCACACACATCCTATAATTAGGGGTGTAAACTTTTAACCCTGTATTAAGCTACACCATGGTGAAATTTCAATCCAATTGGCATCAAATGGGTAACATCCATGTTATTTTAAAACAGACTTTCTTAAAATGGATAATTGCATAAAAAGGAGACCTATATATTCTATCACTAGAGAGTGAAAAAACGTAACTACCAATGAACTGAAAACATACTTTGGAAATAAGGACATTGGGCCGGATCCAGACAGAAGACAGTTAGGTCACTTACGAACACAAGGTGTGGAGGGAGTATGCGCGCTCCAGATGTCACACTAGGTTTACGATAGTAACCCTAGCGTAACATTAGTACGGAACTTGGTTCCGTACGAGGCCATTTCCTAGGAAATGGGCTGTGCTTCCCAGCTAAACTGGGCGGGGGGAAGCATGCAAAGTGTACAATGTGGGAGGGGGCTGCCACACTGCAGGGAATTAGCCCTGGTACGGACCACTGATCCGTACGACTGAGTTAATGCAGGCTTATGGCAGTATAAGCTGCCATAAAGCCTGCACAAGAGAAGGAAGTGACAGGGGGTGTGCACTCCCCTCTCTCTCTCTCGGATGGACAAACCCCCACACATACGGAAAGCGTGCGAAGGCTGGGTCCGGTTCATTTAAATTAACCGGTGCTCGTTAATAGGTCTGTACACCAGAACAACCAGATTATATTTAGAATTTCTACTTTTTGTGTTGCTAATTACAAAACAGAATACAGTCATCACCTTTTAAAGCAACAAATACCGGTGGCCAGGTATAAACCTCCAGCTCATCCCTGCGGCCTCCTTCTACCCTACAATAATTGGGACAGAAGCACGATCCTGCGAGCCAGGGATTAGCGGCCACAGGGGGAGCTTCTGTTGTGGTGGATAACTTCTGATAATTTCTCTGCTGTTCTGCCATTTACTTAATATAAATGGCAGCTATTCTCTATCCAGTGCTGCAGAAGTGGGATCTTCAATACAGTAATATTAACCCTACTCCGGATAATGGAAAAGAAGATTGTCTGTCTCTGCACAACAATAATATTGAAAGGATGGGAGCTGCTGAATCCCAAAACAAGGTTAAAAGTAGCAACGGAGTAACCTTTTCAGGACTTTTGACTCCTTGCGGGGAGAAGTTTATATGGGAAAGAAATGAATGCCCCAAACTCCACAAATGTCATAAAATAAAGGTGAATGTATACAGAAACATATTGAGAATTAAAATGCTACTATGTGGTAACTAGGTGCTTTACAATAATCACTAAAGGTATACAATGCACACAAAGAATAGGTAGAGTGGGTGTGTATTTGCTATGCACACGCTGTATGTTTATGTCCAGGTATAGTGGGACTCCGTATAGAGGCTTGGCCAAGGTCTGGACGTTAGTTCCTAATAAATTCCTCCTGATGACTGGCAGAAGGCCATTGCGAGTCCCTGTACCGAACACTGGGCTGGATCCAGACCTAGTTAAGTGCTTGAACTTAGTTACTCCTGGGCTAAACCATGTAGATTTCAGGGGGAGTCAAGGTAATTGTATTCTTTGCATGCAGGGATATACCGTATTTCCCCATGTATAAGACGCACCTTTTTTAGACCAAAAATAGGTCTAAAAACCAGGTGCGTCTTATACAGAGGATGTAAGACTGAACTTACCTTTTCAGTCCCTCCGGCGGTCCCTCCGGCAGTTTCAGGCTCTCACCCGCAGCTCTGACTCCGGCTGGCTCCCTGGCGGTGCGCGCTGTACACTGACGTTACGTGACCTCAGGTCACACAGCGTCAGCGCACTGCTAGGGAGCCAGCCGGAGTCAGAGCTGCGGGTGAGAGAGCCTAAAACTGCTGAAGGGACTGAAAAGGTAAGTCCAGTCTTAAATTACCTGATCCCTTGTATAAGATGCCCCCATTTTTTAGTTAATTAATGCTAAAAAAAAAAAAAAAAAAAAATTTTACTTCCCTTCCGGGACCTGGCCCGACTTCTTCCTGCCCCGCACTGCTCCCTGGGTGTCGGACGTGACGTCATCACGTGACGTCCGTCCGACATCTCCAGGGATCAGAGGAGAGCGCGGACGCCGCGGAGAGGAGCCAGACTGAAGAAGAAAGAAGTAAAAGGTAAGTAAAGTAAATGGAGGGGGCAGATGGCTGGGCACTGTAAATGGAGGGGCCAGATGGCTGGGCACTGTAAATGGAGGGGGCAGATGGCTGGGCACTGTAAATGGAGGGGGCAGATGGCTGGGCACTGTAAATGGAGGGGGCAGATGGCTGGGCACTGTAAATGGTTACTATCACACTGTTATTTAGACTTGGGCTGGGAAATATCACCTCTCAACTCTAATACTGTTTGCAACAGATGAAATATGACTCCCCTGCAATCAACATGGTTTAGCCCAGTAGTAACTAAGTTCAAGCACTTAACTAGGTCTGGATCCAGCCCAATGTCACTACAAATTAGGGACAGCCGAAAGTTGTTTTTTGTCTTTTTCTATTACGAATGACAACAATTATAAATGTCTTTATTGAGGAGGGAGACTTAGGGTTAGGGTTAGGCTGCAGGGGGGGGGGGGATTTAGGGTTAGGGAGTGATTTGAGGTTACTTACCTTTTGGAGCACTGTGTTTGGGGCTACAGGGATCGATTGCTATGCCTTCGAGGCATAAGCAATCGTTTGCCCAGCCAGTTTGGAAGGGGAGAGTAAGGGTAAGGATTATGATAAGGATTGGGGAAATAATCACCCGTTGGCGCTGGGGATTCCTTCTGGGGATCTTCGCTTACCTGTCTCGAGCGGGGAAGGAACACCATAAAAGAAACATTAAAATGTACATTTCAACATGCATTCAGCTTGCATTATCTGAGTTTCAGATGCAACATACTGAGCGGAAAAGAAAACATGACAGCAGAGAAAAGATAAAACCCATTATCAAAGTTAAAAAAAAAACAAAAAAAAAAACCATTCAAACTCCAGCATGCTCAATCATTAGTGCTTTTATTTTCTAAACTCAATTAGTACACAGAAAAGTCTGGTTAGTGTCTGGGATGCCCTGGGTTCATTTGCATTTCAGAACAGTACAAAGCAGAACTGCCCTGCCCCTAGAGACAAGCAAGGAGGTAATGAAGCCTTCAGACAGTAAATAGAAGTGTGTGCTGAAAGGATTCAGGACCCTGCCCAGATGGAAATCAAGCACCACATGTGCAATAAAAGCATAAGAAAGGGCAGATCCCATAAGTAAAGACTTATTTCAAAACTCAAAAAAATAAATAAAAAAATACAAAAAAATAATAAATAAATAAGAAGCCCTCAGAAAATTACCAGAGCAAAAAATAAAATAGAAAGCAGCCATGATTTGTGGCTTTAACCAGTGTCTGACAATTGGGTATACCAACTTAAATACACCACATTTCCCAATGCTAAAATCAGTATCTAGTGACTTGATAGGCTGCAATTGCCTCAGCCCACAAAATGGCTGCCCTAGCTGTGAGCACCAGACTTTTTTTCATCGGAACAGTAATAAAATTAAATTATTTTACCAGTACATAATTACAACCATTGGTAAATTGATAATTGCAACAAAAAGTCATGTACAATCAGGGCTAATGGTGAAACCTTATGGAAGGTCCATGCTTATGATGTGGGTACAAACAACACCTGAGACCGGATTTACTAGGCTGTGGGAAAGGAAAAGTGAATATGTTGCCCATAGCAACCAGATTCTAGCTGACATTTTCTAATATGTAATAGGAAAAGTAAGAGGTAGAATTTGTTTGGTTGCTATGGGCAACATCTCCACTTTTCCTTTCCTGCGGCTTAGTAAATCTGGCCCCTGGTATAGGAGTATGGAGATTTAACCACGATTCCACAATCTGGAACATAACCACACTGACACGGTGTCTCAGTAATTATTGAAAATGTCTATGGCACCTGGCATTAACAGGGGATGCAAAATACATGTTTAGCTGTAAGGAATAATTATTGTTTTGTTTTACAAAATTAGATGTGAGGAGGTGAATGGATGAAGCAGGTGTTATGCTATGTAATGTTTAGCACAACAAGAAATATTTACTGTTAAAGACAAAATATTAGAACTTTTATATATCAATTTAGCACTCTTAGCTACAAAATGAACCAGTAATTAAATTATCACCATTTAAAATGACTTTGGGCCCGATTCATAGATGCAAATGAGATAAGTAGCTGCAAATACGCATGTATCAGTGCCTAAGTTTTTGGTCCCTTCCCTGTTTTCCCCGTTTGTAAATTCACCAGAGTGCCATAAGACTACCTTAAGTGACCGTCCGTATTTTCCTTCCCCACGGCCTCCCTGGTTCATTTTAATACCTCCCCCTACCAATGCTTCTTAAAACGAGGCTGCCATGATACGCCTTTTCTCTCTTAAAAAAAACGATGTGCGTTTTTTTGGTTTTTTTAGGAAGTCGTTACACGACACCTTCATCCGCTCGGCTATTCATTAATCGTCTTTGTCCACATTGGCTGGAGTTATACTACGTTACCACAGATTGGGGGAATGATGCAACAGGGTCATTTTATTTTGTGTAGACATTTTTATCACAAATTTTGTGTAAAAAAAAACAAAACAAAAAACTCTTTTTACTACTTAATTATTAAAATAAGTACAATATTCAACTAGATACATAAGAAAAAAACATCACAGATAAAAAAATAATTATATTATTAAAAAAGTTTTAAACACGATTAATAAAACACAAAAGCTATTTTGTCACTTTAACATCAATTACTCTGTATATTTAGTGAATAGCTCAACATTTATAGATCATAAATATAGTAATTGATTAAAAAGCTATTGTTCAGTGACATGGGGTTGACAGGAACAGTAACTCCCTGATCGGTCAAACGCAGCCAGCATTGTTATACAGAGTGCCAGTCCTTGCAGAAACAACAGGTAGCAAGGCAGTTGCCTGTAATTTATACTGCTAGTGATAGGAAAACAGTGAAAAGGAGCATAACTTGACAACCCCACCCCATTTCCATGCATGAGGATCAATCTGATGTATAAAGTATACCAGTAGAGTGCAACACAGTAAAGCAACATTAAATGTAAAAAGTATTCATGTAACTTAATTGTCAAGTGTTGTGCATTTACCATTTTCCCAGCATATTGGGGTAGACATACAGGCATACTGCAATTTTGGGAGTTATAATGCAAATCTGTTTTGGGAAGATTATAAAAAAAAATGCTAGTTTAAATCACAAATAATAATCAGCAGAACACAATAAAGGTCTGCAAGAGTTTTTATAACATCAGACAGGCCTAAAGTACAGAAGCTGTGGATTTGGAATGCACAAATATATTGTTTGGAAATATACGTAGCTAAATCTATAGTCTACACTTACTATAGAGCAGACCCGAACATGGTAAAAATATAAACGTCCTCCTAACACAAGGGTTATATATGCTGAACAGCAATGAGGTCAACTGACGTGAAAGAATATTGATCAGCTAAACTTTGGCAGTACAGTGAAACGTGTATCTCCATCGCTCACACAAGCGCCTAATAAATTCTAACAACTAAATATTTAACATGACTGTGCATGCACCACATGGCAAATACTAGAATATAGTTATTATAACTCATATTTGTGCCAAGTCTTATACACGTAATCACATAACTAGTGTTTATAACAGGAGTAAATTGAATGGATTATGCCTTAGCGCTCACAATGTTAGAAATGAATTCATCAGCTTAGAGTGTAAAGCTGGGCACACACTACATGTCATTTCACATAATGCGATATGAGTAAAGATATCATCAACAATTCCCAATGTAAAGATATTACCAATTCCAATGAGCACAACAATTCATGCATACACACGGACACAATTTTAATATGCATATCCCCCCCCCCAAAAAAAAACAAAACAGAAACAGAAAGATGCAGAACCATTGGATCAATAATTAGGGCTGCGTACACACTTCAAATTTGGAACAACATTGGGGCTGATTCAGAGTTTGGGAGTAAGGTCAAAACAGGTGTAAGTGTATGGCTCAGCCAAAGTATTTCGCATAGTAAGGGGTGCTAATTAACTTGAGATATTTTGTACTTTTGCACATAGGACTCAAACATTGCATAGTTTTATGTTTAATCTATAAAACAGAGTTGAGCTAAGAAACTTCACCTCCATTCTAATTCTGATTTCACAATTTAAATTTGCCTCCCTTTGCAGTTCAACATGGTATTGCACAGGTCCACACTTGCACATAAAAAAAAAAGGTGGAAGTGCAGCTCTGAATCATCAGCACCAATCATCACACTATGGTGTGATCTGCACCAACATGTAGTGTGTGCTTAAGATTAATATCTCAGAGACATTTGTTCTACATAAAAAGTTAACACTACAACACTAATTGTTTATGGCTATATGATGAGTAGAGCAATTTTGGACGCTGACTGATTGTGGTTGACCGTTGGCCACAAAGGATAATAGATGATAAAAACATTAAAGTAATTCAGAGTTTAAGTAAATCGCTGATTAAGTGAATAAACACTAAATTACCGATTAACATTTACAATTAAATCCAAGATGAATTAAATAAAGTTAGCATTTAATTATTTATATACTGCCATTGGACATGGTAATATTTCTCCATTCAAGAAAAAATACATCCCTGTTGTCAAGGGATCTGAGGCATGCAAAGCATTTAGTGATGGGTGACTGGGATACTAGGGATATTACAAGGGTTGGGAACATAAGGAGATTGAGTACAACAGAGCAAAAAGTACTGCAGGATAGGGAAGAAGGCTGGCAGTAATAATAATACTGCAGGTGTTGGCAGACAGCATAGCCAGGGGTGGCTGCAAGATGGGGTATTGCTGGACAGCATAACCAGGGGCTAAATGGTGTAGGTGGGAAGGGAATGTTGTTTGATAGCATTGCCAAGCTGCAGAGGGCAGGTGTTGCTGGACATCACAACCCAGGGTGTAAGGTAGATGGTGGTTGATGGACAGCATGGCCAAGCTACAAGGAGGGTTGCTGGACAGCATTGCCAAGGATGCTGGGGGGGAGGGGAAGGGTTGCTGTACAGCATTGCTAGGCTGAGGGAGTATTTTCTGGATAGCATAACCAGGCAGCAGTTGGCACGATTGCCGGTCAGCACAGCCAGGCCATGGAGGGGGTGGGGGTGTTCTGGACAGCATAGCCAGGCTGCAGTGGGGTGTTCTGGACAGCATAGCCAGGTTACAGAATGGAGGGCAGCACAAGAAGGGGGTTTGCAGGACAGTTTAGCCAAGATTACAGGAGGTTGTGGTACACAGCTAGCCAATCAACAGGGATTACCCGACGTTGCTTAGTGACTGCGTTGGGGTTATTAGTGGGTTAGGGATTAAATCAGTATAATATCACAGGGTGCTGGCCCAGACAGAGATGGGTCCCCCTGTAATCCCAGTGAGTGACAGGCCCATGGCTGGACACTGGAAAGCCCCGTCCCCTCCACACAGGAAGCCTTCATAGGTATAGAGGGCCCGTCACATTTCGGGGTAGGCGACACCCTCCCGGCGGCATGCCACTCACTGTAAGGCAGGTCACCAGCTCCGGCCTCCCGGCGCCGCTCGTGTGTGCTCCGCCACAACCATGCTCCCGGTGATGGGCGGCCCTATGTTCCCCACTCCGTTCAGATCCCCGCCGCCGCCATCTTGTCTCTTCCCCCTCCCTCACCATACGTCAGCAGGCGAGGGAACACGTGACACGGTGTGGCGTCACCGGCGGATCCCGCCCGGCCGACAGAGGAGTCTCTCCGTGTTTACACGGACAGCTGCCTGACTCAGCCCTCCCCCATTCACTACCGATTACCTTTATGTCAATGCTATTACCTGATCACTCTATCTATAAATATACCTATATCTATATATCATGTATCTATATCATATCTAATCTATCTGATTATCTATTATGTATGTATCTATCTGTTTTATATCTATCATCTATCTGTCTCATTATTTAGCTATCATGTATGTATGTATTTATGTATATACTGTATCTGCCTTCTATCTATCTATCTATCTATCTATGGGCTCTATTTACGGACACCGCATAAATTTGGGGAGTGATAGTGATCCAGGCTCGCTTATCATCGCAGCGAGCCTGGACACTTCACTCCCCAGATTTATAAACACTCACCTTCATCGTGAAGACTCACGATGTCCGGTGAGTGTTTCCACTGCATCCCCGGCGCTTCACTCGTATGTGAAGCGCCGACGATGCAGGAAAATAGTCGCGCATGCGCCGTACACGCACGGCGCATGCGCAATGGCTACCTGCCGTGCGGAGCGGTGGCATAAGGAATCAAGCTGATTCCTTAATGCCTTTTTTTTATTCTTAGCGATCCCCCTGAACCACCAATGTTTCCCCCCTTTTTATCCACTGAAGCACCAATGACAAGAGGAGATTCAGACCTATATAAAATGATTATATATACGGTATATATATATAATCATTTTATATA
>WWET01000149.1:145333-156413 GCA_011038615.1 Limnodynastes dumerilii | reverse complement strand
TATCTATCTATCTATCTATCTATCTATCTATCTATCTCTATCTTCACATGAACAAGTAACACCACTGGTGATTCCAGCAGGCAAGATATATATTTAAATGTAAAATATATATTATATATTTTTTTTTAAATTATAATATCTAACCCTTTTTATTTTACATGGACATGGTGTATTCCAGCGGTCTCCCTAGATATACCTCCCCCTTTACTCTCCCCTATAGCAGCTATTAGGGGGAGGAAAAGGGGGGTATATGTGGAAGGTCGCTGGAATACTTTCCCTAACACCATTCTGAGATGGCATTTTATATAGCATTAACACAGATTTTAACAGCACTTTAACAGACCCTCCAACATGACCCATTCCATTAGGTACAATTTAATCCGCAACTGATATTTAAAAAACTATTTGCCTCTTCAACAAAGGTGGTTACCATAGTAACTGACAGTTGGAAACTGAGGAGCAGAGTATTTTGTACCTAATGGAATAGGTTATGTTGGAGGGTATGCGTTAAGGAAATAAATATATGTAAATATAGTGATCAGCCATCTCGCATTCATTAGAGCGGTTTCCATGGCGATCATGGCATTGTAAATGGCAATGCATTCGTTTTCAGGAGATAATGACTGTTTTTACCTGAAAATGGTCTTTATCTCATGAAAACGAAGGCATCGCTGTTTTGTAAATGGAACCCTATACGTCATAACTTTAAGGTTTCATCAATAATATCACTATACTGAGGTAACCTGTCAGTATCTCCAATCTCCATGATTGCTTAATTTACAAAATAAAAGGAAAAAAGAAAGACACCTCCCAGTCCATCAAGCAATCCTGACCCTGTGATGCCAACATATATGTAATACACCAGCATGAAAATATACAGGTGTAGTCCAGAAGCCATTTCAGTGCCCTCATCATGCACAGAATGATAACTATGAATGGGTGAATAATGGGTGACTACAGCTGCTCGCTGTCACTGTCACTGAGCGGGGATTGGAAGCCTGGAAGCTCCATCCTCTCTGGGAGCCCCTCCCTGCTGGAGACCATTGCTCTGTCTGTCTGTAGCAGGCCTGTCTTCTCCAATGTCCCTGCACAGAACGCGGCCTGCCAGCTCCCAGCCCCGTGCGCCCGGATCCGGGTGTCCGGGCCGGGTCTAGTGTCACCCGGGAGAGCGTCCTGTCTGAGCCAGCACCACGGATTCCTGTGCGAGACGCCTCCAGCTGGACGCCATGTCCACCAAAGCGGAGCAGTGTGAGTGGCGCTGTCCGGGGTGCTGAATGTACGGGGATGGGGGCAGGGGTATTCCCCAGAAGGGAAGGGGGCACAGCCTGGCTGGGGAGGACAGGTTTCAGTCCAATGGGGGTAGTACCCGATATAGCAAAGGTTCCTGTCAGTGAGGGGGCCAGATTTAATTGTGGGGAGGGGTCTGCTTAACCTGCTCCAGCAATATGGAATACAGTCCATTAAATGACCTCTGCAATAATCCTTACCTATACTCATTACATACAAGTGTCCATGTATGTCATCAATAACATGAATATGTCTGTCTAGCCATCTTGTTCATCACTCTGTGAGTTACTCAATCAATGGACTCTACTGTGGAGCTTCAAATCCCATTGTGCAGCAATGTTGGGATCTGTTGTTCCACACACACAGGGACATGCTCTTGTATGTTCTAATAATATATCATAAAATTGTAAGTTAAACCTAATAATCTTAGAAATAAATTAGAAAAGGACATTTAAAGGAAAGATATACCCATATGTTATAGCATATATGCAGGAATCTTAGATAAGTGTTACAAGCTACAACAAACTGCTCTGATGTCACATGACATGACAATTAGGGTTACATATAGCCTTAGGGCTGCCTTTTGTCCATCACTGATTTTGACCCCTTATCTTTAATTTAACTTGGTCTTTGAATACTGGAACACGTTATGATGTGATCATGTCTAAGTCACATATGGACTCTGTGTTGTCATTTGTCCTTGTTCTTACTAAATAACAAACAGGGATATTATAAATATTGCAGTCTCTAATTTTCATCAATATTAAATTGTATTGTAATAATCTAATGTACCTCTGATCCTCTTGATTCATTTTAATCTCCAAAATTTCTGTTCCTCTCCTTTGTAATGGCATAACCATTATTGAAGACATATTTGCAGACTATTTTCCTGCTGCATTTAATATTATATAAAATCAAGTAACCAGTGATTGGATGGACATACTATTCTTTACATAACAAGATGAAAAATGTACACATAGACACTGAACTACATGTCATGTTTATAGTACTCCCAAGAAAAAGCAGTGCATATTGCAATATATTTTTGGTATGGTGTTTATTCCAGGTGCTATTTTATTTGTGCCATAAAACAGTATCTCATAACATTGGCTTACATATCCTGAATCATTAATTTTTTTACATTATGTGAATATTTATGAAAAAAAATTCATTTGATGGGTTTCTTGTTGATGGTATGTAGGTCTAGAGCAGGGGTGGGGAAAAGCAACTTTCGGCTGTCCCTATTTTGTAATGAAAGCCATCGGTGGAGGAACTTGCAACGATTCGCGGGCCATATACAATCAACTTTAAAATTAACTAGCTATATATGGTCAAAAATGTAATTAAAATGGCGATGGCGTCTCGGAGATCCAGCTACTACCACATGCAGGCTGTTCCCCAATGAGATCAGGGAATATGGGAATATGCAGCCCTCACCTCCGAATTATTAATAATTATCTGATTAATACTGATTACGGTAAATCTGATACATGAGTGCTACAAATCAGAAAATGGAGCAGCCATGTTACATAGTAAATTGTACTCAGTGGTCTGTATGATCCACTCACACAGCAACATTCTTTTTAGGATATAGAGCTACTTAGGTATGGAAACAGAACATAAAACTCATGCAAAGGGAAGGAAAATTGGAAAGTATAAAGGTTATTAATGGTGTAGAAGAAGGTTAAGATGGTGTTTGAGGAATCTGGTAAGCTTTGCTTAAGAAGTGAGTTTTACGGGAGCCCTTATAGATTTGGAAGCTTTAAAATTTTTTTATTAAGTGAGTAAGGTTATCCCACAGTGTGGGTGCAGCCCAGGAGAAGTCCTTTTACCAAGAATCAGCGCATGTCATGAAAGGCTGATGCAGGAGATTGAGTTGGGGGGAGTCTTTAGGTAGCTAAACATAAGTTTGTGGGTGCAGTGTGGGTGGAGGAATGTAGGTTATTAAAAATATTTTATATTTGATTTTCCATAATAAATGAGTGTAAACCAGAGTAGAAGGTAGCCTTTAGGCTTATTTCAGTTTGGAGATCGCTCACCTTCTTCACAACTACGCACATCATGTGACCCAAAGGAACCATTACCATTTGTCAAAACAAAACAGGTTCAGAACACCATAGCAAGCAATATATAACGCTATCTGGCTGATTCCTTTACTTGCGATGTTGCTTTTTCCTGTGTTGTTTACTTATTTGCATATTGTTTAGCTGCGTATTGTACTTCCCGACATTCAATTGAGGAAGTTTTCCCTCACTAAACGCAACCAAAGTTGCAAATCAAACATAATCACTAATGACACTTGTGTAAAAATTCAATTGCTCAACATCAACATCCCCGCAGTGTAGAGGCCAATATCCACCATTTGAATTCACACCTCAGAGAGGTGCAAATTACAGTAGACTTCTATGTTAAATTAATTTGCTTTTTAAAAAAAAAAATTGATCTAATATTAACTAAACAGTAAATATACTATTGTGTTTGTGAATCACCACTACAGGTCTGAGCAAGCAGAGTCTACTAATTAACAGCTTGGGCATGCTGGAGCTTGTAGTACTCCAAGCATCAAAACCTGTGGCTGCCAGGACATGCTGGCACGTGAGGAACCAAAAGTGCCAGCATGCTGTGACACCCAGGGCCCAATGAGGCCTGTAGTGCTGCAGAACAATAAATATAAATAAACCCGGGGCGATAATATCAAATTCAGTAAAAAAAAACAGTAATTCTTACCGTCAAGTAACAGTAAAGGTCACCGTCAAGGCACCTCTGTAGGTAAGTCCCTCTTTCATGTTGCAATATGTGTACTCATAATGACTGTGGTAAGACAATTTCTCTATTCCTCTAAAGTATGCAGCAGCCATATTGGGGAGGGGTCAGTAATGAAAGAGAACACAAGATGTACTACATTTCAAATAGAAAACAATGTGTACAGATATATATATATATATATATATATATATGTAAAAAAGTATAACCACTGTGTACATACAAAAACAGTTCAGGACAGAGAACAAGAACAAAAACAGTTCAGAACCATTCCAAATAATGGACCGGATTCACAACTGTTTTGGTAAAGTACGTTCCGATTTCTAAGTGCTACGCTAATGCACACACGTAGTAAATTTGTACGCTATCTACGTAAGACCGCATGTTTGCAATCTACGTGACAAAATGCTACATAGATAGCATACAATATTTAGTACTTTACCAAAACACATAGTTGTGAATCCGGGCCAATACATTTATGTGTATACTGATACATAGGACCATATTCACAACCCTCCCACTAATCTAAATCCCTTCTCCCTCCCACTTCTACCTAAACACTTCCCATTACGCCGCCTCTTTCTTACTAAGCTACTCCATGCGGTCTTTAAAGTTAGGTATGTAGATTGCGTAAATATATAATTTTTCAAGTGCCGGTTAGGTTATTATCAGCACCTACTACGCATCATTACTCAGATCTCTGCACGTGGCAGGAGCTTCTTAGGTGTGAATCAGGTTCATAGTGTTTTACATTATTTGCTATGGAGCGCCAGACTTGTTATTATTGCTTGTATTTACACAGTGGTTATGCTTTTTTCCGGGCAGCACCTTTTCCATAGTTGATAGAGTGACCTGGGTTCTCTTGTTATTGTTTTTGCAATGGGCATATGAATTTTCTTTTGTGCATGTTGTCAAGTCATACAAACAAAAAAGGAATGGAGGTATTGCACTTTTTCAAAATGTAACTGCTGTATAAAGGAATGTGTGCACCTCCTTTAACACGAATCACAAGGACTCAAAAACCACATAGGGCCAGAATTATTAAGCTGCGGGTTTGGAATAGTGGAGATGTTGCCCATAGCAACCAATCAGATTCTAGCTGACATTCTCTAATATGTAATAAGAAAGTGAGAGCTAGAATATGATTGGTTGCTATGCAACATCTCCACTTTTCCAACTCTGCAGCTTAGTAAATCTGGCCTATAAAATAGTTACAGCGCTTACTGTCATATATAAGTATGCTGGTGCTGATAATAACCTAAACGGCACTTGAAAAATGATAATCCAATTATATTTATCTATTACACATTTAAAAAGTATCCATAAAAGTATAATAAAAAACTATATCTTTGCACATACTAACAGCACTAATCAATTTGTACAAAGCATTACAAAATTATCTCCTCAATAATGCAATTATCCACAAACTTGTAGGATAAGGTATAGAAAAAAGTATTGTAAATAAAATATTGCAAATAGAAATATCCCCCTAAAGTGCTCCAATTCAAAAGATAGATAAATAATAGATGGAAATATTGAACTGTAATAAAATTTGCTGGACTAATGTTGTCAACTATGTTGTATGTATGTATGTTGTATGTTGTACCAACTACACACTATGGCATGCCTGTGGCTCTCCAGGTGTTTTGAAACTACGACTACCAGCATGCTTTAACTGCATAGGCATAGCGGATACCCGACAAAGCATGCTGGGAGTTGTAGTTTTAGAACACCTGGAGAGCCACAGGTTGGCCAAGCCTGCACTATGGCATCACGTCAGGTATCACTTTGCATATACACAGATGCATATCCACTGCTGATATGTATTTTTTGTTTTATTATTTTTTTTACATATAGTTGCCAATAATCTGGAAAACATTTTGTACATATGCCATTCACCTCCCAAGATATTTGTATAAATATGCCATCTGCCATCTGATATCGCACCTGATTAAAAGACAGGTACGGCTGCTCGCCCAGTCACCCAGAGTACCACTGGTTGAGAAGCCATGCTTCAACATGACCCATTCCATTAGGTACAAAATACTCTTCTCCTGAGTTTCCAGCTGTCAGTTACTATGGTAACCACCTTTGTTAAAGCAAAAAAAGGTTTTTCAAACATCAGTTTATTAAGTAAAACCAGGTGAGTGACAGTTGGAAGCTCAGGAGTGGAGTATAATGTACCTAATGGAAAGGGTCATGTTGGAGGGTATGTGTTTGGCACATTTGTGTCTGTTTGTCGGTTACGTCTGACTATCGTCCTGTTGCAAACCAGATGTTTCTTTGTGTTCTTTCCTATATGTGCACAGTTGCCTCCAAGATACGATACTTACACGAGTACCACCACCGTGTTATCCACAACACTTACCCAGTGCCAACAGGAACCGACATTGCCAACACCTTAAAGTATTTCTCACAGACATTGTTAAGGTGAGATTTCCATTTTTCTAGAGTACAACAAGTGAAAAGGATAAACAGCTGTTAGATTTTGCCTTGCAAATGCTCCTGTATAACAGTCCTATTACCCACACTATCACTGCTCTCAGATTGTAGGGAACTACTACTGTTGGCAGGGGTGAGAGGAGCATCGATCCCCATTTTAAGCTTTCCAAATTATCTGATTAAGGACACAAATAGAGAATGCGTCTCTCTGACGGCAAAACCTCTTGCAGAGATGTGCGCACAGAGATTTCTTGCACTGTACATTGCGTGCAATGGCGGCTTGTGCGCAGTCTAGGCATGCAGACCCTCCAATATGACCCATTCCATTAGGTACAATATACTCCACACCTGAGCTTCCAACTGTCACTCACCTGGTGAAATGACTTAACTGATATTTAAAAAACGAATTGTCTCTTCAACAAAGGTGGTTACCATAGTAACTGACAGTTGGAAACTGAGTATTTTGTACCTTATGGAATGGTCATGTTGGAGGGTCTGCATGCCTAGACTGTATGGGAATGTGACAACATAAAACCACAAAGCAGTGTTGTTTTGCAGCATGCTTGCGCAATTTGCATGCCAGATTCAGATACATAATACCCCGATTGCGCCAGATGCTGGACGCGTTCATTTTGTGTGCTTTGCTGTCCCTTAAAGATAAAATCTGCCTAAATTGCGCATAGCCCTTCACCAGGCCCTCAAACTGCATTTTAATGGCAACTCTTTAGTTGCTGCAGGGGTTTTAATAGAAGAAACGGATGCATCAGATGATATGGTAAATTTAAAGCACGGAGCCACCAAAACCAGAAAAACAACCCAGGGATTGTGTGGATAATAATCCTTCAGCTCAATTTTCATTCCCCACACATTTACTTTCAGTTCATTGCAGAACACCAGAATACAGATACAGAAAGCGAATGGGGGGAGTGTGTGTCATTAGCTTTCAGGTGCAGCTAACATCAGAGAACGCCAGGATAATCTAAGACAGAGAAATGATGTAAAAGACAGTATTGTAACTGCTGAGAGTCATAGTATTTAAGATAGTGACATTTTATAACTTGTCTTTCTTATGGACAAGTGTGGATGTCAATTTATCATGATAGATAGATGGACGGAGGGACGGATGGATGGATGGATAGATAGATAGATAGATAGATAGATAGATAGATATGAGATAGATAAAGAGATAGATAGACAGACAGACAGACAGACAGATAGACAGATAGATAGATAGATAGATAGATAGATAGATAGATAGATAGATATGTGATAGATAAAGAGTGCATGTCTGAATGAATGTTGGCATAAGGGATTATACATTATTTTTATTCATTTACTATCAGTGGGTCCATTGCAGAATAGTGACAATATTTGTGCAGGGCCTTAATTAACATATATATATATGGATCATATCAATTGTTGTTCTACTATTAGAATGCAGTGACTGAATACTACCCTAGATCAATTCAATTCACATGGGAATATTGCACTGGTCTGCACTGAAATATATTATTATCATACTATTGTGTTAGCACACATGGGGCCATTTATTAAGGAATGTTGCTTTCCAACAGCTTGCTGGCTCATAGATTATCTCTGTCTGAAGTAATCAGGTTACTATTTAAAGTGAAAGTAAATAAAGATTTTTCCATGGTAATTGCATGCAGCGAGACAATCACTGAACTGGCAATCTGTAGGAAAGAATTGTATATGACCTATATGTAGGGAGTAATCACCACACACATAGTCACTGTTATTATTTCAGTGCATCCTAGACCAGTGTGCTGACCCTGTCATTGTTAGCTGGTTTATGTGGGTTCACGTGTGTAACTTGAGCTATTGATCCCTTTTTTACTTGTAATAATTGGGCATATTTAGAAATCTTAAGTTCCTGGAATTGGATTCCCAAACAAAATTTTATGAGCGATCCACAGTTCACTATTCAGGTCCCGTGTGTTTTCCGTTCAACTACACCCACTCATATGGACGAACATCTGACAGACAGGGAATACCTTACCTTAGCAGAACTTCAGAGGGCTCTGCATCGGTACATATAAAGAGGTAATGTGTATACTATACACTGACTAAGGGGGAGAGCCTATACTGTACACTGACTAAGGGGAGAGCCTATACTGTACACTAACTAAGAGTAAAGACCTATATTGTACACTGACTAAGAGGGAACTCATATACTATACTCTGACTAAGGGGAGAGCCTATACGGTACACTGACTAAGAGGGAACACCTATATGTACACTGACTAAGAGGGAACACCTATACTGTACACTGACTAAGGGTGAGAGCCTATACTGTACACTGACTAAGGGGGAGAGCCTATACTGTACACTGACTAAGGGGGAGAGTCTATACTGTACACTGACTAAGGGGGAGAGTCTATACTGTACACTGACTAAGGGGGAGAGCCTATACTGTACACTGACTAAGGAGGAGAGTCTATACTGTACACTGACTAAGAGGGAACTCCTATACTATACACTGACTAAGGGTGAGAGCCTATACTGTACACTGACTAAGGGGGAGAGCCTATACTGTACACTGACTAAGGGTGAGAGCCTATGCTGTACACTGACTAAAAGGGAACACCTATACTGCACACTGACTAAGAAGGAACAACTATACTGTACACTGACTAAAGCTGGGTACACACTACACTTTGTTTCTAACGATCCAATCTCTTCAGAATTTTTCTAATGACTGGCTCCCATGATTTTTCTGCCAATGTATCGTTCATCTGGCAAATTAAGGTGTCTATAAAATCTGTTTAAACGATTACATGACCGATTTACACAATATTGTTTGATCGTGCATGTCTAAACACTTCAACGACATCATGTGAATCGGTCGTGTAATCATTTGATTGGATTGATCGTTTGAATAAAGTGTAGTGTGTACCCAGCTTAAGAGGTATCAGCAAAACTGTACATTGACTGAGAGAAACACCTATACCATACACTGACTAAGAGGAACAGATATACTGTATACTGACTAAGAGGAACAGATATACTGTACACTGACTAAGAGGGAACACCTGTACTGTACACTGACTAAGAGGGAACACCTGTACTGTACACTGCCTAAGAGGAAACAACTATACTTTACACTGACTAAGAGAGAACATCTATATTGTACACTGACTAAGAGGGAACACCTATACTGTACACTAACTAAGAGGGTACAACTATACTGTACACTGACTAAGAGGGTACAACTATACTTACTGTACACTGACTAAGAAGGTACAACTGTAATGTACACTGACTAAGAGAGAACACCTATACTGTACACTGACTAAGAAGGAACACCTATACTGTACACTGACTAAGAGGGAACACCTATACTGTACACTGACTAAGAGGAAACACCAATATTGTACACTGACTAAGAGGGAACACCTATACTGTACACTGACTAAGGGGGTACAACTATACATACTGTACACTGACTAAGAGAGAACACCTATACTGTACATTGACTAAAAGGGAACACCTATACTGTACACTGGCTAAGAGGTAATGAATATACTAGTCACCGACTAAGAGGGAATACCTATACTGGTCACTGACTGGCAATTCAGCCCTGTCCCTTTGCATTCCAGTTGGGTAGCACAAATGCGCACGCATGTGCAGAATGGAAGGGGCGTCCCGATGGATATGCATGGAATCTGTAAGGAAAAGGGATTTCTGGATATGGCCCAATGCTCAGAGAATATATAAAATCCTAACTGAAATATATGGATATTGAAAGTCTCTGGATACAATGCTTTTATCAATCATAGATTGTTACAATACGCTTAGTTACATTAGTAGTTTATCTTTATCTCTTAAAGAGTAAATTCTTCTGCTGCAACCAATTAATATGGCAAAATACTGGCCTCTAACTTTACTGATCTCCCTCTCAATTGTCCATTGACAAACATTCCCAGCATGGATTTGTCAGGCGTGGAGGGGGTTGTCAGAGGGGAATGAGCTGGAGAGAGACAAGGAGCTGACCCAGAATTGGGAGAAACAGCCAAAAACGGAGCAAATCTGTACTTTGAACAAACCATTTGAAATGAAGATGGAGGCAAATATAAATTGTTTATCAGAAATAGATTAGAGAAGTGAGCAGTATCTCGCTCAGCTCTAAAATACAGTTTGAAATTAAGTCAGTTTAATCGGGGCAGAAATAGACAATGGCGCATCTTATAGCGTGGGCGTCTGTAGACATCTGGATGGGGTATGGGGGGGAGGGGCAACTTGCGACACGTCGTCACCATCTGGTATGTGTGTATTGCAACCAGACAGCTGCCCACACTCAACCCATGCAGGGTATGCCAGCCAGGGCGTCAGGGCTAAGCTGGCAGTGGCTGGAAGCCTCGTTATTGAGGCTCTGAGTGTGGAGCGTTGTGTATAACTGAGTGTGGGACCTCGTTGTGAACTGGCTGGGATATCGATTGCTTAGGCATAGCAACACGGTGCTCTGAAAGGTGAGGAACCCCACTCCCTAACCCTAAGTCTCCCTCCCTGCAGCCTAACCCTAAGTACCCCCCCCCACAGCCTAACTCTAAATCCCCCCCCGCAGCCTAAT
>WWET01000149.1:119258-136389 GCA_011038615.1 Limnodynastes dumerilii | reverse complement strand
TAGGTGCTACCCGGGTAGCACCTTTCACACTGCACCCCTACCCGTGTCGGACCCGGGAATAACCCTTCTTTTTACCCGGGTTGAATTCCCGGGTCTTCTGACACGGGTCCACCGGAAGTACCCCTTTCACATCTCCATGAAATACCCGGGATTTTGCCGAGATCCGGGTTTTTGGCGAAAATCCCGGGTATTTCATGGTGATGTGAAAGGGGTATTATTTTCAATCTCTGAATCTGGTCCCCTGAGAGTAATAGTAAGGGTAGACCTGAGCAAAACCATGTTGCAATGTGAGGGGGGAAAATGATTTAGAGATGATTCAGCATGCAGAAAAAATACATTGCCTTTGCACATTCTATATAACTCATATACCTTATGTTATATTGTTACTAACGATGGGGCGGGGCTTAATGATGTAATGACATCATCAAGCCACACCCATTCTTAGTAACGCTGGACCGTATTCAGGCTTCCGTGCTGCGATCGGAGCGCAAATATACGCACCTACGGATCATGCCAAACCCCTTCAAACCACTGACACTCCCCCACTCTAGATCTAGGTCACAGAGACTTCCGCCTCCATAGAATAGCATTAACTTTCTGTCGCCACTTCTGCACGTATATGACTTATGTGCGGGCGTATTTTTGTAATCGCGCCCACTTCCTTTCATTTAAATGCCCCCCCGCCCTTTTATATTTAAATTCCTAGGTGCGTATATTTCCGATCGACTTCTACACGTATCTAGCTACGCCCGCTTGCCAAGTCGGCTGGCATTGCATTTCCGTCCATAATGAACATCCGCGTGGAAAGTCTACGTGAACTGCGTCCAAAAAGTGACTACGCATGCGCAGTTGAAATGTACCTAAAAATACGCACGGAAGTCGCTGCTAAAACGGATCTGAATACGGCCCTCTTGTATTAAAAAAGCAGTGGAATGGGACATGAAGACGTAATTTGCATTAAATCGCAGCCTCATTCCCATTGATTTGCTGGCTCTTTCCGGGATACCGGGAGCTATGCTGAATTTCCGGAATCTCCGGGCTATTCCGGGAGAGTCAGAAACCATGATTTAGAGTTGAGCTAGGAAACTGCACCTCTAAATTCAAATTCTGCTATCCCTGTTTAAATTAGCCCCCCCTTGCAGGTCAGCATGGTTCTGCCGAGGTGTACATTTCCACTTGTATCTTCATGTACTCTCGAGCTCTGAATCAGCCCCTCGGTCTATAAAGTTTTTAACATAGTCTTTTACCTTTTTTTTGGACACTTCATAGGGAAAAGTCATTTAAACCAATGTCTCTTTTGCAGTGGGGTCTAGCAGGAGAGAAGGAGGAGTTCCCGCACATGTCAACCTCTCTGCCTCATCAATGCTTATGATTGCAATGCAGTACACATCCAATCCAGGTTTGTATTACTAAATGCACTTTCATGGAATAAAAACTTTTCACTTGCTAGTTTGATATTCTGCGATCCAGACTTCCCTACTAGAGATTCTAGTCAGTGTTTTGTTCCTAATTTAGTGTTTATTATTATTATTATTATTATTATTATTATTATTATGGAGCATCTCCTGCTTTGTATAATATGTGTATAAATAACTCGTTAAAATCATGTTGTAGACAGCAACCAATCACATTTTGACTATCATTTATCCAATATGTTCTAGAAAATGGTAGCTGAAATCTGATTGGTTGGCCATAGCAATACATTCAGTTTTTTTGTAGTCAGCAGCCATTTTGGGCCTGATCCAGAGCTACGGCCGCAAGCGAGCGTACGCCAATCGTAAGCGAAAATTAGTGAAAAAAACCGCACTACGCATGTGCAGTATGACAACTTCCGGTCGACCGCAGGACATGAGCGTAGAGCGAGCGAATTTTCAGCGTATTTTTCGCTCAAGGGGCGTGCGTTCTTTATGACGATAGGCTGGACGCTCAAGTTACTACACAGAGGCGGGGATAGCCATTTAAATTGTACAGTATGGGCTAAGCCCAGTACGACCAGCGTATGGGTACGAAAATTTGCACGTACGCTGGAAAATCTTAGGGTAGGGTTCAGCTGGCGTAAGCAGGTACAATCAATGGGAGTGTTATGGGCGTGAAAGTTTTTACGCCCGGGCGAACGTTCGCTACACTCGCGGGCGATTGCGGTCGTAGGTCTGGATCAGGCCCTTTGTCACTAAGGGGCTGATATTCACCTCCGCTCTCTCAGATAAGTCACTGTTATTAGTCTCCTATGGCCAACATTTGCTGCTGGCGAACAGATACACTGCAAAGGACATCCCATTGCATTGACCCACTGTGAATCAATTTTTGCGGCTCTCCACCTTTATGTGACGTCATGGCATAGGAGGTGCAGCAGTGCGGCCTGTGTTCCGGGCCTCACAATTTCTGGTGGCAGCCCTACGTTAAGACAGAAAGCAGCCCTTAAAATCTACATACCGCCCCCACCTTCCACAGAGCGGAAGTGCTTCCTGTCCCGCTGTCAGATTTATTGCCAGGACAAATCTAGATCTTCTGGAACAAGAATTACAATCTTGAGTAAATCTAGATTCAGTCCTTTGTTTTCGGAGCACATGTGCCCATGTTTTTGGAAAGAGTATAATACAAAAGTTATATTATGAATAACCTATGATGACAATGTATATGCTCTGTCCTCTGACTATTCCCTGCAATACTATCTTGTATTAGATGTATATTTAGGTGTTAGGTATTTAGCAGTATAACAACAAGCGATGCTGCCGCAGTGACTGATGGGCATGTGTCGCCAACTCAGTAACCAGGCCCTGGCGAAAGCGTTTTGAGGAAGGTTTCATGAAATGGCACCACCATCTTGCGAGACCTTCACTGACACCTGTGTGAAAAATGTATTCAAATACAATGGATGTCGGTGCGCAAATCTCCCAAAATTTTATAATACTAATATAACAAATATGGTGAATGTCCTATTTTTTTAAGTGGGTAATACAGACACTTATGGAACATGGGGCCTGATTCAGAGATGCGATTTCCACGGCACTTAGGAGCGTATATTTTAGATCCTAGAAAATTCGCAAAACTGCGCATGCGTAGTAATAGTGCAACGCCGTCTACGTAGCGGTTAGGAGCGTAAATTCACTAAGAGCGTAAGTTTGAATCGCACGCAAGCACTTAAGATCTTAAGTGCAGCGAATCTTTAAGATCTTAAGGATTTGCATGGAAATGGGTGGGGGGAGGCAGGGAAATGAGGGAAAGTGGGCGCGGGCTGAAACTTAGGATCTTAAATGAACGCTACCACGTCACTTAAGATCCCAAATGACAGCGTAGAGTTAGGGCTAGTCAATGGTGGTCTAAGTTTAAGATCCACCGCTGTTTGCAAGGGGAGTGACTCTTTAGGCAGTGGGCTGGAACCTGCTAGGATCTTAACATTAGATGCGTATATTTGCGATCTTTTCGCAATCGCATCTCTGAATCAGCCCCATGATGCATAAGGAAAATGTAAAACAAAAAAATATGAATAAATTATTTTACTTATTTATTTCATTATTTTTAATTTGTTTAACATTATTGCCATGATGTCAATAGGCTACATACAGGGAAAGTACTGGCTACCCTTGTAGATAGTGCATCAATATCTTCACAGCTGTTTTTAACACTGTAATTTAAGGATTTTATAGAGCACCCTCCAGCCCCCCAACCTCAAATCTGTCTGTACCTAAAAGCGGGGGGCGGGTTAGGGGCTTCATCAGTGAGTTAGGTATGGTTCTGTCTGCACCTAACTCATTCTTAGGTATGCATATGGCCCACTGTCACGTTGGTCTGGAATTATTGGGTTTTGCACAAACAGTGAACAAACAAACAAACAGACAAACAAACAAACAAACACTTCATTAGGGCGTGTAAGAATTGGAGGAAGAATAGGCAGGTAGAGATGACCTGGTGTTACAAAGAATTAAGGTGCATAAGTGTGTAATCCTGACCTGTTTGTAACCTGTAGGCAGGAAATGAGTGAAATCTGGATATTCAGACAGCTAGACAGAAGGCCAAAAACCAGGTATAACATTTAACAGGACAACAAGCTAACAAATCATAGGGTCACTCAATCCAACTCAACCCAGTTTCGTTCACAAGTGGCCATATATGGTCAAAACTCTGCCAATGTACTCATAAACCTTGCATCCTTTGTTGCCCATGAACCGGGTCTGTCCTGCAAAAAGAGGTTCAGTGGCAGGTATGTAATTGTAGTACTCTTACCCTAGTACATTACATCAGGAATAATAACCAGACATCGGCTCCGGATTGTGCCATCTGTGGCCTTGGTGCCTACCCATCCTTAAGATGACCCTACGCTAGATCGATTATCTCTCAAGAGGTATCCAAAAATTGGTTTTCCCCTACGAAAAGTCCCAATGTCAGTGCCACACATCTCTCCAGCTGGAACTGATAATCCTGGCTGAAGAGGGAGGAGCTTTAGAGATTGAAAGGAGACCCTTGCAGCTGATTGGCTGCACAGGCCTTCTGTCAATCTTTGCACTAATTGAATGCACAGGCCTTCTGTCAGTCTTTGCACTGATTAGCTGCAAAGGCTTCCTGTCAACCTTGGCAGGAGATCCGTGCAGCTAGCTAATTCCCTGGCTGTAGAAATTCCAGTGTGTGGCTGGAGTTCCCCCTGTCTGTATTGCAAGCAAGTACAGCAGTAATATAATAATGGAATCTGTGCTTCTCTTGCAGAATGCAGAGCTCTTTGCTTTATTACTGCTGTACTTGCAGACAATGATGGAGTTGACAGATGGGGAGGTGGAGGTACAGGTCAAATCATTGAAAATGGCCACACACCTCCTGATATTGGGAGCTTGCTGCTTATAATAGTTTTATGAGCCAAACAATACAATTATCAGACCCTGGCATTTCTGGTAAAATCATTTTACTTTAGAGTCCATCCTGCCCGCACACTACAGTGGTAATTGGTCCGCTCACCTGATAATTGGATGATTGGGTCAATAAACGTCCCATGCGTGATGTGTGTCCCCCAGACCATGCCACTTCATCAAGAACCAACACAAACAACAGACACTTTGTAGTGGGAAATTTAATTCTATTAATTGATTTCATTGAATTAATGAAACTCTTTAGTCAAAATTTGGGATCAAGTAAGGATCAAATTACAACGTTAAATTGAAAGCAGATAAATAATGTTGAGAAATAATTGTTATGAAATACAATAATCAAACAACCAACAACAAAACCAGGCGCGCTCCATCCGCCCTGTCACTGCACCTCATTTGAGTGCCTAATCAGACCGCCCCCTCAGACGAGCCTAAAATCAAGCCGGATGATCTCAATGGCCGATTGCAAGATAAAATGTGCCAACAAGGCTCAACCACCAATCAAGGAAGCAATAACAGTAACTTCTTTCCACCAAACACGTAAGTTCTGAAATACAGGGTAGAGGGAGTTTAATCATACTCGGGCTAATAGATTAACCCTGCGTTGCCTGCTTTAGTGTATGGCCATTTTTACTATGTTCCAAAAAGAAAAGAGTTATGTGGAAAGCAGGGCCCCCTTGTGGCCTTCCTGCACCAAACCCTGGGGGCCAGATTTACTAAGCTGCAGGAGATGTTGCCCATATCAACAAATCAGATTCTAGCTCTCACTTTCCTAATACATACTAGAGAATGTCAGCTAGAATCTGATTGGTTGCTATGTGCAACATCTCCACTTTTCCAAACCCACAGCTTAGTAAATCTGGCCCCTGGTGTGGAATTTAATTATGGCCATTATTAACTGCTTCCCTCCAAAACGTCCATTCTGTGGGTCAGAGTAATGAGGAGTAAGGGTCAGGGAATAAAATCTCATTGTTTATAGCTAGTGAAGTAAATACTGTAAAATCTTTATGTATGTGACCTGTTTAATAAATGTTCTGTGTTTATTCCCTCTCAGTATATCACTGCCAGCTACTGGAGTGTCTAATGAAATATAAACAGGAAGTGTGGAAAGTAAGTAATAAACATCAACATGCTGACCATATGACAGGCATCCATATATACTTTATACATATACATATAAATCTTGCATTCACATATACTTTACATTTGCCTTTTCATCTGATCTTGGTTCACCCTCTAAGCTGTTATTTATGTACTACTTTTGGGAAAATTTCTTTATTATGGGTGAAAATCTGAAGTCGAAGCAGATATTTTCTTGTGGGAACTGACATAAAATTCCATTAAGAGTCATATTTCTTATATAACTATATTATAGTTTATTTTCTGGAAAATCGTTCCCAGGCCAATCACCGTGGCTTCTGCTTCCAAGTTTTCTTGCATTCCTATTACTCCACTGATGTTCATTTATAGCTTTAATAGTCAATGTAATTAAAAGTTTTAAGAAGGCTCAAACCAAAAGGCACATACATTTTTATTGACAGAGAATGCTCACTGCATATAGATTTGTAACTAATTTAGGACCTGATTCAGAGATTTAAAATAAGAGAGGAAAGTTACACCTGGGCAAAACCATGTTGATTTATGGGGAGTTCAAATTTAATCTGAGACATCTGTTGCAAACAGTATTAGAGTTGAGAGGTGATGTTTCCTATCACAAGTCTAAATAACAGTGTGATAGTAAAGCTGGTCAGTATCTGTGTGCAGTAAGCAATTCAAAGATATATCCCTGCATGCAAAGACTACAATTAACTTGACTCCCCCTGTAATCAACATGGTTTATCCCAGGAGTAATTTTCCTCTATCATTTTCAAACTCTGAATCAAGTCCTTAGTTTCTTATGCTCTTCTGCCATCTTTCTTTGATTACCTGTGCACAAAGGCAGCAGACATCATGTGATGCTATTAATGGTCCATGACCAATCAGTAACTTCTGAATGTTCCCTTCTTGAAATACAGATAAAAGGTTTGCTCTAGATTGTAATGTAAAAAGAGGTGTAGAGAGAGTAGTAGATTTCAAGATTCATACACTCATTAGCTCTAGGATGACAGTGTATAAATGTCTAAAATATGAACTTGACGGGGTTCATTTACTGACATCCCTAAGAACCTCGGGCCGGATCCAGAACTACGTCCGTCTTCCATAGACGGACGTAGTTCAATAAACAGTAGCTACTACGCATGCGAAGTAGCTATTGTACGTAATCTGCGTATTGTTTCGATACGTAGATTGCGTATGTTCTGGATCCGACCCCTCAGCATTAGTTGTCAAGAGTCAAAAGTCCAACGGAAGCCTAGCCCTAACCGTCCTCTCATCGCAGTCTAACCTCAACTGTCCCTTAACTGCAGCCTAACTCTAATTGTCCCTTCCCCACAGCATCAACATAACGGCAGCCTTACCCTAAATGTCAGCTCACCATAGCCTTACCTTTACTGTCCCCCTCACCACAGCCTAACCTTAACCCTACCCTAACTCTAACGAAGTATAATACTGATCAGTCCACGTCACATCGAGCAGTGGTCCAAGTCCCAGTCTAGCGTAGTCTTGTCGGACAGTCATCCTCGTTGAGCGTAGAGTTGTTGAGCAGACGCAGAATTGTCGAGCCGTCGTCCCCATCAAGCTTCTCTCCAGAGATCCAGTGTTGTGGAGCTTCCATCTAACGATGAGGTGAGTATCACACACATGACCTTTTCCCATAATATAGGACCAGATCCAGACCCCTGTTTGCTTCCCATACATGGGGGTCTTAAAGTCCACATGGAGGAGGGGAGTGAACTCCCCCTGTCACTCCCCTCTGTCGTGTGGACTTGAGGGCAGATACACAGATATAAGGCAGCCTGCTGCTTACCACTGATGTGCGGAGCAGCGGCACATACGACTGCACCCACCGGGCCCACACTGTAAAATTTAAATATTTACCCCTCCCCTCACCCACATTGCATGTTTTTGGCAGGCAGAGGGGAAGACCCACCCCATTGGATGGATCTACTATTGTCCAGAACCGAGTTCCGTACGATACTAGATACGTGTGTAAAGTGCACGTAACATCTGGAGGGTACATGCGCCCTTCCCTCCAGACATCCCGCTCATCGTTTAATTTTTGTAGTAAATAAAATTAAATGGAAAATATAAAAATATATAGGACCGGATTCACAGATCCGTATTTACTACGTGCGCGTATTTATGCACGTATGTAGCAAGGCAACGCCCACCAACATCTACGACACTGCCCTCTCCCCTCTGTGCAATCATAGACTTACACCTCCATAGACCACTCTGATCTTTACGCGTGTACTTACGTGCGTATATATCTTCTGTGCGTGTGATTCTGTATACAAGCGCCGTCAAGCGTTCATTTAAATGCCTCCCCCACCCACTTTCATGTAAAAGTATGTATTTTTACCCCGCCCATCCGTATGTGTGTCCCCAAGGGCGATACACATGTCCGCGCCTAAAGCACTTACGTGCGTATATTCAATGTAACTAACATAAATAAAGTTACTATGCATTCACAGTTAAAACGTACCTAAAAAACGCACGCTACTGATATGTGAAAGGCCATTACGCTCAGAGTTACGTTACGTAGCATATCATCTGTCGTGCGCATGCTCAGTACGCTCCAAATCACCTTTTTACGTCTCCGCCAGGCGTAAATACGCACGGAAACGTTGTTCTGGATCTGCCTCTTTTTCATTTAAAAGATGCCCTTTTATTTTTTTACAATAGACTTTGGTTTCTTTTTCAGCCAAATCCTCAATGAATGGTCCAATATTATGTAAAAAAATATATAAGGATGAGTGCACAGGAGTCTCAATGGGATTTCGCTAATATATTTCACTCCCTTTTCCCTCGCCTCAGGATTTACTGTATGTCATCGCCTATGGACCCTCCCAGGTGAAGCCACCAGCTGTTCAGATGCTGTTTCATTATTGGCCTAATTTAAAGCCTCCAGGTGCGATCAGTGAGTACCGTGGGCTGCAGTACACAGGTGAGACAGGACAGTGGTTACTTTCAACCACATGGAGTTACACACTATACTAATACATAGCAATTGATGGACAATATAAGGGCAGGAAGCTTCCAATTATCTGCTTTGAGCATAGCATGGTCCAATTATTGGGGGTGTGGGGCCCAATGGCCGATTTTCGAATGGGCCATTCCTCCCCAGCCAGTTGCGAACTGGCTAGGATTTCGATTGCATATGCCTCGAGGAGGCATTGCATTCGATCCATGCGAACTGGCTGGGATTTCGATTGCATATGCCTCGAGGAGGCATTGCATTCAATCCATGGAGCACCAAGCTTTCGGTGCTCCAAAAAGTGTAAAAAAAAATGTCCCCCACTACTTCCCCTAATTCTTACCCTAACCTTCCCCTCTTACTATCCTAACCCTAACCCTCCTTCCTGGCAGCCTAACCCTAACCCTCCCTTACTTGCAGCCTAACCCTAACCCACCATCTCTTGCAGCCTGACCCTAATCCTCCCTCCCCTGCCGCCTGACCCTAACCCTCCCTCCCCTGAAAGTAACTTTCGAATATCCCTTTTTCGGAAACCAGACTTTCTAGCTGGAGATTGCAAACAGAATTATTGTGATTGCCGCATAAAATAAATGAGAAAAGTTGTAATTTCTTTACTATTAGTGTATCGTAAGCTTGGCATCGATGGGATTCATAGCAAGGATATGTGGGACCTCATCATTTCTAATCATTCCTTAGCTGTGCTCTAAAAAAAAAAGAATAATGTCTTTTGCTCATGCTTTGTAACACACATACCCAGAGGGGGGCCCCACTGTTCTTTTGAGACCTTTACAGGGACTTCGGAGAGAGAGACACAGCGGTTCCCTGCTGTAACATGTAGACACGCTGACTGAGCACACTATTGGAGAGGAAATATTACTGTACGCTGGAGAGAAAGAGCAAATTAATAGAACAGAGAGCAACAAAAAAATCCTCTTTATATATATCGGATGTACAACAGTGAATTTGGACCATAAGTATATGTACTGTACAATAGACACTGTAAATTGGACTGAAATACAGAGGACGAATACGCTGTTTGTTTTTTACGGACACTATACAATGAGTGGGAGAGATTACAAAAAAATAGACAGATATATAAAGCAGGGTTGATGACTTTTTAAAGCTTCCCTCCGAGAGAACCCAGAGGGAAGCCATAGATTTCTGCAAAGTGGTGGGGCTTAATGATTCAATTTATGCAAATCATGTCTGTAAGCCCTGCCCCCATCAATCTCCCATAAACCAGGGGATGGGCAGGGCTTGAAGACATCATCAAGCCCCACCCATTCGTAGTAACTCTAGGGCTTACAATAGATATTGATAGCTTGTCGGGACTTGTGGGAGATTTGCCGGCTCTCCCAGGATAGCAGGAGAACTGCCCAAATTTCGCGAGCCTCCCGGATATAAAAGGAAGGAAACGGAACACTACAGAGCACCAAAGACATTTTATCTTCTTTGAAGATTTACTATAGTGTAACCTAACTTGGGTAAATAAGTGGATCTATCACCAGATTCTGGCAGCCCTATTAAACATAGAGGAGGGACGTGGGGAAGCGCGCCAAGAGAAAAAACAGAAAAAACTGCATTTTAAGCTAGGAAATGATAGCTAGAATCTGATTGGTTTGGGCTATGGCCTTTTTTTTAATAGATGTTTAGTAAATCTATTCCACATTGTTTATTATATGAAAAGGTCTGAAGTTTGTTCAGCCAGTTCTCCTTAATGTTTATTATATAATGATTACGCTTACATGTGGACATTTGTACTGTAATTTGCCAGTGTTATTACACTGGGGCATATTCAGAGAACCGTTTTCATAAAGGAGCGCGATTATACGCATGGCCGGTGCAGGCCAAACCCACTCACACCCATGACACTCCCCTCTCTCAGCCGTGCTGCGGTGACTTTCGCGTCCATAGACCACTTGTGACTTTGAGCAGTTGCGTGCTTATGTGTCCTCCGTGCGTGCAATTCATGATAGTCACGCCCAGATACCTTCATTTAAATGCCTTCCCAAGCGCATTTTTATTAAAATTTTCACGTATTTTTGCATCGCAAAGTGCGATTCACAAGTCCGTCCCTGAGGCACTTAAGCACATACAGTCTACATAAGGTACGTTAAAAAAGTTACTACGCATGCGCAGTTGAACCTTACCTAAAATTACGCACGCAACTCGCCGTGAAAACTGTTCTCTGAATACGCCCCACTGTCCTTACTTTTATGGTATTACATAGAGGTCTTACTTTCTTTGGTTAAATATATTGTTTGAACTTATTATCAAGATGAAAGGCAAATGTAGACCTTGGGATGATTAGAGGGCCTCATTATGTTGTCTTTCCGGTTGCCCGTCACTATACTATATTGATACTGCTTGCATGCACAAATCCTACTGTCATTTATGGAATTCTGAGTATGGTGAATATGTTCAATAATAACACAGTGTTATGTCTTCCACAGCTTGGAATCCTATCCACTGTCAGCATATTGAGTGCCACAATGCAATCAACAAGCCGGCGGTGAAGGTAGAAAAAAAACCCATTTTCCTTTGCTGTTAACAAAAGATTTTCTAACTCTTCTAAAAAGGAAGAGCTGATTTATTTCCCAAAACAACCAATGAGATGCTAGCTTTCATTTAACATGTACATTCTCTAATACAATAGGTCAAATCTTGGTTGCTATGCGTATCACCTGTATTTTTGCTTTTCAGATGTTGTATTATATCTATACTTTGGAGTGATAAAACAGAACTATTTTGTTAGAATATATTTTTTATCAGGCACTAGGGATTCATATTTATTTTACACTCCTTTACTTAGTACTTAAAATTCATAGTCTTGTGTCTTAGTTATTTTTGTATATAAGGGAGGACTATATAATAAACACTTGGCACCAGATTCAGAGAGTGAAAATAAGAGAGGAAAGTTACTCCTGGGCAAAACCATGTTGACTTTAGGGGGAGTCGAGTTAATTGTATTCTTTGCATGCAGGGATATATCTTTACTGCACACAGATACTGACCAGCTTTACTTTTACACTGGTATTTAGACTTTAGACTCAACTCTAATACTGTTTGCAACTGATGAAATATGACTCCCCCGAAATCAACATGGTTTTGCCCAGGAGCAACTTTCCTCTCTTATTTTCACTCTCTGAATCTAGTCCTTGCTCATTACAAATATTACTGTGTCCCAGGGGTGTAACTACCATCTTCAGTAGGGGGCACAGCTACTACAAGGCTCACAGGAGAGGGTGGCGGATTGCAGCTCTAAGCTGTCAGAGGCTGGCAGGCTGGCAGTTGAAGACAGTGCTCAACACTCAGTACCTAATCCTGATCTCTGTAGGCCACTCATATTTCACAAGCAGCATGCGCACGCCAAATGTTCCGCAACGGATCTCCTTGCATATGGAACTTTGTTCCGTACGCAAGAGAGGTGAGATAGGCTTGTAGTGTAGTGAGTGGAGTGACAGGGGAGTTCAGACTTACATACCTACAGATCGCTGTGCGTACAGAAAATGCACCTTTGTCTGGATTAGGCCCTCAGGTCCGAATTCACAGTTACTTAGTTTTCGTCTATCTACGTACAGAAATGGTATGTAGGTAGCGTAAATAAGCTACCACGTATACGTAAGCTCAATTCTTAAAACAACGTACAGTACGTAAGACGAAAACTACGTAACTGTGAATTCGGACCTCAGTCTTTAAGTTCTGAGCATGGAACATTAATACAGTACATTGCCAGCCTCTGACAGCTGTCTGCACATGTGCCAGATAGAAGGGGAGGTGGCATGCCATTCCAACACTCCCCCCTATCCAGACTCAGGCCCTGCCTCTTCCTTATGGGGACCAATTTGGTCTTCCACCCTTAATGAGTCCCATATATGAATCAGAATAAAGTCCATAATAGAAAAAATGTCATTCACATGTTATAGAGAACTCTCTATGATACAAACAGAGAAATGAAATTATAATGTACAGGGTTCAGTTTTGTGATACCTGGTATAGAATGATAGGTGCACTATAGCTGTCAATATATCACGTAGGAAGAATAATGTTACATTATAATGTGACATAATAAATATGCAATTTCATTTGAAATAAATGTTTAGTAAATTTTAGTCTTTTATTTATTTCTTTTTATTTTAAAATTTATATGTAAAATCAGAAATGAACATATAATGATATGGAACTGGATCTACTGCCGTTGCGGTCAGACCATTAAAAGATTGCATTGCGATCTGTGACCAATTCCCTATATTGTTAGTCCAGTATTGTTAGTCCACCCTATGACCTAGAAAAACCTTGTTCATACCATGACCATGCTCAAAAGATGACAGCTTAGTTATGAGCTTGGGTTTGACTTGAGGTTGCATGGCCATTTAACCATCAAAGGCTGGAAATAGGAGTGTGAATCTGATGACCAATCAAAAGTCAGTGTGATTGCAGCTGCTGATTGGTTCATGTTTCTATCCTCATTGTTAACACGGTTTTTTAGGTAGGGCTGGGATATAAGTTATGATAAGACAGTGGTATGCTAGAGGTCGGAGCAGATTGGTAATTGTTAAATGGCAAACAAATAGTTTATAAAAGACAAGTTAAAGTGTACGTGTTACGTGAAAATTAGGCAAATATAACAGTTCCCTTAAATTACACTGATAACAGACTGCTTGTTTTCCTGTAGATGTGTATAGACGCTGCTCTTTCTGTGGCGTTGGGAGATAAACCTCCCCCTCTATATCTGTGTGAGGAGTGCAGTCAGCGGATCACTGGGTAAGTTACTGCCATCTACAGTGTATCCATCTTTATAATTATAGTTGGGCTGGAATCCATTTTCTTCTATTATCTATACAACATCTTCTATATATCCATTTTGCAGTGCTTAAATAGGCCCAAGTATAGAGGCCTTACATGAAATATACAGAAATAGCATCAATAATAACTATGCTATTACAGACTAAAATAGAAATACAAGAGCAGGACCCAGTTAAAGACTATGGGGGCCCCTAAACCACCTCCCTTCCTCTTCGGTGGCCAAGGAACAGCCACCTAACTGGGTCCTGGTGCTCCTGATACCATAACAGAGGTGATAAACCATAGTGTTAATAGACATCGCTATAACCCACATGCTTACAGTTACCTCCAGGTGAGAGTTGCAAACTAAGGTTATATGTGGGAGCCCCAAATATAGGATGCAGTATGGTGCTGAGCCATGATGTCATCAGCCGGTGCCACATACACTGACATACTAAGATCATAAAATGGCACTTTCAGCCACTTCCTCAATTTGCAAGGTATGAACTAGAGTGTGCATGGGGCTGGAGGGCTTTAGACAGCCACTGACTTTCCACCAGCCCTGGCAATTTCATATTTATCCATTTTATTAGTATATCATCTCTTATCAATCATTGCAAATATACAATCATTTGTCATAAGTTTACCACATGTATTAAGGGTTAAAATGCTTTTTCTTTTAACAAAGAATTCATAAAAAAAATATAAATAAACAAGTTCAAGAAAATCATGGAAAAGAAGGAAAATCCGTGAAACAGTTCGACAGAATATACAGCGTTGCTCGCATCATTTGGTTTTCCTAATATTTTAAATCCACTGTGACTTCTTTCCCTCTCAGTATACTCCAACCCACCACTGAGCAGAACATAGTGGTGTCCCAGCTCAGTCTGTAGACTATGGACTGTATTTAGACTTAATAACATTTGAAAACATACACATGCTGTGTGCGTAAGTTGGTGTTTTTTTTGCGATCTGCATGCCGCAGATGTTGCGCATCGGATCTCACTACGTTCAGAGTTGATTTCCGCACGTGCACAGCTCTTTATGACAGGGCGTGACAACACTCCGTATGCGGGAGAATGTGTAGTGTGGGTGGGAGAGGCATTTTTTTTATTGTACAGCATGGGCTGGCTTAGGCACTTCCGCGCATATGTTCGCTACGTCCACACAACGATAAGCATGGAGAAGTTAAAGTAGCACTATGGCACGCGAAAGTCAGCTAATTACCGTCCATCAGGGAGAGTGTCATAGGAGTGCACCTGCCACATAGGTGTGGATTTTTGCTATTCCGTGTGTTCTTAAAGCAAGTCTGAATAAGGTCCAATGAGGCTGATTCAGAGTTAGGTGTAACTGCACAAAAAGGCGTATATCTGCACCTGGACAAATCATGTTGCAAAACCAAAACTTAATGCTGTAAAATACTGCAATAACAGCTTTACTTTTAAACTCTAATTTAGAATTTAGCTACAATACATCCCCACTCAACTCACTGGGCCAGATCCAGAGCTACGGCGGCCGTATTCGTAATAAAGGCATATTTGCTGTTCTGCGCATGCACCGGGCAGATGTTGCCCGGTGTAATCAATGATTTGGGGTTCCCTGAATCGGGCCACCGTAACTACAATGTAGTTATGGACGGAGGGGCGTGCTGCGCCGTAACTACATTGTAGTTACGGGAGGTAGGCAGTATAACTGAGTGTAACTACGCTCAGACAGGGGGGCTGTCAGGGGGAGTGCACCAGAGCTACGCTGGCCGTACTTAGGGACAGCGGCCCAGCGTAGCTCTGGCCCATTCTGTTTACACATTTTAACCCCTCCCTTCACGGTTCATAGTTTTGCCTAGGTGCAAATTTGCTCCAGAATTTTCCTGTACACAGGATAAAGGGAACAACTTGGAAGACACCACAGTAGAAATGTATATTTTTATTTTTACACTTAACTGTAGTATATGCAAAGTGGTGGATTTTCCACTAGGTGGGGAACCTTCATCAGTGTTGTTCCTATATTGTCTCACTTACCCCTAAAGCCAGCCCTGTATACATTTATCAGTTAGCTTCCCAGCATTATGTCTTGTAAACAAGTGTCTGTGTTTTTCACTTTTTTTTATAGAGATCACAGTGAATGGCTAATAGATGTACTTCTACCACAAGGTATGTTTATGGTTTGTTTTTATAGTGTCCTGATAAAGATAGCATATCAGTACCCCACCATTTTTTGGAACAATACGAACCACTCTATCCATCTTCATTGGTTTCCCTGGAGGGTCTGTAGACCAAAACTGGGGGCACATATGCCCACCTATGCCAATCTCTTAGCCAGCGGCCCCAGATCCTGACTGCTTTATTGCCAGATTTCTATCTATCTATCTATCTATCTATCTATCTATCTATCTATCTATCTATCTATCTATCTATCTATCTCATATCTATCTATCTATCTATCTATCTATCTATCTATCTATCTATCTATGTATCTATCTATCTATATTTATGTAGAAGGTTAGATAACTGTACTTGCAGCTAGTTCTATGTATTGGGGTGCGCACAGTACAGTATTTAAATATATATTAGATTAACGATGGCTGCAATCTGATTGGTTATCAGTGAACTGTACTGCCAGTTTTACTGGAGAGTTTTAGTAAATCCGCCCATAGTTTCTGTCCATTGCCTATTGAATTTAGAAAAGACATATTGCACTGTTAATAAATTGGATATTTTATCACACATCAGAGAGGACAGTCGTCCACTAGGTGTCAGGCCTGCACCATACATCATACTGCATTGAACCTTGAGAAATTATACAATAAAAAAATCTACAGCACAGACCCTGAATGTTATAGACAACAATAATTTTGTTACATATTATTACTGATCATGTTTAGCATTATCTAAGCATCCACTGAGCACCATTGTGTTTAATGTTATTAAGATGAGCATGTAATTACACAATTGTTAATTATTTGTATAATTACTGATGAGACTGATAATAATTCATACAGTCATCTATCTCAATGCCTTTAAATGCCTATAAAATGATTTATTGATAACTTTTTAAGAGACATTGCTGGGTTACAGATATTAGTACTTCTCCTCAATACTGTGCAAGTGTACCAGACATTAATAAACTTATTTCACCTGTCTACAGTGTAATGGTTCATGCACAAATGTTTATTACATTAATACATGTTTTGTATCATTATTTGTTTCATTTGCAGAAAAACATAAAATTAGGATAACTATAAGAGATTAATGTGTATTATTATTATTAATATTATTATTATTATTATTATTATTATTATTATTACCATTGGGGTAGATCCAGAACTACGTTTGCCGTACGTTTACTCGCGTAGCGTATTTTCATGTGCGTACCTTCTATACACTCCCCTTGGCACACCCCTTGCATGTAAGTATTT
>WWET01000149.1:103302-116021 GCA_011038615.1 Limnodynastes dumerilii | reverse complement strand
GGTAGTTATGACCATGTTAAAATGTAACATTTTTACAATACAATAAGACATGTAGTTTATTTATTTACTTATTTATTTATTTACTTACTTACTTATTTATTGATATATTTTTTATCAGTGTGTTTTTTGTTTATTAAATAGCATCAGCAGATTACGTAGCGCTTTACAATTTTAACAATCAGTATAAACAAGACTGGGTAGTAACAAAGGACCTGATTCACACCTAAGAAGCTTCTGCTTCTTAGATGCGGAGATTTGAGAAATTACCTAATACGCATATGTCATTTGCGCAATCTACGTACCAGATAGGTAAGTAGATTGCCTTTGTGCTGTCTTTAAAGACTGCACAGAGCAGGAAAGGGTCGTATTCACAGATCTGTTTTTGCGTGGAGCTCCTTGCATAATTATAGGATCGGAGTAACTGTGCATGCGTAGTAACTTTATTTACGCTATTTCCATTGAATTTAAGCATGGAAGTCCATTAGGCAGTGCTTGTGAACTGCACTTGGGGACATACGTACAGAGGGGCATGGTTGAAATCCGTATGGACAAATTTACGTTAAATGCAAACTTAAAGATAAGGGTGCTCTATGGTGACAGAAGTCTACGAAAACCTGTCCGTGTGAGGGGAGTGTCATGCCTGCAACGTACGCGCGTATAATTGCGTACCTAGAACTAACGGATCTGTGAATATGGCCCAAAGAGGCAGTAATATAATGCCGCATTTGAGAGTGTTTAGGTAGAAGTGGGAGGGATTTAGATTAGCCGGGGAGGGCCGGGGAGGGCGGGGAGAGGCAATGTCCGTGTGTATTTTTGTTCTTAAGAAGGAATCTATGCACAGTAAGATAAGGTAGCCCTAGGGCACTCTTAAATGCTATAAGGTACCTAATAATGGGGGGTGGGTTAGGGGTTTCACGAGTAAGTTAGGTGCAGATCTGTCCGCACCTAACTCACTCTTAGGTGTGAATACGGCCCTACATTATTTTCAGTTATACAGAGGTACCACACGTAATAAATAAAGAAAGATACATACACTTCTACATTTTTTGTATTTGCTAATTAAGCCTCCTAGAAAGGGAATTATGAAGTCGGATTTGCTAATTATTATACCTGCTTATTAGTGACATGCTGGCTGACAGATACTTCTGAATATATATTATGTAGCAGTTGAATAGCTCCCAGGTTAATTTGTTGGCTTTTTTAGGCATCTACATCTGGCTTATCAGTTTTGTATGCATGTGCTATACCTATCGCAGATCATGTGCAAGCTTAGTAACGCTCAACGATCATGGTGAAACATCATTTTATGTGTGCGGGTTCTCCAGTAACGTCTTTTTGCATGCAAGGATGTCATCTTGGTGGCCTAGAGAGGCACAAACAGACAAATAAAGTTCTGTGAATACAAAATGATCTTGCTTCTGCTCACAGATACCCTCATTGTACTATAGGGGCAGAGATAGCCTAGGCAGCTGTCTCATGAAAGAACTGCTGGCCATTCTGGGACTTGTAGTTCCACGACATAAGGCCATTTACACAAAATAGCATACTTATACATTAGTATACTAGCTACGATTTTTTATTCTGCTGCATTGAAAATTCAGAATAAATGGTATATAATACATTCCCCCAATAGATTTCTGAAGCTTAATATTTTATTAGCGGCTTTAAACATATTATTTGTTTAGCCCATCTCTCTATATTCTTATTGCACCCACTGTAGGATTATTTAGAAGAGTCCATACATTGAATGCAAATCATTATATAATAATAATATAATATATATATATAATAATTGTGATGAATTATATTTCCACCCCATTTTCTTTCAGAACTGTAGCTCCCATGTAAGGAGGGCCGTGGTGACGTGCTTCTCTGCAGGGTGCTGTGATCGCCACGGTAACCGGCCTGTGCGCTACTGCAAACGCTGCCACTCCTATCATCACAGCAATGAGGTCGGAGCAGCGGCCTCAGCGGAGTCTCACTTGTTCCAGACCTCCCCGCCTCCCATCAACACACGGGAGTGCGGGGCAGAGGAGCTGGTGTGTGCCGTGGAAGCTGTCATTAGGTAATAAATGAGGCCACCAGCCACCGCGTATTAGATTACAAGCCAAACAGTCACATCTATCTATCTCTCTATCGGGTGTGGGGTCCACGCTAAGAACGGCCCTATGTCCCAGTTTCTAACTGGCTCGGATAATGATTGCTTATGCCTCGATGACACGGTGCCCCGAAAGATAAGTGTAAAAACTACCCCAACCCTTCCCCTAATTCTAACCCTGATCCTCCCCTTCCATTACCCTAACCCTAACCCTCCATTCCCCGCAGCCTAACCGCAGCCTGACCCTAACCCTCCCCTTCTATAGCCGTAACCCTCCGTTCCTAAAAGCCTAACCCTAACCCCCCCTAACACTAAAAGTCCCCAGAGAAGTTACTCACCTCTCCGGAGCTGTCTTCCGGCGGGTCCAGTTGGTCTGAAAAAATGGATGGGCGAGTATGCCGATCGGCACACTCACCCATACATAAAATAATTATAAAACAGCTCCCTATTCGAAATAGAGACAGACGAAAAGTTTCGGCTGTCTCTATTTTTGAAACCAGGCAATCAGACCGGGGACTGCACCCGTCTCTATCTAGATACACACACACACACTATTAATGTAAAAAGACTCCCGACCATTCTACCAGATATAATTCTGAAACACCATCGAGCATCTGTAAAAATCTTTATGCAATTCATTTTAACCAACTTTCTCAATCTGTGCAACAATTTCTATCTCCAGTCTCTAATTTCCACACTCCTAATATAGCAGTATCTCACCTAAACCAAACCCTAGCAGCTATCCTTGACCAAGTCGCTCCAGCTACCCCCTCATGTACAACAGCGACTCCAATCTCAGCTGTGGCACAATAACGACACACAAAACCTTAAAACACTCTCCTGCAAAGCAGAATGTCACTCCTGGTGACTTTTTAAGTTATACAAACACATATCACACTTATAGAACTGCCCTGGATAATACCAAACAATCCTACTTTCAAGCTCTCATTTCTACTCAGGCTTCTAACCCCAAACGCCTCTTTCCTACATTTAATTCCCTACTGAACCCAACTGCGCACAATTCACCAACCTCCATCAATGCCCAAGATCTTGCAATGTACTTTAAGGACAAGATTGACAAGACAAGACAGGAATTATCCTCCTACTCCTCATCTACTAACATACTATCCAACACCCTTCCTCCACCTTCGAGCACTATGTCCTCATTCTATCTCACAAATGAAGAGGAAGTATCTGCTCTTTTCCTCTCTTCCTACTCTACTACCTGCCCTCTTGATCTTGTACCCTCACATGTCAGTCGATAGATTTGGCCACACTCGCTTCGCTCACTTCCTTTCCTTACACAATCTTCTAGATCCTCTTCAGTCAGGCTTTCATTCTCAACACTCCACTGAAACTGCACTGACCAAGGTGGTCAATGATTTAATCACTCCTACATCTAAAGGTCACTACTATCTTCTAATTCTCCTAGATCTCTCTGCTGCTTTTGACACTGTTGACCTCTCTCTTCTCATACAAATGTTACAATCACTAGACATTCAGGACACCGCCCTTTCATGGTTTACATCCTACCTCTCTAATCGCTCTTTCAGTGTTTGCTTTTCTGGATCTACCTCTTCTGCCCTTCCACTATCTGTTGGGGTACCTCAAGGCTCAGTCTGGGGCCCATTTCTCTTTTCTGTACCTCTTCACTTGGACAACTAATAAAGTCATTTGGTTTTCAGTATCATCTCTATGCAGATGATACACAAATCTACCTATCCACTCCTGATCCATCACCTACTGTGCTGGCTCGTGTAACTGAATGTCTTTCTGCCATCTGATCCTTGATGTCCTCCTGTCATCTCAAACTTAATCTTTCAAAAACAGAGCTATTCATATTTCTTCCTGCCAACAACAGTTACAGACCTGTGCTACTAACACTTCTGTACCATACACCCTGGCTGGTCCATTGTGTGATGTATAGCATTTGCCTTTATGTATCAAACCCAATGTCCTATAGAGTGTAAGTTTGTGAGCAGGGCCCTCTTACCCACTTGTCTTGTTTATAATAATTGTTAATATTGTAAAAACACTATGTAATCTGCTGGTGCTATATAAAAACCTGTTAATAAATAAATACTAACAAATAAAATATTGCAAAGGCTTGAGCATGATAATAAAAATCTCTGTACTGCTGCCAAACAATAAGCTTCAGAAACAATACAGGCCAGTATATATGCATTTCTGGTATATGGGTATATGTGGGCATGCAGACAAGATGACCACAAGACATAATTTAAATGTATTGCTAATGATGGCTTTATTGCAACATACAGGTATAGCACTGAACTGTACTGGTGGCTGTATACTTGGCATGATGTGAAAATGTTTAAATGTTTTCTTTTTAAACTGACTATGAACCGTGTGTGGTTACCTGGTTTCTCTTAATAATACTTTCTTATAACAATTTAGTCAACAACAGAAGATTAAAAAACATTTACATTGAATTTACACATTGGGCCTGATCCAGACCTACGCTCATGAAACGATCATGTGCGTAGCGTATTTACGCCAGCGTACCTACGATGCACTCCCCTTGGCACTCCTCTTGGTCGTACTTACTCTTGCCGTCTTACAGCCAGCAAACCCTACCCTAACTTTTCTGATCGTAACCGCGAGTGGCCGTATGCTACTTGCGTAGTTACGACGCTTAGCACGTCCATACTGTACAATTTAAATGCCTCACCCCGCCTTCGGAGTGTATTTACGAAAATTGTATGCCAGGTACGCCCCCTCGACCGTAATTACGATGGTGGTACACTCAAGACCCATACGCTCAGAATTTCTGAGCGTAACATCTGCCCCGTGCATGCGCAGTAAGTACAAATGGCCGTTTTTACGCTTACGACCATTGTAAAAACACACACAAGCGTAGGTCTGGATCAGACTCATTGGGATAGATCCAGAACTACGTTTGCCGTGCGTTTATTCGCGGAGCGTATTTTCGTACGCATAAATTAGTTACACTCCCCTCGGCACACCCCTTGAACGTACGTATTTTGTTAAGATACGCTTTCCAAACCCTACCTTAACTTTTTCAAACGTAACCACAGTCATACACACACGTACGTATGGGCTAGACGAATTTACGCAGCTAAGCACGCCCATACTGTACACTTTAAATACAATCCCCCGCCTACTTCACGTATTTCAGACGTATTTTGGAGTAACGTAAAATCGGCACGCCCACACGCTTTACGTGACGTGACACATACGTGAATGGCCCATACGTTCACAATAACGCTACGTTAATGTGCGTATTTTCTATGGTGCGCATGCGCATTGCATACAAAACTGCGATTTTACGTCTCCGCCACGCGTAAATTCGCTCCGAAGCGTTGTTCTGGATCAGCCCTATTGTTCCTTTCTTTATGGTTTTTGAATGTCTTGGCAAGAGGGGAGGGAGATACATGTCCATGGGAAGCACAAGCATGTCCTCTGTGACTGAGCACAAGACGCACCCCCTCTGGCTCAGCACAAAACACGCCCCCTTTTATTCAGCACCACATGTTTGACAAGACATGTATTTAAGTAGATAGGGGAGCGCCTGGACAATTTTCACAGTGTTATTTGTATTTATATATATATATATATATATATATATATATACATACTGGAGATTTGGCATATTATGGTTTAGCTTTACTGGCCAAATCCTTTATTTTATTGGTTCCCAATTCAGGACAGGGGCCTGCTACCTCTGCACTTTTGTATATGCACATGGTTAACACCTAAATTGCTTACAGACATGCAACAACTGCTTCCCTAAAAGGATTCCTTTCCCTTTGAGCTGTCTTCCTATAAGAAGTCTGGAATGACTTGATGTATCAATGACTTGACACGTCTGTAGCTTGACAGCGTCTTGTCTGAATGAATTTGCATTGATTTGCATATTTTGCTTCATTTTCCAGTTTGCTGAAGGAAGCTGAGTATCACGCTGAGCAGCGGGAGTGCGAGATGAACCGCAGGAGACAGATGGGCCTGGCCTCCTCACATCATTCCTTAGACAACACTGACTTTGATAATAAAGATGATGATAAACATGACCAGCGCCTACTGAGTCAGTTTGGAATCTGGTTCTTGGTAAGATCTCGGTTATTCCTTTACCCACAATTAATTTCCCAGCCCAAAACAATAAATCCTCTTTTCCTGACTGCGTCTGTTCAGGGCCTGTTCCTTGCTCAGGTCTTGGACCATGTTCCACCAAAGGTTGGCCTTCAAAACGTTTTCTTTGATGATCACTATGAGTCAATCCCAGAATCTTCAAGTAGCAAAGGAGCTATAATGTCATTATTGATGGCTGATGCGTGACTTGTTTTACAGGTCAGTCTCTGTACGCCCAGTGAAAACACCCCCACAGAGAGCTTGGCTCGCCTGGTCAGCATGGTGTTCCAGTGGTTCCACTCTACGGCCTACATGATGGACGATGAAGTTGGCAGCTTGGTGGAGAAGCTGAAACCCCAGTTTGTCACTAAGTGGCTCAAAACAGTTTGTGACATTCGCTTTGATGTCATGGTCATGTGCCTGCTGCCCAAACCAATGGAATTTGCCAGGGTAATTAATGCAACTGATGGAGTTCTGTTCTCTCTTTATGATATATATACACACACACACGCTTATTCATAGTTGAGAGTATGTCTGTTAATGCAGCATTTTTGTAGTAGTCCAAGGTTAAATACAGGATCAGGGGCAGAACTACCATTGGTGCAACAGATGCAACGGCACCAGGGCCCATGCTAATACAAGGGCCCACAGCCGTCATCACCGCACCACCAAAGTTCCCCTCCGGGTTACCTGGGATTTCATCAGGGCCAAAGCATATATTTTATTCCTGAACCCACAACTCACTAGTTTTGCCTCTGTACAGGAGCAGGTAACAGAGCTGAGCAAGCAGAATACTCAAGCAAGAATTGGATTTTATAGGCTCAAACAGGAACAGGATCCAAGATGAATTACTTATATGTAATACTGGACATCTTGGATGAGGGCAAAAGTAGGGGCGATATCATCATAGATTGCAATAATGATGTCTGGTGGTGTAAATAAGAGAATATTCTCAGTAGGGTATATTGGGTATATTGAAACAACAGTCCTGAAATACTATGTACTATGTAAATGTCACATGATCTTGGAAATGGGAACATCTGTTAAATAACTGAACTGAGACAATGTGGACAACCAGGCGAAAAAGGTGGAATATAAAACTATGGATCTGATCATATCCGGTGGGGGATTAAAATGTCTTTTTGTTGTGTACTCAGGTTGGTGGATACTGGGACAAGTCATGCAGTACAGTCACCCAGCTGAAAGAAGGTCTCAATAGAATTCTGTGCCTTATCCCTTATAATGTAATTAACCAGCCCATCTGGGAATGTATCATGCCGGAATGGCTGGAGGCTATTAGGACGGAGGTTCCAGATACTCAGCTCAAAGAATTCCGGGAGGTCCTCAGGTCAGTTGGTTTTGGGTTTTGGTTATGGTTTATTATGGATAATTACTAATATATCCAGGGGTGGAGGTATACGCAGTCGGGACCCCATAGCATAAGTGAAGACATCTTGGGGGAAAAGGACATCTCTCAGAGCTTACGTTAAAAAATTACTACGCATGCGCAGTAGTAAAAATCGCTATAACATATACGTCCGATACTCTGAATACGGGCCACAACCACACATTATCCTTTAGAATCTTTCCCAAAGCAAGTGTCACATTTCCCTCCTCTGTATTACGTCTATGATACCTGCCATTTTTTCCCGTATCATCAATGACAATAAAAATATATATTTTTTTATTCCCAGTAAAATGTTTGACATTGAGATGTGTCCTCTGCCTTTCTCCATGGAGGAGATGTTCAGCTTCATCAGTTGCCGATTCACCGGATATCCCTCTTCTGTCCAGGAACAAGCCTTGCTCTGGCTTCATGTCAGTATCTTCTAGTCATCATTGTTGGTCATTGTTTTTCTTTTACAATGAGCTTTTACCATCTTATATGAGCAGTACCATACTCTCCCAATAGAAGACATTGGTGGCAGAAACTACGAGTGAGCTGTCACAGTATTTATATGTTTAGCTCCTCGTGTTCCTTATAATATTGGGCCGGATCCAAAGATTTAATTTTGTTGCATTTGGAACCTAGAATGTAGCATGTGTGGGCATCCACTATCAGATCCCTGCTGTTTCCACACATCTGAGAGATCACCCACTAACCACCTCCCCTCATGCAGAAAACTTCCGTCAGCCATAACCTACCCTTTTTTTTACAACTTGAGTGAAATGTAAATTGGCGGCAGGTCGGAAGTCTGCCTCTGTATGTAGTCTATTAGCATTCCTAAACTGTACATTGTAATAGGGTTCCATTTGCCACTGCAAACACCATTTTTTGATTTACAGACAGCTAATTGTTGACTGCGTATACTTTAGAATATGGCCCCATTTTGAAATTCACCCCACATCCCTCCATGAGAGCCGATAGTTTTTGCCGCTTTCCGAATGACCGAAGGCGTTAGATCAAGGGAGGGGATGGATGTGAGAAGGGTTAGGGTTAGACTGCAGGGAAGGGAGTCTTAGGGTTAGGCTACAGGGAAGGGGAGGGTTAGGGTAAGAATTTGCATAAGGGTTGGGGTAATAGGGATAGGCGCTTACCTGTGTGTGGCAGGGCAGGAAGTTCCTGAACAGCTCTGTCTTCAAAAAACATGAGTGGAACCCGGCTCCTCTTTTGGAATTGTCATTTGTCAGAAGTCTGGATTGTACGTACCGATGGGGTCACATGCTAAAATGGACAAAATACAATCCAACCATGCGGAAAATAGCAGAAAGCCGGGCCTTTGGATTCAGTTTCCATTTTTTATAGGGCATCATAAATGGTCGAGGTACATACCTTCAGTAAATCTAACAGTCCAGGTCCAGGTGACCTTAAACCCAGGTAGACGTTGCAGCAAACTGGTTCTAAGCCTAGGTGTAAGAGAAGCTAATGGGAGGAGGAGGTGACAAAGGTAGAGTAAGGAAGGGACACAGTGACCCTGCGGGTGGTAACATACCGGAGGAACATTAGAAAAGGAAAAATCAAACATATCTCATGATCGTCTTCTAGACTGATACTAGCAGGTGTTGGGTCTTGAAAATCTGCATGGAGTAACCATGAATGCTTCAAGCTGAGTTTGGCAGAAGCATATCTAGATTTGTATATTCAACCTTTCTTTATGTCTTTATTTCCTATTATTTGTCATAAAGGTGCTGTCAGAGCTGGATATAGTGGTCCCGCTCCAGCTGTTGATCAGCATGTTTTCTGATGGAGTGAACTCCGTTAAGGAGCTGGCCAATCAAAAGAAAGTCCGGATCACAGAGCTTTCAGGCAATGTTCCAGGTCACAGGGTAAGCTGGGTGTAACCTCTCTATTTAAGGTGTATGGGGCTTTCTGACAATCAGTACCACAAGCAGGTCCACACCATGGCCCCTCGTAATCTTCCCCAGTCTTGGTCTTATCTGTAAATCACACATCTCTGCAGCAGACATGACATAAGTCTTCTTGTCACACTGCTTGATCCTTGGGACCTTGTACAAGGGGCTTAACTGTTGCACTTTTGTTCTCATTGCTTCATATTTTTGCTGTGGTACAATGTTATTAGGTTTCCTCAGACAAGGCTTAAAAACAGCCCATCTCCGCCAAACAAACACGTATGTGACATCAGTAGAACTTTTGGTCATTGAGGACCTGATTCAGACTTAAGCAGGAGCTTGAACTTAAGAGAGGAAGGTTACTCCTGGCCTAAACCATGTTGCTTTCAGAGTGAGTCAAGTATATATATATCTTTGAATTGCTTACTGTACACAGATACTGACCAGCTTTACTATCACACTGTTATTTAGACTTGGGATAGGAAACATCACCTCTCAACTCTAATACTGTTTGCAACAGTTGAAATATGACTCCCCTGAAATCAACATGGTTTAGACCAGGTGTAACCTTCCTCTCTTAGGGGCTGATCCTCAGGATCCTCGGTAGCGGAATTATGCATGCCGATTACATAATTCCCCTGTCAAGAAGGTTGCGTAGTGCCCGGTGTAGGTAACGTACATTACCTACGCCGGGTGTTACGTAAAAGGGGCTGTACCCCCTTTTACATTTGCCGTATCTCCTCCATATAGGCTGAGATAGGCATTTAGATTAGGGCTCAGGGTGGGGGAAGCAGCATTATGATAAGGTCTTACGGCCGTAGACCAAGTTTTAAATGTTAAGGTAGGAATCTGGACACCCCCCCGCTATACGCTGCCAGCTATAATGACCTGTCTCCTGTAAGTCTGGATCCGGCCCTTAATTTCAAGCTCCTTCTTAAGTCTGAATCAGACCCTGAATTATGAGCTTCACATGGTGGTAGAAGCTAAAGATATCAATTTGGGATTTGATTGCCCTTTAAACACACCAATAGGCTTGTGCATCTCATATAGAGACATATTTTGACTCTAACATTGATAACATGTATAAATACGTTTTGTCTCTCTTACAGGGCAGCATTGCTTCAGACCCAGGGCGTCGCGTTTTGCATAGTATGCTGAGCCCTTTCCCCAGCCCCTTTCACAGTCCCTTCCGAAGTCCCATGCGCAGTCCTTTCCGGAGTCCCTTTAAGAATTACGGCCATGCTGCTGGGAGGACCATCGACTTTGACTGTGATGATGACGAGATGAACTTAAACTGCTTCATCCTTATGTTTGACCTTATACTGAAGCAGGTACAGTCTGACGTTGAAGAGGGAAAATATAATGTCAGTCTGTTCTGATATTAGACAGTATTCACACCTAAGAAACAGACGCTTCTTAGATGCGGATCCTTAGTAAATTACCTACTATGCATGTGTAGTAGGTCATTTATGCAATCTATGTATCAGTTAGGTATGTAGATTGCCTCCGAGAGGTCTTTAAAGACCGCACAGAGTTTTTTAAGTAGAAAGAGATGGCATAATGTTGCCTCGGGGAGTGTTTAGATAGAAGTGGGAGAGGGGGGGTGGATTTAGATTAGCCGGGGAGGGCAGGGGGGGGGAGGCAATGTCCGGGGAGGGCAGGGGGGGCGAGGTAATGTCCGTGTGGACATTGCACGGATAGATAAGGTAGCCCTATGGCAGTCGTAATTGCCATAAGGTACCTAAAAACGGGGTGGTGGGATAGGCGCAGAACGGGTTAATTAGGTGCAGATCATTGTGTTTGATGGTAAAGTTCTGTCTTTGCTGGTGTTGGGTAGGTCCATAATCAAAAGATATTGTTTTGTAGGAACAATATAACAAAGGTTTTTTAGAGAAGGTTCAAAAAGTGTGAAAACCCTTAGAAATCATAAATCATGCAAAAATTCAATAAGTAATAAATAAAAATATTAAATGTATGCATTACATTAGCTTGTGATGTATATGAGGATAAATCAAGCATTGCCATTTTTGTGCCAATTTAACTTTTTCAATAGAGTTGCATATTGCTTTTATGACACAGGGCAGGATCCAGAAGTCCGCTGCCGCTATGATTGCAACAACTTACGCCGTGGCAGCAGACTTCCGATCATAGATTGTCATGTGATCCTAAGTTCCATATGTGCGAGGGAAGATCGCTTGTACCATTGACCCTACTTTAAATGTTACGCACCAACCCCATTTTCCAGGGTAATGAAGGATCATACGTAATGGCTTAACCAAGTCCTTACTGTACAACGAGCATACTCCCCCTTCCACGTCCACCATGCGTCATGCGCTACCGTCAGCAAGGCTTCCAGCATGGAAACCTGAATCATGAGGATCCAAATCCCTGCTGAAAGGTTTTAGCTAACACATGCGCAGTAGTGCAGAAAATGGCCACATTTCGTCATTCTGGATGTCTGTGGAATATGCACAGACATAGATAAACTCTTCCGTCTTTCATGAATAATATTTGAGAAGGGAAATGATAAGTACGGAGCTCATACCACTGATTGTTTACTCTATGTATGCTGACAATTAATAGGATGTACGGGCCGTATTCAGAGAACCGTTTCTTTTATGTACGCAATTATAGGCACGGCCGGAGCAAGGAAACACCCACCAACACCCCCGACACTCCCCTCTCCCGGACGTGCTGTCGGGACTTACGATTCTCTAGACCACTCTGTTCTATACGTGTGTACTTACGTGCGTATATGTGCTCTGTCCATGTGATTCTTTATAACCTCCCTGCGTTCATTTAAATGCCTCCCCCCACCCACTTTTAGGTAAATTTTCAGGTACGGATTCCACGCCGCCCATCCGCACGTATGTACCCAAGTGCGATTCACATGCCCGTGCCTAAAGCACATACAAGCGTAAATTCAACGTAACTTATGTAAATAAAGTTACTACGCATGCTCAGTTGATCGGATCCTAAAAATACGCACCCAGGGCCTGATCCAGAGCTACGCTGGCCCGCTGGCTGTAAGTACGGCCAGTGTAGCTCTGGTGCACTCCCCCCTGTCACTCCTCCTGTGTGAGCGTAGTTACACACAGTTACACCGACTGAAGCTAGGGTAGCCTTCAGCCAGCGTAACTGTGAGTAACTACGCTCACACAGGGGGAGTGACAGGGGGAGTGCACCAGAGCTACGCTGGCCGTACTTATGGCCAGCGTAGCCC
>WWET01000149.1:57691-85247 GCA_011038615.1 Limnodynastes dumerilii | reverse complement strand
CCGGGCTCTCTAGCCATTACCCAGCAACTTACCATAATCTTCTATCTTTAAAATAAAAGTCAGAGGATTAGTTACAGATATCTGCAGACATGTGATAAGCCACCCGCCACTTACAAGGCTTCTCTGTATATGTGTATACATACTACATTGAGCTATTTCTATTTGTTTATAGCTGTCCTATTGCTATGGCCAGATTTACTAAGCTGTGGGAAAGGAAAAAGATATGGAGATGTTGCCCATAGCAACCAATCAGATTCTAGCTGACATTTTCTAGTATGTAATAGGAAAGTGAAAGCTAGAATTTGGTTGCTATGGGCAACATCTCCACTTTTCCTTTCCTGCAGCTTAGTAAATCTGGCCTACAGTTAGGTCCTGTTTCAGACTTATGTTTTTTACAAAGTCACCTATAGCAGTCCATTGACGCTCTCTGTAGTACAATCCCAGCCAAACCTTTGGCTGTCCAGATGCTTGGAATTCTCAAATCCCATCATGCTTTGCCAGCTATCAGCTCTGTGTTTGCTGTAAGCCTATGCTGGGACTTGTAGTGTTGCAATACCTGGTGAGGCTAATCTGACTCGCTATAGAGTTTAGTGTTTCAGCTAAGTGGTTGCTTTGTGTGTTTTCAGGTCATGGATTATAACATCAATCTGGGGAAGCATCTTCTACCACTTGTGGTGCAAGTACTGAAATATTGTACCTGTCCACAACTCAGACACTACTTCCAGCAACCACCCCGCTGCTCACTCTGGTCTCTCAAGCCGCACATCCGGCAAATGTGGCTGAAAGCGCTTCTTGTCATCCTCTATAAGGTAAAAAGTGTCTGATGAATAAAGCTTACTGTGAATGCAATAGTACTGTATACCACGTGAAATATAGGGGCATATTGATTGAAGATTCTGCCCAGAACAACCAATCACATTCTAGATAAATTACAACTAGAATCGGATTGGTTGCCTAAACCTAAAATCTGATTTGTTGATGTACCCCTATTACTAAAATCTGATTGGTTACTGTACCAAGATACCCATAATCTAGTTTGTTGCTGTAACCAGATACCTAGAATCTGATTGGTTTCTGTAGAGAGGTACATAGAATCTGATTGGTTGCTGTACCTAGAAACCTAGAATCTAGTTGCAACATCTGTACTTTTACTTTTATGAGTTTTATTTAAATCTACCCCTAGAACCTATGTAACAATTAATGAGACCACCTGTTCCTCATCACTGCTATTTAGACATAGCATCACATTCCATGGATTACTCATTATAGAGCGTATAAACCTATTCTACAAGATAATCGTAATGTCATTACCCTCTGGCCATCTCTTTGTTTATCTACAAAGCCCATTAACGTGCAGAAATGCAACTCCAGTGTGTAGGGTTTACCAGAAGTTAGCTGTCTTGAAGCTGTTCATTTTATAGATCAGCGATTCAGTGAATATATTAATGGGGCTTTCTTGCCAGACTCGGGTCACTGTTATTTTAGACACCTGTCAGAGCTGATGGAACGCAGTAACATAAAGGTGGTCCAGTCATTGTTCACCTGACAGAATGCCAGAGAACTTGTCTCTGTATGTGACAGCGCAGATATACATACAGCTTACTGAGAATATATTAGGAGACATGGCTAACAATGGGAAAATCGCTCTCTGCTGTGTATATCCACCTCTGTGTGTACTATTGCTATTGGAATGCTGATAGATCATGATGGGATATGTGGTTCCTTAGTATGTGCAATTGCTTTTGGCATAGGTCTCTAGCTCACTAAACAAATTAAACTGTGGGTTCCAATTGGATTGTGGATCATTTTTTCTGTGCTGGGCATGTACATGCATTTGTCAGGCCTGTTGCTAACACTAGGTAAGTCTAAGCACCTGCTTAGGGCACCGGTTCTGTGGGGCAGCATGGAGGTGATAAGTGGCAGAACACACAAGCCGCCACCACTCAGATAATTTCCTTCGCTGGCTTGTGTGTTCTGGAGCTGAGACTCAGCTGATCCCCTGCAGCAGCGCTTATTTGTACTGCTTAGCCAATCAGCTGTCAGGAACATCACACGAGCGGTCGAGCAGGTACAGTAAGTGTCACCACAGGAAATTAGTTGAGCAGCGGCTCTTGCATAATACTGTACTATGCAGGAAGTGTGGCTCATTTTATCCATTGTACCTCTGGAGCAGTACAAGTAAGTAATGCTAAGGATGGGCTGAAACTTTGCCTAGGGTGTCCAGAGACCTAGCATCGGGCCTAGTGGCCTGTGCTTACTGAGTTGTGTTTGCAAGTGGGAGGTCCTTGTTAGTTCTGGGTGCACAGAGGATATGTTACCTTGGATCTGAGGCACTGAGACAGACCAAGCGGCTGCTCTTTTGCATTGCTGTGCATTTGAATAACCACCACCTGTGTGCACATGCGTAACGCAGTTGGCATCCTGTATGGTGAACAACTGCACTCACACCTTACCTCCAATCAGACTTCTGACAGCATTCTTGCTATGTCCACTACTGTTCATTATAGTACTGGAATACATATACAGTATGTTTGTGTCTAATCTATTTAAACAGTAGGCACATCTTAAAAAGGGCTCTTATCCTCCCGGATATCTGCATATTATCATATTAATGATTGCTTTTATCCCGCTGCTTTCCAGTACCCATACCGAGAAGCTGACCTTGGCAAGATTGTGTTGCATCTTATTCATATCACAGTAAATACCCTCAACGCTCAGTATCACAGCTGCAAACCGCATGCTACAGCCGGGCCCCTGTACAGTGACAACAGCAACATCAGCAGATACAGCGAGAAGGAAAAAGGTGAGGAATATGTAGATGAAAAGATCTATCATTTGCAAGATTTAATAGAATAGCACATCCGTTTTGTGTACTGCCCCACAGGGTTGGGAAACCACATTAATACGATAATGATAATGGACCTGATTCAGACTTAAGAAGAAGCTTAAAATTTGTTACACTTGGGCTAAACCATGTTGTTTTCAGGGGGAGTCAAGTTAACTGTGTTCTTTGCATGCAGGGATATATCTTTGAATTGCTTACTGCACACAGATACTGACCAGCGTTACTATCACACTGTTATTTAGACTTTGGCTGGGAAACATCACCTCTCAACTCTAATACTGTGTGCAACAGATGATATATGACTCCCCTGAAATCAGCATGGTTTAGCCCAGGTCCAATATCTCTGTGACAGCTTAGGAAATCTGCAAAGGGTCAGAAATGGAATGTTGTGAGGATGGCTGTTTACTTGACAACATAACTTTTTGCTCTGATTGGATAGTTATAGTTACAAAGCTTTTACTGTGCGATCTGCATTCCGGATCCTGTGCATCAGATACTGTATCCATGGTGATAGGACCGCACAGAACGCAGCATCAGTTGGCGCTCTGAATCAGAATTCCCGGTACTGCGGATGCACAGTACGATCTGATAGCAGACTGATGCATGTAGCCCATGTCAGTGGACTGTCTTCATTCATTCTGGACCCAGCATCCCCCCGGTTCTTAATGTTGATTTGCTGTAAGTCTATGCTGTGTATATGTGCCCTCTCCCCAGCAGAGGAAGACAGTGTCTTTGACGAGTCTGACATCCATGATACACCCACCGGAGCCTGCAACAAGGAGTCCCAGACTTTCTTTGCTCGTCTGAAGAGAATCGGAGGGAGCAAGATGGTGAAATACCAACCGGTGGAGATGAACGCACAGAGAAGTATGAAGATCGTCCTTATATTTATCTCACTTGTCATGTACAATATGGTGTTCCATCCAAGGAAGATGTAGATTATAATCAGTAATAGCCATTATTGTTATCATCCTTTCCATTTATTAAATTAGTGCCACCTCTTTATACAGCACTGTACAGAAGCTGTGTCATCCAGGCATAGACAATCTTTAGCACTTCAGGGGCCATAGTAACCAATCAGATTCTAGCTCTTACTTTGCTATTACAAACTAGAAAATGTCAGCTAGAATCTGATTGGTTGCTATGGATTTACTTAGTAAATCTGGCCCCAGGTGTTAAAAAAAACCCTAAAATTCCTATAATGTCTTGACAGTTACACCTATATATACCTATAGACCTATACATATGCTGTTGGAGCATGCTGGCTCAGGTTTGCTTCAGGGGGGACATCCGAGACTTTTGTCCCAGGCCTAGAGAGAGATGGATCCCGCTAGTCTCCTTATCTCTCTAGTAGCAGGTATTGGCGGTATCCTACCACTGATATTTGCTGCTGGAGAGGTGTAGAGGGCTGCGCAACAGCCCGCTGTGAATCAGAACCACAGGGGTGACGTCACATAAAGTGTGGAGCACCACAGCCCGTGTTCCGGGCCTCTATACCCCTGGAGGCAGCCCTGCTTCTAGTTACATAACACCTGGCAAGCTGCACGTTGCTTATCATTCACCTCTGTCCCTGCTGCAGTGGAGTTTATTTCCTTAACACACAAACACTTATAAAGTGTACACACAACTCCCTCAGAACTGTCATGTTGTATAAACTAATTACTGAAATTCAGCAGCATCAGGCATTATCCGTATCTGTCTCGGTAGAAAAAACAAGAGAAAACTGTTTATATCCAGCATTTAGGGAGATAAATCCCACTGTAAACAGAGAATCCTTCTGTAAACACTGATTATGCATTGACGTGTAACATCAGTTCACCTTAAGCATGGATTTATGCAATAAAATAGATGATTATGAAAGGGATTCAGCTGAATGTAAGACACCTATTATGCTTAAAGCTGTTTCCATGACAATGAGGCCCTTTGACAAGAAAAACACATTAAATGAATCCTAGTTATAAACCAGTGCTCTTTTATAGTCTTCAATAAATAGTTAATTTACAGCCTGATTCACAGTACACCCTACAACAGCAGTTCTCAGAGAGAAAGTACCAGTTACCTATTATGGAATCAGATACATATTTACTATAGATAGATAGATAGATAGATAGATAGATAGATAGATAGATAGATAGATAGATAGATATGAGATAGATAGATAGATAGATATGAGATAGATAGATAGATAGATAGTAGATAGATAGATAGATAGATAGATAGATATGAGATAGATAGATAGATAGATAGATAGATCGATAGATGATAGATAGATAGATAGATAGATAGATAGATAGATAACTGCAGTGTGTCATTTTTTGGCTTCATTACAGGTGAAATAGAGTTGGCTGAATACAGAGAGTCTGGTGACAGCATACTGCGCTGTGTCCGAGAGGAGAGTTTTCAAAAGAAGAAACTGCGGTCACTGAAGCAGAAATCTCTGGACATTGGCAACACGGACTCCTTGCTGTTCACATTGGACGAACATCGCAGGAAATCCTGCATTGATAGATGTGAAATCATCCACTCCAACGCCCAGAAGATGAACGACTACAAACGCTCCAGGCAGAATTCATCAACCAGGGCCGATAACATGGACGCCATGGACAATCCATCGGAGAGCGAAGGGTGTCATGAAGTCAGGAGACCTGTTATACCAGAGGTGAGGTTGAGCTGCATGGAGACATTTGAGGTTAAGGTAGATTCACCGGTCAAGCCGTCTTCTCCAAGAGAAGACTTAGACCTGATAGATCTGTCTTCCGATTCAACGTCTGGACCAGAGAAACAATCTATTTTATCCACCTCAGACAGTGACTCTTTGGTTTTTGAGCCACTGCCACCCTTGAGGATAGTTGAAAGTGATGACGAAGAATTCCAACTCATTAACAATGGAGCAATTGTGGTCTCAGCTTCTTCAACTCCCATCAGTGCGTCAGTGCTTAGTCTCAGCATGATACCCCTGGTACAAGTGAGTATAGAGGATTGCTCTAAAAACTTCTCTGCCAAGGATTTCAGCTATAATCCAGCTTCGCAAGCAGAGGATATCACTGCTCAAGCTGCAGAAGATCAGAAAGACTTAGAGGAGTTGGCAAAGCCGGAAGACGTTCCGGAGGCCTCCAGTGGGAGCCCGCTGACGCTCAAGCAGAAGAGAGACCAACTACGCAAGTCCTGTGCTCTTGCTGACATGTCTGTCGATGACTACTACGAAGACACGATGGAGGAGAGCAAGTCCCCTGTAAAAAGCATCCTTCTGAATGTCCCAGAGGATACGGAAAACCAAACCGACAGCGAGAAACCCGACGCCAGCACCGAATCCGACCCAGAGCAAAATACGGAACAGAAGGAGGAAACCGAGGAGTCCGAGTTTAAAATACAGATTGTTCCCAGGCAAAGGAAGCAGAGAAAGATAGCCGTCAGCGCCATTCAGAGAGAGTACCTGGACATCACCTTCAACATCCTGGACAAGCTGGGAGAGCAGAAAGACTCAGGTAACATCTCCATGCATTCTAACACCAGTTACATTGTCTTATATCAGTGGGACGTTAGGGCTTGTCAGGCTTATAAAACTTTGTGTTTTCAATAGGGCCCCTTCCATTATATATGTTTATTACACAAACTGTTCCTTCCCCTATGTTCCCTGGGCCTGACCCTGATTAAATATGAAACAGGCAGGAATGTCTGATTCACAATACCGCAGTCAGGAGAGCAGGGCAATTCCTCTTCTCTCCTGCTGGGGGCAGCCTTAAATTTAAATGTCAAAGACCACCTACCATGCGTGTCTTGTAGGTATGGTGGATGGCCTAGCCACTCTTTGTTCTGCTGCAGTAGCTATTCAGTACATGGCTGGTACGTAAGTCAGCTCTCTTTATTAGTTCTGGGTCAGGTCCTTATGCGCGATCCAGACCTACGCTCATGTGCGTTTTTACGCCGATCGTAAGCGTAAAAACGGCTTTTTGTACTAACTGCACATGCGCGGGACAGATTTTATGCTGATAATTTCTGAGCGTATGAGCTGTGGGCGTATTAGCTTCGTATTAACGCTGGAGGGGGCGTGCCTGCCTTACGAAATCCGTAACGATGCGCCGAGGGCGGGGTGAGGCATTTAAATCGTACAGTATGGGCGTGCTAAGCGTTGTAACTACGCAATGACCATACGGACACCCGTGGTTATGAACAAAAAACTTAGGGTAGGGTTTGCCGAACGTATGAAAGCAGAACTTAGTACGACCAAGGGGAGTTCCTATTGCCGTGCATCGAAGGTACGCCGGCGTTAATACGCTACGCACACCAGTGTAGGTCTGGATCGGGCCCCTTGTACTTAATTATACATCACTGAATTACAATACAATGGCCGATACAGAGGCACTTGCGGTTGTGTGTGCATGGTTTGTGATTCGCTGTGCCATCTGACCTATGATCACCTCTGTATTAGACCTAAGTGTGCACTCAAAGTTTAGTGATTCCTCCAACGTCACAGAGCTGTTTCCATGACAATGTAGATCTTTGTCACACACTTTATATTCAGTAATCATGAACTGTCAATTCGTTTTCCCTTATAGATTTCAGATTTTTTCCTGTAAGCTGTATTCCTACTGTATGTGGTCACATGTAAATGTGGAATGGGATTTCATACTCCCGGGTTACTATAGTAATAATATATAAAATAATATATAGCAGGGTTGCCGACTTTTGCCAGCTAGCGATTTATGCAAATCGCGTCATTAAGCCCCGCCCCCTGCATCATACTTACCCAGTTTTAGCTTAAATAGGCATCGGAACAGGGCTTGATCGCGCAAATTGCGTCATCAAGTCGCTCCCTGGCCCTAGCAACACTAGTATACTAGGGTTGCTAGGCAGGGAGGCAGGACTTGAAACCACAGGCCTCAAGTCCCTTGCGGGAGATTTGCCGGCTCTCCCGGGATACCGGGAAAACTGCCCGAATTTCAGGAGCCTCCTAGACATTCCTGATATATAGGATCCTCCCACAATGTGAACCTCACATACGCTTCCTGTCCTGCTGTCAGAGAGTGTTCCTGTTACAGCTGCCTTCTAACGGCAAGCTGCACGCACTGCTCCTATCCCCATTAATATCTTACCTTGCTCCAGTGATTCCCCTGCCGGCAGGCTCCTTAGCAGCAGCATCCATACTACCTCCAAACTGTGCAGCTTCTCTGTTAGCCACATGCTCTGCCTGCAGGGTTTTTATGCCTTCTGCTGCTTGTCTCACTTCCTGGGTTGGGACTGGGTTTGCTGGCCAATCACTGTGCAGCTGTCTCTATTTAGTCTCCCTCTCACTTCTCCCAGGTGCTGGTTATAGAGTCTGTTCCTCAGTTCTGTGACCTGCTTCTTACTGTGTGCCTAGTGCTTCCAGCCTAGTGATCTGACCGTTGCCTGACCTACTTACCTGCCTTGAATCCTGCCCTAGCTCCCTTGTGTTTCCAGCCCAGGTTCTCACCCCTACCTTGTACTTACCTTCCCTGCAGTTCCTATCCTTACCTTGAGTGAATGTTTATGTTACCTCTTTGGAGGCACCGCTGTGTGCTTGAGTGTGTGATAGCCCTTGTACGCCATGTACCGTCTCGTGAACACTCTTCTGTCCCACGTGCTGCGTTAAGTGTTCTGTGTTGTCCGTTACAGTCCGGTCGCTTCTGGACTACTACTCCCACTATCTATAAACTACTCCCGTCCCTCCTGTCTGGTGTACACTCCTGGTGTTTCTCTCCTTTCCACGAGTAGGTGACATTGGAGGGTGGTAGGTGACATTGGAGGGTGGTAGGTGACATTGGAGGGTGGTAGGTGACATTGGAGGGTGGTAGGTGACATTGGAGGGTGGTAGGTGACATTGGAGGGTGGTAGGTGACATTGGAGGGTGGTAGGTGACATTGGAGGGTGGTAGGTGACATTGGAGGGTGGTAGGTGACATTGGAGGGTGGTAGGTGACATTGGAGGGTGGTAGGTGACATTGGAGGGTGGTAGGTGACATTGGAGGGTGGTAGGTGACATTGGAGGGTGGTAGGTGACATTGGAGGGTGGTAGGTGACATTGGAGGGTGGTAGGTGACATTGGAGGGTGGTAGGTGACATTGGAGGGTGGTAGGTGACATTGGAGGGTGGTAGGTGACATTGGAGGGTGGTAGGTGACATTGGAGGGTGGTAGGTGACATTGGAGGGTGGTAGGTGACATTGGAGGGTGGTAGGTGACATTGGAGGGTGGTAGGTGACATTGGAGGGTGGTAGGTGACATTGGAGGGTGGTAGGTGACATTGGAGGGTGGTAGGTGACATTGGAGGGTGGTAGGTGACATTGGAGGGTGGTAGGTGACATTGGAGGGTGGTAGGTGACATTGGAGGGTGGTAGGTGACATTGGAGGGTGGTAGGTGACATTGGAGGGTGGTAGGTGACATTGGAGGGTGGTAGGTGACATTGGAGGGTGGTAGGTGACATTGGAGGGTGGTAGGTGACATTGGAGGGTGGTAGGTGACATTGGAGGGTGGTAGGTGACATTGGAGGGTGGTAGGTGACATTGGAGGGTGGTAGGTGACATTGGAGGGTGGTAGGTGACATTGGAGGGTGGTAGGTGACATTGGAGGGTGGTAGGTGACATTGGAGGGTGGTAGGTGACATTGGAGGGTGGTAGGTGACATTGGAGGGTGGTAGGTGACATTGGAGGGTGGTAGGTGACATTGGAGGGTGGTAGGTGACATTGGAGGGTGGTAGGTGACATTGGAGGGTGGTAGGTGACATTGGAGGGTGGTAGGTGACATTGGAGGGTGGTAGGTGACATTGGAGGGTGGTAGGTGACATTGGAGGGTGGTAGGTGACATTGGAGGGTGGTAGGTGACATTGGAGGGTGGTAGGTGACATTGGAGGGTGGTAGGTGACATTGGAGGGTGGTAGGTGACATTGGAGGGTGGTAGGTGACATTGGAGGGTGGTAGGTGACATTGGAGGGTGGTAGGTGACATTGGAGGGTGGTAGGTGACATTGGAGGGTGGTAGGTGACATTGGAGGGTGGTAGGTGACATTGGAGGGTGGTAGGTGACATTGGAGGGTGGTAGGTGACATTGGAGGGTGGTAGGTGACATTGGAGGGTGGTAGGTGACATTGGAGGGTGGTAGGTGACATTGGAGGGTGGTAGGTGACATTGGAGGGTGGTAGGTGACATTGGAGGGTGGTAGGTGACATTGGAGGGTGGTAGGTGACATTGGAGGGTGGTAGGTGACATTGGAGGGTGGTAGGTGACATTGGAGGGTGGTAGGTGACATTGGAGGGTGGTAGGTGACATTGGAGGGTGGTAGGTGACATTGGAGGGTGGTAGGTGACATTGGAGGGTGGTAGGTGACATTGGAGGGTGGTAGGTGACATTGGAGGGTGGTAGGTGACATTGGAGGGTGGTAGGTGACATTGGAGGGTGGTAGGTGACATTGGAGGGTGGTAGGTGACATTGGAGGGTGGTAGGTGACATTGGAGGGTGGTAGGTGACATTGGAGGGTGGTAGGTGACATTGGAGGGTGGTAGGTGACATTGGAGGGTGGTAGGTGACATTGGAGGGTGGTAGGTGACATTGGAGGGTGGTAGGTGACATTGGAGGGTGGTAGGTGACATTGGAGGGTGGTAGGTGACATTGGAGGGTGGTAGGTGACATTGGAGGGTGGTAGGTGACATTGGAGGGTGGTAGGTGACATTGGAGGGTGGTAGGTGACATTGGAGGGTGGTAGGTGACATTGGAGGGTGGTAGGTGACATTGGAGGGTGGTAGGTGACATTGGAGGGTGGTAGGTGACATTGGAGGGTGGTAGGTGACATTGGAGGGTGGTAGGTGACATTGGAGGGTGGTAGGTGACATTGGAGGGTGGTAGGTGACATTGGAGGGTGGTAGGTGACATTGGAGGGTGGTAGGTGACATTGGAGGGTGGTAGGTGACATTGGAGGGTGGTAGGTGACATTGGAGGGTGGTAGGTGACATTGGAGGGTGGTAGGTGACATTGGAGGGTGGTAGGTGACATTGGAGGGTGGTAGGTGACATTGGAGGGTGGTAGGTGACATTGGAGGGTGGTAGGTGACATTGGAGGGTGGTAGGTGACATTGGAGGGTGGTAGGTGACATTGGAGGGTGGTAGGTGACATTGGAGGGTGGTAGGTGACATTGGAGGGTGGTAGGTGACATTGGAGGGTGGTAGGTGACATTGGAGGGTGGTAGGTGACATTGGAGGGTGGTAGGTGACATTGGAGGGTGGTAGGTGACATTGGAGGGTGGTAGGTGACATTGGAGGGTGGTAGGTGACATTGGAGGGTGGTAGGTGACATTGGAGGGTGGTAGGTGACATTGGAGGGTGGTAGGTGACATTGGAGGGTGGTAGGTGACATTGGAGGGTGGTAGGTGACATTGGAGGGTGGTAGGTGACATTGGAGGGTGGTAGGTGACATTGGAGGGTGGTAGGTGACATTGGAGGGTGGTAGGTGACATTGGAGGGTGGTAGGTGACATTGGAGGGTGGTAGGTGACATTGGAGGGTGGTAGGTGACATTGGAGGGTGGTAGGTGACATTGGAGGGTGGTAGGTGACATTGGAGGGTGGTAGGTGACATTGGAGGGTGGTAGGTGACATTGGAGGGTGGTAGGTGACATTGGAGGGTGGTAGGTGACATTGGAGGGTGGTAGGTGACATTGGAGGGTGGTAGGTGACATTGGAGGGTGGTAGGTGACATTGGAGGGTGGTAGGTGACATTGGAGGGTGGTAGGTGACATTGGAGGGTGGTAGGTGACATTGGAGGGTGGTAGGTGACATTGGAGGGTGGTAGGTGACATTGGAGGGTGGTAGGTGACATTGGAGGGTGGTAGGTGACATTGGAGGGTGGTAGGTGACATTGGAGGGTGGTAGGTGACATTGGAGGGTGGTAGGTGACATTGGAGGGTGGTAGGTGACATTGGAGGGTGGTAGGTGACATTGGAGGGTGGTAGGTGACATTGGAGGGTGGTAGGTGACATTGGAGGGTGGTAGGTGACATTGGAGGGTGGTAGGTGACATTGGAGGGTGGTAGGTGACATTGGAGGGTGGTAGGTGACATTGGAGGGTGGTAGGTGACATTGGAGGGTGGTAGGTGACATTGGAGGGTGGTAGGTGACATTGGAGGGTGGTAGGTGACATTGGAGGGTGGTAGGTGACATTGGAGGGTGGTAGGTGACATTGGAGGGTGGTAGGTGACATTGGAGGGTGGTAGGTGACATTGGAGGGTGGTAGGTGACATTGGAGGGTGGTAGGTGACATTGGAGGGTGGTAGGTGACATTGGAGGGTGGTAGGTGACATTGGAGGGTGGTAGGTGACATTGGAGGGTGGTAGGTGACATTGGAGGGTGGTAGGTGACATTGGAGGGTGGTAGGTGACATTGGAGGGTGGTAGGTGACATTGGAGGGTGGTAGGTGACATTGGAGGGTGGTAGGTGACATTGGAGGGTGGTAGGTGACATTGGAGGGTGGTAGGTGACATTGGAGGGTGGTAGGTGACATTGGAGGGTGGTAGGTGACATTGGAGGGTGGTAGGTGACATTGGAGGGTGGTAGGTGACATTGGAGGGTGGTAGGTGACATTGGAGGGTGGTAGGTGACATTGGAGGGTGGTAGGTGACATTGGAGGGTGGTAGGTGACATTGGAGGGTGGTAGGTGACATTGGAGGGTGGTAGGTGACATTGGAGGGTGGTAGGTGACATTGGAGGGTGGTAGGTGACATTGGAGGGTGGTAGGTGACATTGGAGGGTGGTAGGTGACATTGGAGGGTGGTAGGTGACATTGGAGGGTGGTAGGTGACATTGGAGGGTGGTAGGTGACATTGGAGGGTGGTAGGTGACATTGGAGGGTGGTAGGTGACATTGGAGGGTGGTAGGTGACATTGGAGGGTGGTAGGTGACATTGGAGGGTGGTAGGTGACATTGGAGGGTGGTAGGTGACATTGGAGGGTGGTAGGTGACATTGGAGGGTGGTAGGTGACATTGGAGGGTGGTAGGTGACATTGGAGGGTGGTAGGTGACATTGGAGGGTGGTAGGTGACATTGGAGGGTGGTAGGTGACATTGGAGGGTGGTAGGTGACATTGGAGGGTGGTAGGTGACATTGGAGGGTGGTAGGTGACATTGGAGGGTGGTAGGTGACATTGGAGGGTGGTAGGTGACATTGGAGGGTGGTAGGTGACATTGGAGGGTGGTAGGTGACATTGGAGGGTGGTAGGTGACATTGGAGGGTGGTAGGTGACATTGGAGGGTGGTAGGTGACATTGGAGGGTGGTAGGTGACATTGGAGGGTGGTAGGTGACATTGGAGGGTGGTAGGTGACATTGGAGGGTGGTAGGTGACATTGGAGGGTGGTAGGTGACATTGGAGGGTGGTAGGTGACATTGGAGGGTGGTAGGTGACATTGGAGGGTGGTAGGTGACATTGGAGGGTGGTAGGTGACATTGGAGGGTGGTAGGTGACATTGGAGGGTGGTAGGTGACATTGGAGGGTGGTAGGTGACATTGGAGGGTGGTAGGTGACATTGGAGGGTGGTAGGTGACATTGGAGGGTGGTAGGTGACATTGGAGGGTGGTAGGTGACATTGGAGGGTGGTAGGTGACATTGGAGGGTGGTAGGTGACATTGGAGGGTGGTAGGTGACATTGGAGGGTGGTAGGTGACATTGGAGGGTGGTAGGTGACATTGGAGGGTGGTAGGTGACATTGGAGGGTGGTAGGTGACATTGGAGGGTGGTAGGTGACATTGGAGGGTGGTAGGTGACATTGGAGGGTGGTAGGTGACATTGGAGGGTGGTAGGTGACATTGGAGGGTGGTAGGTGACATTGGAGGGTGGTAGGTGACATTGGAGGGTGGTAGGTGACATTGGAGGGTGGTAGGTGACATTGGAGGGTGGTAGGTGACATTGGAGGGTGGTAGGTGACATTGGAGGGTGGTAGGTGACATTGGAGGGTGGTAGGTGACATTGGAGGGTGGTAGGTGACATTGGAGGGTGGTAGGTGACATTGGAGGGTGGTAGGTGACATTGGAGGGTGGTAGGTGACATTGGAGGGTGGTAGGTGACATTGGAGGGTGGTAGGTGACATTGGAGGGTGGTAGGTGACATTGGAGGGTGGTAGGTGACATTGGAGGGTGGTAGGTGACATTGGAGGGTGGTAGGTGACATTGGAGGGTGGTAGGTGACATTGGAGGGTGGTAGGTGACATTGGAGGGTGGTAGGTGACATTGGAGGGTGGTAGGTGACATTGGAGGGTGGTAGGTGACATTGGAGGGTGGTAGGTGACATTGGAGGGTGGTAGGTGACATTGGAGGGTGGTAGGTGACATTGGAGGGTGGTAGGTGACATTGGAGGGTGGTAGGTGACATTGGAGGGTGGTAGGTGACATTGGAGGGTGGTAGGTGACATTGGAGGGTGGTAGGTGACATTGGAGGGTGGTAGGTGACATTGGAGGGTGGTAGGTGACATTGGAGGGTGGTAGGTGACATTGGAGGGTGGTAGGTGACATTGGAGGGTGGTAGGTGACATTGGAGGGTGGTAGGTGACATTGGAGGGTGGTAGGTGACATTGGAGGGTGGTAGGTGACATTGGAGGGTGGTAGGTGACATTGGAGGGTGGTAGGTGACATTGGAGGGTGGTAGGTGACATTGGAGGGTGGTAGGTGACATTGGAGGGTGGTAGGTGACATTGGAGGGTGGTAGGTGACATTGGAGGGTGGTAGGTGACATTGGAGGGTGGTAGGTGACATTGGAGGGTGGTAGGTGACATTGGAGGGTGGTAGGTGACATTGGAGGGTGGTAGGTGACATTGGAGGGTGGTAGGTGACATTGGAGGGTGGTAGGTGACATTGGAGGGTGGTAGGTGACATTGGAGGGTGGTAGGTGACATTGGAGGGTGGTAGGTGACATTGGAGGGTGGTAGGTGACATTGGAGGGTGGTAGGTGACATTGGAGGGTGGTAGGTGACATTGGAGGGTGGTAGGTGACATTGGAGGGTGGTAGGTGACATTGGAGGGTGGTAGGTGACATTGGAGGGTGGTAGGTGACATTGGAGGGTGGTAGGTGACATTGGAGGGTGGTAGGTGACATTGGAGGGTGGTAGGTGACATTGGAGGGTGGTAGGTGACATTGGAGGGTGGTAGGTGACATTGGAGGGTGGTAGGTGACATTGGAGGGTGGTAGGTGACATTGGAGGGTGGTAGGTGACATTGGAGGGTGGTAGGTGACATTGGAGGGTGGTAGGTGACATTGGAGGGTGGTAGGTGACATTGGAGGGTGGTAGGTGACATTGGAGGGTGGTAGGTGACATTGGAGGGTGGTAGGTGACATTGGAGGGTGGTAGGTGACATTGGAGGGTGGTAGGTGACATTGGAGGGTGGTAGGTGACATTGGAGGGTGGTAGGTGACATTGGAGGGTGGTAGGTGACATTGGAGGGTGGTAGGTGACATTGGAGGGTGGTAGGTGACATTGGAGGGTGGTAGGTGACATTGGAGGGTGGTAGGTGACATTGGAGGGTGGTAGGTGACATTGGAGGGTGGTAGGTGACATTGGAGGGTGGTAGGTGACATTGGAGGGTGGTAGGTGACATTGGAGGGTGGTAGGTGACATTGGAGGGTGGTAGGTGACATTGGAGGGTGGTAGGTGACATTGGAGGGTGGTAGGTGACATTGGAGGGTGGTAGGTGACATTGGAGGGTGGTAGGTGACATTGGAGGGTGGTAGGTGACATTGGAGGGTGGTAGGTGACATTGGAGGGTGGTAGGTGACATTGGAGGGTGGTAGGTGACATTGGAGGGTGGTAGGTGACATTGGAGGGTGGTAGGTGACATTGGAGGGTGGTAGGTGACATTGGAGGGTGGTAGGTGACATTGGAGGGTGGTAGGTGACATTGGAGGGTGGTAGGTGACATTGGAGGGTGGTAGGTGACATTGGAGGGTGGTAGGTGACATTGGAGGGTGGTAGGTGACATTGGAGGGTGGTAGGTGACATTGGAGGGTGGTAGGTGACATTGGAGGGTGGTAGGTGACATTGGAGGGTGGTAGGTGACATTGGAGGGTGGTAGGTGACATTGGAGGGTGGTAGGTGACATTGGAGGGTGGTAGGTGACATTGGAGGGTGGTAGGTGACATTGGAGGGTGGTAGGTGACATTGGAGGGTGGTAGGTGACATTGGAGGGTGGTAGGTGACATTGGAGGGTGGTAGGTGACATTGGAGGGTGGTAGGTGACATTGGAGGGTGGTAGGTGACATTGGAGGGTGGTAGGTGACATTGGAGGGTGGTAGGTGACATTGGAGGGTGGTAGGTGACATTGGAGGGTGGTAGGTGACATTGGAGGGTGGTAGGTGACATTGGAGGGTGGTAGGTGACATTGGAGGGTGGTAGGTGACATTGGAGGGTGGTAGGTGACATTGGAGGGTGGTAGGTGACATTGGAGGGTGGTAGGTGACATTGGAGGGTGGTAGGTGACATTGGAGGGTGGTAGGTGACATTGGAGGGTGGTAGGTGACATTGGAGGGTGGTAGGTGACATTGGAGGGTGGTAGGTGACATTGGAGGGTGGTAGGTGACATTGGAGGGTGGTAGGTGACATTGGAGGGTGGTAGGTGACATTGGAGGGTGGTAGGTGACATTGGAGGGTGGTAGGTGACATTGGAGGGTGGTAGGTGACATTGGAGGGTGGTAGGTGACATTGGAGGGTGGTAGGTGACATTGGAGGGTGGTAGGTGACATTGGAGGGTGGTAGGTGACATTGGAGGGTGGTAGGTGACATTGGAGGGTGGTAGGTGACATTGGAGGGTGGTAGGTGACATTGGAGGGTGGTAGGTGACACTGGGGGGTGGTAGGTGACATTGGAGGACGGTAGGTGACACTGGAGTGTGGTAGGTGACACTGGGGGGTGGTAGGTGACACTGGAGGGTGGTAGGTGACATTGGAGGGTGCTAGGTGACATTGGAGGGTGGTAGGTGACATTGGAGTGTGGTAGGTGACATTGGAGGGTGGTAGGTGACATTGGAGGGTGGTAGGTGACATTGGAGGGTGGAAGGTTTAGAGGAAATATGAGAAATATTACGTTACTGAAAAGGTAGTTGAAAGGTAGAATGAGAGGTGATAGAGAACACAGTAAGTCTGATAAAATATGACTGGGATAAACATAATGATATCCTAAGTCTTTAATAAAATAAATGTCATTAGAATTCATGTTAGTTGGTTCTGAAAATTGTGCTGCTGACACCTCATATTACACCAGTATTTATTCCCATGAAGCACAATACAGGCAGATGAAGAGAGGCTCCCTGGGAGCTCTTACAATGACCCAGATCATGAAGAGGCAGCTGGAACACCAGTCCAGTGCACCCCACAACATCGGCACCTGGGATCCAGGTAGGGGGGTCCACTGACATCTCTTATAACTCCCCTGAGCTTGATTAGACAAACCTACTTCTGAATACCACCGTGTTTCGATAAGTCTCATCTATTTTTACCCCACCCTGCATCTGTTATATTCACACAACTGGGATTGATTAGTTACACCTACTTATTAACCCCACCCTACATTTCTTATCACCCCATCCCTGAGTTTTATAATCACAACCACTGATAACCCCATCCTACATCCCATATTCACGCACCCAACCTACATCTCTTATGACCCCTATCCCTTAGTTTGATCAGTCACACCCACTTATTAATCCCAACCTACATCTTTTTTAACCCCACCCATGAGTTTGACAAGTCACACCCTCTATTGACCCCACCCTACTTCTCTTATGACTCCACCACTGAGCTTGATTAGTCACATTCACTTTTTAACCCCATTCCATCTCTTTTACAATTTTCCACATGATCCTGAAAAAGGTACCCACTTATGACCCCCTCCCCATAGCTTGATAAGTCACACCCACTTTTTAAAGATAAACCATCATTCATTTAGGATGCTGTTTTGCTTAATATTACATATGAAAAAGAGTCTGGAACTTGTTCATCTTTCAGTGTTTTTAAGCATAGGAGCAATTGTATTTGATGAAGTTTGTATTCCTGTGTCTTAGATGATCCCAAAACTGCCCATGAAGTCTTAGGGAGCATTTCCGAAGTCTCTATGGGAAGGACAAGCATTCCGTACATTCAGATTGGTGTGTGCCATTCATCACCCTATCACTGTTATTTATCACCTTATACTGACCAATAGGCAAGGCATGTATGTTGCAGACTTGCCACTAGAGGGTGCTGTTAGGTTTGGGTGAAATACAAAAACCCAAGCGTTTTGTGTCTCTGTGGTGTATCTGTGGTAAATATCTATTGTGTGTAGTAACTTTATGCCGCTTATAACAGTCCGCCATTTTATTACCACTGCCAGGTTTTACACTAATAGCTTAATGATATTTATTATTTGCCTCATACATATAATCATTTTTACTGTTGTGTCTTTGAAGGGGCAACAAAGTCCAGTCTTCTCTCTGCCCCCAGTATTGTAAGCATGTTTGTGCCGGCCCCTGAGGATTTCTCGGACGATCAGCCCACCATAATGTCTGACAAGTAAGTCACCCACAAACATTGGCACAGGCCACGGGGTAGAAGCCTTTTACCCTGTACCCAAAAGTAGAACATAAAACCTTTAGATTTTATAAATCGCTATATTCACACAAGATTTCATAAAACTAACAAAGGGTTCACAGTAGGTTCTAAATCTGCTGAAACTGCTTCATTTCATTATTTTGCACTTTACATTAAAACAATTCTAATTGACCTGTGATAATAATATCCTTGGACTGAATTCAGAGATCTATTTTATCGGGTCTCTAATCATGAAACGTGTAGGAATCATCAATGACAGGCCCTCAGTATCCTCCACCGCTAACCACTCCCCTCAGCATCCAATGCCAGCATTAACATTCATGACGCTCACAAACAGGAAATGTCAGAGAGAGTACCGTGCATTGTAACTCCCGCTATCTACTGTTAATGTAATGGGGCCCGGAGAGGGGGCGGGGCCCGAGGCAGCCGCCCACCCTGAACCCACAAAGGACACACCAGGAGAGACAGCTTTACGCTGTTAGTGGCTGGCAGGTTAGACAGTTATAAACAATGCTCAGCACACTGCCTGTCAGCGGCTGCACTGCACATGCACCAGATAGAGGGGGCAGCAGCACAAATTCCCCCCCATCAAGATATCTGATGGCCCTCTTGTTATGGGGCCCAGCTTACTTAACTTGCGCCCCTGGTCCCTCCCCTTGAGACTTTAAACCAGCCCTGGCATCACAGTGTCATTCTTTGTAAGTCTGAATGAGACGTAATGCGTTCTAATTGGACACTCCCCTCGAACGGACGGATTTTTGGTGATTTTTGGTGACTTACGCCTCCATAGGGCACCCTTAACGCTATGGGCATAGTTTTGTGCCTAAGTTGCTTAGGTACGAGCGCACAGTACCCTCAAAAGCCCATTTAAATGCCTTCCCACCCACTTTCACGTAACTATGCATGTGTGGAAGACAACCACGCCCCCCTGTACGTATGTCACGGAGTACGATTTATAAATCAGTGCCTAATGAACTTTCGTGCCTAAATTCTACATAACTTAAAATAAAGTCGTATCTGTGAATACAGCCTATATCTCTCAGTCTGTGTATTGCTAAGTATTAGAAATGGTTATAACTTTTAACGCACGGTCTGCCCCGGACATTTACTGTTGATGATTTCTGAAAGCTGAGGGTGTCTGGGATGTCTGTGACATGGGCAGTGCAGATACTTTAGTGGGACCTTGCAGTCTTCTAGGTAGCAGATCATTTGTATACTTTTGCAGGTGTCATGATTGTGGAGCCATTTTAGAGGAGTATGATGAGGAAACACTCGGCCTGGCTATCGTCGTTCTCCTGACATTCATACACCTGAGCCCTGACTTGGCCGCTCCTCTGTTGCTAGATATAATGCAGTCTGTGGGAAGGTAAGATGCTAATGCAGTGCTGTGGCTGTCAGCTGCGGGCAATGATCTGGATCCAGACTTAAGAAGGAGCTTGAAATTAAAAGTGGAAAGTTACTCCTGGACTAAACCATGTTGATTTCAGGGGGAGTCAAGTTAATTGTATTCTTTGCATGCAGGGATATATCTTTGAATTACTTACTGCACAAAGATACTGACCAGCTTTACTATCACACTGTTATTTAGACCTGGGCTTGGAAATGCCACCTCTCAACTCTAATACTGTTTGCAACAAATGAAATATGACTCCCCTGCAATCAGCATGGTATATCCCAGGAGTAACTTTCCTCTCTTAGGACCTGATTCACACTTAAGAATCTTCTTAAAATAAGAACTTAAAGTCACTCCTGGGCAAAACCATGTTGATAAGTATAATGTCACATTTCTAATGAGAGTCTCTGTACCATACATTGTTGTATTATCATATTACACAGTAAATGATCATAATCATATAAAACATTTGTTACTGGTTGTATAATGTTGTTATTTTATCTGATTTCTCCCAGGTTGGCATGCAGTACAAGCTTCTCAAGCCAAGCAGAAAGGTAATATTGACCGGACAGTCATAGTAAGAGGTGCATAGATCTCACTCAGTATTTGTGATCTGACATCTTTCCCTTCACATCCCAGTTTTCTCACTGTTTTTATGGCAGTGGTCTGGTCACCTGTAGACTGTGGAACATTCATGGACCCAATGTAACTCCTACAATTTTAATCACCATATGGCCATCATCATCAAGGCCCACGGCCCAATTTCTGTATTCTGGCCTATCTACCTATAAAACTATGTTGTGAATGATTACTTAGACCAAAGGTTCCGAAGTGTGCGCAGCGACACTCCGAGGCTCCTCAAGAGACTCACATGGGTGCCGCAAATTCAGCACACAGGCTACGGTCATGTTATCCAGGAAGCCAGTGTGCCACAAAGAGCTGGAGAATCCAGGTGTCAGCCGATATGGAGAGATGAAGGAGGGAGAAGGGGGTCTAAAGAGATACCGAAAGGTGCCTGGAAAGCTGGAGTAAGGGGCCTGGAGCCATGGAGGAGGGGGCCTGGAGACATGGAGGAGGGGTCCTGGAGACATGGAGGAGGGGACCTGGAGACATGGAGGAAGGGGCCTGGAGAAATGGAGGAGGGGGCCTGGAGAAATGGAATAGGGGGCCTGGAGACATGGAAGAGGGGGCCAGGAGAGATAGACTAAGGGGCCTAGAGAGGTGGAGGAGGGGCTCTGGAGAGACAGAGGAGGGGCCTAGACAGACAGAAGAGGTGAACTTAGAGACAGAGGTGGGGTCTACAGAAAAAGAGGAGGGACCTAGAGACACAGAGGAGGGGCCTAGATACACAGATGAGGTGTCTATAGAGACAGAGCAGGGGTCTACAGATAAAGAGGAGGGGCCTCATGATACAGAGGAGGGGTCTAGATGAATCTCATATTTGGTAGTGTGTAATAAAGTTTAAAAGCTTTACAGGAGTCCCAGAGATTTTTTCCTTACAGTTGGATGGCACCTAAGAGCATTATTTATTAAAAAGAGACAGGCAAAGCACAATATACTGTTTTCCTTTTAATCACTCTCTCCCGACTCCTGGAAGCCGGGATCTGGTCCTTATTGTGAACAGTGGAAAGTCTGCAAGAATTTACTTTCCCAAAAACATTTGTCACTATCTGTGATGAGATCATACACACACAACGCTGATAATCAGTGATCAGTGTATCATTTAATGAAACCACCCAGACAGATTTATATAAAAAAATACTCCACTAAAGGCTAAGGCTTGAATGCAGATGACTTATGTGGAACCATGAGGCAATGAGGGCTCTGGGCAGAGAACATAATTTATTGTTAAGCAGAACTGGTAATTATAAAGTGAAGTCTCTGATCAGTAATTATTCCTGAGGGTTATATGAAAAAGAGTCAAAGGTAAAAATACATCAGACTCATTTCCTAATTAGCGATTATTCATTTTTTTTTTGTGTTCATTTAATAATAGGCTTGATGTGATTCCTATCTATTGGGCTGGATTCACAACTCTGTAATTTTTAACATACGTGCCTAATTTTATAATTCTAGCTACTACACATGCGTAGTAACTATACGCTATCTACATAGCGTTTCTTTAAGTAGATTGCAATCTACGTAACAAAACGCTACGTAGATAGCATGAAATAGTTATTACGCATGTGTAGTAGCTAGAATCGTAAAATTAGGCACGCATGTTAAAAATTACGGGGTTGTGAATCCGGCCCTATGTGATTAGTGGCTTTATATAGTGTAAGAATTCTGTTGTGATGATGTCCAGTGGTCAGGCCAGGCTGAGGGTTCCATGCATTCTGGAATCGGCATTCTGCTACATTTGTAACATCAGTGTCTGTTATCTCCAGCTCACTAACCTCACTAAAACCGTGATGAGATGAGATGTAAGGAGAACAGTCCAGTGGTACTAACCCTATCAGCAATATGCTTAAAGTAGTTTAAGACACTACATCCCCAACATGACCTGACAAATCTGAACACCGGATATGACCATAATATAATTCTATTACTCTATACAGACATAGGACACTACACCCCAACATGACCCGACCACTGTACATGACCATAATACAATTCTATTACACTGTATACAGACATAGGACACTGCACCACAACATGACCTGACAACTAGACATGACCATAATACAATTCTATTACACTCTATACAGACACAGGACACTACACCCCAACATGACCCGACCACTGGACGTGATCATAATACAATTCTATTACACTCTATACAGACATAGTACACTACACCCCAACATGATCAGACCACTGGACATGGGTCATATTACAAGCAAGGACAGTACACTGTATTGTGCTATACAGGGTATAGGATTTCCCCTTTAATGAGAGACAGTCCAGGTCATTTTCTAAATTCTCATCAGTGACTGGGTAATAGGCAACACTCATGACACTCCCCTTGCCCGGACGGGTTTTCGGTGACTTACGCCTCCATAGGGCACCCTTATCTCTACGTCTGTACTTACACGCATATGTTATTTACGTGCGTGCGTATCTATCTAACCGCACCCTTAAATGCCCATTTAAATGCTCCTCCCCACCCACTTTCACGTAACTTCTAACGTACAGAAAAAACAACCACACCCCTCCGTATGTATGTCCCTAAGTGCAATTCACAAGTGCAAGCCTAAAGTACTTACAAGAGTATAGACTACGTAATTTGCCTGGAAAAAGTTATTACACATGCCCAGTCAAACCGCTCCTAAAAATACGCAATCCGGCGCAAAAACGTATCTGTGAATACAGTCCAGTGAGTGTCCGATTATAGCCTTCACGGTTTTAGTATAAGAGAGTAGGAGTAGATCTTAGAAATAAAGGTCCAGGTTCACAGTTACGTAGTTTTCATCTTATGTACATTGTTTTAAGAATTGAGCTACTGCGCATGCATAGTAGCTTATTTACGCTTCTTTACGCTATCTACGTACCATTTATTATTGTTATATGTTTGTCCATGTGTATTGATTATTGATGTCTATTTCTGACTGATGTCTCCGCTCTAGCATGATGATTCCAGGGAATGTTGCCGGGGTGGCTAAGCAGTTCCTCCGCTGTGTTTTTCACCAGTTGGCGCCCAATGGCATCTTCTCACAGTTATTCCAGAGCAACATCAAAGGTAGAGCATCCAGAGCTAGCGTGTCCTGTGCCCATGTCCTTACCCTGGAATGTCACTTCTTATCACTGTCATTGTCATTTCCTTTCTTACAGACAGCAGCTTTCTACGAACCCTGGCAGCATCGCTAATGGACTTCAGTGAGCTCAGCTCATTCGCTGCACTGAGCCAACTGCTAGAAGTAGGTGCCAAGTACAGTAAGAATAGGAGGGCAGGATCTTATAAATGGCAGCTGTTTCGTCTGGTGATGATTCAAAGCAGCCCCAATATCAGTTATTGCTGGTTGTCAGGGTGTTTTGATGGGTAAAATTACCTTATGAGACGTGTCCTTTTCACATAGAGGTGGCACAGTGGTTTCACATTTGCATAACAAATTGATGGGCCATAAATGTAATCCTGACCGAGGCCCTATTTGTGTGGGCCAGGTATATTCTTAGTAAAACAGGTGGAAAGTTACACCTGGACAGGGGCGGATTAGGAATTAAAAGTGGCCCTGGAAAAAAAAATCTGCAGGATCAACTATTGGTGGGGTCCAAAAAATATGTATGTTGGATTAGTAAAGAATAAAGAACCTATTGACAAGTATTTCACATTCCAATAAAGAGATTTATGGTGACCTCTATGCAATGTAGGTAGTCACTGCCACCCAAATAACCACCACCCAAAACATACAGCATCCTAGTGACCATCATCCAATATATACAGCATCCTAGTGACCACCACCCAATACATACAGCATCCTAGTGACCACCACCCAATACATACAGCATCCTAGTGACCACCACTCAATACATACAGCATCCTAGTGACCACCACTCAATACATTTAACATAACAAAGATGAACATTCTATAAAGACATTATTCTAACAACCACCACCCATGACAGTCAACATCCTAGGTTTCTTCAAATAAAAAAAAGAGCTTCTGAGTGGCCTCGAGAGTCCTATGGCCAATCCTGGTTGCAGTCCCCACTTAGAAATTCTGATTTCCGAAATAGGGACATATGAAACTTCCCTTTCAGATGTCCCTATTTCGAATACCACCTAGTTTATAAAAAAAATTTTTCAGAATGGGTAAGTATGCCGATCGGCATACTCACCCATTTTGATTCGGAAACACCGCTGCCACCACTATCCCGCTGCCACTGCTACCGCAGGTCCTCAGGTGAGTAACCTCTCCAGGATGCAGGGGAGGGAGGGTTAGGGTCAGGCTCCAGGGGAGGGAGGGTTAGGGTCACACTCTAGGGGAGGGTTATGGTCAGGCTGTAGGGGAGGGAGGGTTAGGCTGCGGGGGAGGGGGGGTTAGAGTCAGGCTCCAGGGGAGGGAGGGTTAGGGTCAGGTTGTAGGGGAGGGAGTGTTAGGGTCAGGCTGCAGTGGAGGGAGGGTTAGGGTAAGGCTGCTGGAGATGGAGTGTTAGGGTCAGGCTGCAGGTAAGGGAGAATTAAGGTCAGGCTGCGGGAGATGGTGGGTTAAGGTCAGGCTGCAGGGAAGGGAGGGTTAGGGTAAAGAGAGGGGAGGGTTAGGGTTAGAATTAGGGGAATGGTTGGGGTACTTACCTTTCGGAACAAACGAAAGTTCGGTGCTTCGTGGATCGATTGTTATGCCTCACCAAGGCATATGCAGTCGAAACCAAAACAGGGCCATTCTAAGCAGGGACCCACCCCCGGCCAATCCGCCACTGCAAAACTTTGTTGAATTTCCAGTCAGAGTGAGATCTATTGTATTGTTTGCATGCAGGGAGAATACTTTGCCTTTATTGCACACACATACTGACCAGCTTTACTTTTACACTGTTATTTTCAGTTTTGGTAGGAAACACCACCTTTTAACAGATGAAATTTGTCTCTCCTGCAATTTTACATGGTTTTTCTGTGGTGTAACTTTCCACTTATTTTCAAACTCCAAATCCGCCCTAGATTACTATATACAGTGAGTGGTTGGACTAGTGGTTGCCGCGCTGAGTAAAAGCCGCTATCAAAGCCAATAGGGGCCCAACCAAGAGCTAGCAGAGGTATTCACTAATCTAATGCATGCAAAAGCTGTACATAAAAAATAAGTTTATATAAAGTGTTGCCATTATTTTATCAAAATTTTACAAGAATCTAAAAAAATCCAAATTTATTGTCCAATGACTAATTAATTAATTATTAATTTAGTAAAGGTTCAAAACTATGAGAAACAAGCAAAATAGATGTGTTACCCAATCAGATTCTAGATACCAATGTGATTTTCATACTCTGGATCCGCTCCATAGAAACATATTGGATGGCAGATAAGGAACACTTGGCCTATATAATCTGATTATAAACACAGAAACAACGGGCCTGATCCAGACCTACGCACGTGTGCGTTTTTATGATGGTCGTAAGTGTAAAAACGGCCATTTGTACTTACTGCGCATGCGCGGGACAGATGTTACGCACATCTTACACTCAAAAATTCTGAGCGTATGGGCCTTGAGCGTACCACCTTCGTAACTATGGTCGAGGCATACGAGGGCGGGGTGAAATATTTAAATCGTACAGTATGGGCGTGCTAAGCGTCGTTACTACGCAAGGAGCTTACGCGGAGCCCGCGGTTACGATCAGAAAAGTTAGGGTAGGGTTTGCTGGGCGTAAGACGACAAGAGTAAGTACGAGTGCCAACAGGAGTGCATCGTAGGTACGCTGGATCAGGCCCAATGTGTAATGCTCAGAAATATAGAGAAAGTCATTGTTATATTCAAATGTTTCTGAAGGGAAATCTCAGAAGGTGCCTATATACACTGAATATGCTGAACATTACATTCATTACATATATCATAGTAAACTCGTTATTCTTCTATTTCATGTTATTAACAAATGCATAATGAATTATCTATAGCCCTTTTTTGTCCAGGTTTCAATTTGTTTAATCGCAGTGGGTTTACCATAGCTCTGGTTCCACTCTTTTCTGCCCATATATGGCCATATTCTGTCATAACTCCACCCATTTCACATACGCCTAGCCCCTTTTGGGACCCACGAATCAGGACAGTCTCACCAAAATAGGGACAGTTGGGAGGAGTGGATTTACTAACGCTTCTAAACCAAATAAAATATGGCTAAAGCAACCAATCAGATTCTAGCTCTCAAGAAATATCATTTGTTTGTATTTTTGGAAGTAAATCTGTACCATGCATAACATAATGTATGAGGCTGCCAATTATAGTGCAGTAAAATTATCATGCAGCTCTGAGCTAAAAGAGTGTTAAGAAATTGCACTGGATCTTCTAGAAGGGGAAAGGTTTATCTGATGCACAGATTATTTGAACTGATTCCTATGGATGGACAACTGCTTTAATAGACATATATAGAAATTTTTTTTTATTTTTTAAAAGGTCAAATAGTAGAACTCACTTATAATAATTTTTACATACATCTATGTGAAACTCATCTTCTACCTGTAATATTATTACAGGGATTAAGTTGAAACGTTTTTTTTTCTCAGGGTTTAAACAACAAGAAAAATTTGCCAACTGGTGGAACAATGTTGCGCTGCTTGGAAAACATTGCTACTTTCATGGAAGCCTTACCCATGGACTCCCCCAGTAATCTGTGGACCACCATCTGTAACCAGTTCCAGACCTTCTTGACAAAACTGCCTTCTGTCCTCCCACTTAAGGTACAAAGCTTGGTTCCCACGCTGATGAAACTGTTTGTGTGTCATCACTATCTTTGGGGGACCTTAGAAGTGCACATTGTACAAGAGAAATAAAAAAACAAACACAAACCAAAAAAAGCATAAAACTGCAGTACCATGTGCAGCTTCCAGGTGGTGCTGAAAATGCTTTCATACCTACGAATAACTACAGTACCTACGAATAATGACAGTGAATATTTATATACAATATTATATACTATATTGTAGACTATGCTGTGACCAGAATATGTATACCATTCCTCCATGTCTTCTCTACAGTGCACCTTAGATTCCAGCCTCCGGATAATGATTTGTCTTTTGAAGATCCCAACATCAAATGCCACTCGGGTAAGTAATAAACAGAAGCAGTTGTCACAGCCATTGTAGGGGTACTAGTTTTTTGTTATATGTCTATATAT
>WWET01000149.1:28189-46808 GCA_011038615.1 Limnodynastes dumerilii | reverse complement strand
TGATTGGTTGCTATGGGCAACATCTCCACTTTTCCCTTTTCCAAATCCGCAGCTTAGTAAATCTGGCCTTAGGAGTTAGCAATTCCCAATGACACATTACTGCTTGTGGCATAATGGGTTAATGGAGATTCTCTATTTATGTTTCTGTTTGTACCTGTTTGATGATTATTCAGGGATTGCCTCTGATGCTTTTTAATTTATTAACACAGATATCCATTGCTATCATTGACCATATCCAGAGTTTCGATCCATCGCCCTTGGACCTTTATGCTGGATCCCCGCTGTGTCTAGACTTCCTTGCAGGTGTGGGGAGGCCGTTCCCCTCATTCGTAAGAAATTCCAGCAGCAGACCCCTACCATAAAACTTCTGTGTTGTCCTCCTGTAATATGAGGATGACTCTAAGGTCTTGATAGCATGGATGGCGCTCAGCACACCCTCACTGTACTGTTTGCATACCCAAAGCCCACCTAGCATACGAATCGTCCACATCCTGTCTCACTGTCAGAAACACTCTTAGTACAGAGCTCTGCATGCAGAGGAATCTGTATTTGGAATGCAGTGCTCCTTTGAATTGCAGGACCCCATTTGATCGTTAAACGCCCCTATTGTAGATGTTATGATCTGGTCTATTATTATCATCATCAGTAGTTACATGAGTGGTCGGACAGGTGGAGATCAACTTGTTTAAAGCTGTCGTAATTGAAATTTTTTCAGCTATGGTTCAAGTGCAATTTGTGTTCTCTCTCTATTACAGCACCTATGCCTTGACCTCTCTACCTCTGGTGTCTATCCCACTGCCCCGTCTTCTTGAGACATACACCCACACACAGGCCTACCTCATATTGGTCTCCATTTACCAACTGCTGCCCTGTTAATACCTGGACCTGTTTATTAGACTTTGGGCCAGATTTACTAAGCTGCAGGTTTGGAAAAGTTAAGTTAAGATGTTGCCCATAGCAACCAATCAGACTCTCGCTGACATTTTCTAGTATGTAACAGGAAAGTGAGAGCTATGGGCAACATCTCCACTTTTTCAAACCTGCAGCTTAGTAAATCTGGCCCTTGGTCAGTGTCTTGATACTTAGTTAAATCCTATAAATCTGTACTGTTTTACCCTCTATGAGGTGGATCCTGAGCTACGCGCGCTAGCGTATTTACGCTAGCCGGAGACGTAAAAACACTGTTTTGTATGTACTGTGCATGTGCGCGGAAGATGTTGCGCCACGTAGCTCTGAACGTACGTACCAGCACTGTATCAACAGCGTAACTACGGATGAAGAGGCGTGCCATCCATGTGACACCCGTAATTACGCTTCAGAGGCGGAGGGAGGCATTTAAATTTGGTAAGCGTAAAATGGCCAAAGTACGTACGGCCAAAGGGAGTGCCTAGGGGAGTGCATATAAATTACGCTAGCGTAAATACGCTACGCATTGTAACTTAATGGAAACGTAGTTCAGGATCTGGCCCTATGTGTGGTAATAAATAACTTTTTTGGGCCCCATGAGAAAAATAATACAATTTCTTCTCCATATCAGCATACACATATTGTTAAACTAATAATCTGCTGTAGCCGGCTATGTGACATTTAGGAAATGTTGTGCCTTATTATAGTGATCTTTTGTGGGCACATCTGCAAAGGTCATCCCTGTGCTCCAGATCATAAAAGTGTCTCTGAACTGATATTTTATTGGCATTTGTATACAGCAAAGCGTAGTCTTCATCACAATCGATGGCAGAAAATGTAATAAGTCTCATTTAATTTTAAGTGCAATGTCTCAGGAGATGTGAATGATTCATATAGAGATACATATTGTGCTATAACCAATAAATCATAGTGGACCTAATTCAGAGATTGAAATTAAGAGAGGAAAGTTACTTCTGGGCTAAACCATGTTGTTTTCAGGGAGAGTCAAGGTAATTGTATTCTATGCATGCAGGGATATATCTTTGAATTGCTTACTGCACACAGATACTGACCAGCTTTACTATCACACTGTTATTTACACTTAGGGACCGATTCAATTGCCAGCGTGGGGCGGGGGGGATCTTGGCAAAACAAAAAAACATTCAGCAGCGTCGCAGCACATGATCTTCTAGCAGGACATCCCCGGCGCTAATGACAGGTTCACTGTCTTTGGGGTATATTTATACCCTTTGCCCAGTGTCAGAAATATCATGAGAACGATATTTCTGACATGACAGTGAACCTGTCATTAGCGCCGGGGATGTCCTGCTAGAAGGACATGTGTTGCGATGTTGCTGAATGGTTTTTTGTTTTGCCAAGACCCCCCACCCCCCCTGGACCCCAGCAGAGCAGGTAGGTATGTTTTTTTTTTACTTTTAATGTACATTTGGGCATTTTATGGAAATGTTTTTTACTGCACTATGATGTATTATTTAACATATGGGGACATTATTACGGCGCAGCGGGCCCTGGCTGGCAGGGCATGCTGGCGCTTGTGGTTCACCAAGCGCCAGAATGCCCTGGTATCCATGGGCATGCTGTACTTGTAGTTCTACAAGCATCAGCATGCCCTGTCAGACCGGGTTTATTTATGTCATTGCGGTGGCAGGGGGAAAGGGTTTATTTATGTGTAAATGTTTTTGTTTTGTTTGGTGCACACTTTAAATGAGACTGCGATAAAAAGTGAGACTGGATATTAAAGTGCCAAGGGCGTTAAAATATTGGCGGATTTTTAACGCTGCATCAGAATTGAATCAGCGTTAAAAATTCCTGTTGTTATTTCAAATCTGTGTTAAAAATACACCGGCGAACACATTTTTATTAATTGAATCGGGCCCTTAGGCTGGGAAACGCCACCTCTCAACTCTATTATTGTTTGAAACAAATGAAATATGACTCCCCTGCAATCAACATGGTTTAGCCCAGGAGTAACTTTCCTCTCCTATGTTCAGTCACTGTATCAGGTCCAGTAATAGCAATATAAATGGATGACCGACGTTTTATTGTATTGTGTTTGTTATTGTATAGTGTGGCACAGCAGCTATGGAGTGCACACGACAGTACATTGGAGAGATCTTGGACTTTATTGCGGATATGCATACTTTGACCAAATTGAAGGTAAATACTACAGAGGTTACAGAATGCCCCTATGGTCCATAAGAAGCCAGTCTCCATGTTGTGTGTATGATGGGTCTGTCCCCCTCTCTCGACAGAGCCACATGAAGACCTGCTCCCAACCCTTGCACGAGGACACGTTTGGAGGCCACCTTAAAGTTGGTCTAGCCCAGATTGCGTCAATGGAGATAACACGAGGAAACCACAGAGACAATAAAGCGGTCATCAGATACCTACCCTGGCTGTATCACCCGCCTTCCGCCATGCAACAAGGGTAAGGGCAGTAAAAGAATTGGACTCTGGTACATTGTGCTACAACACTACACCGATATCAAACATCAACTCGTAGTTCTCATGGATGGTAATGGAAGCCCCACTCTGTCCATCATACCCCAAAACAAACAGTTATAGTGATGGAGCAAAGCGTAAAATTAGGAATATGGTCAAAACAGCCCTAGCTGTTACTAGCGAGAGGGCTGCCAAATCATATATTTACACCTGGGCTCAGCCCACCCCTTGTTTCCCCAATAAAGCACAATATACAATGCAGGAATGTGAAATGTCAGGAAAGTGCCTTACTTGTGGAGGTCTATTTGAGGTTTTATTAAACTTATAACCTTAAAATGTTGTTTTTTTCCCTTATTATTTTCAGCCCTAAGGAGTTTATAGAATGTGTGACTCATATCCGCCTCTTGTCTTGGCTTCTGCTGGGGTCTCTCACTCATGGCGTGGTCTGCCTGAACTCCCCCTCGGCGTGTATGCCCATTCCTCTAGACGCTGGCTCTCATGTGGCTGACCACCTGATTGTAATTCTTATCGGTTTCCCTGAACAATCCAAGGTATCATCTAAAGTAATACAATGTCAGTATATTATCTGCCTAGCTAATGAGGTTATGCAAAATGTTGCCACCTTTACACCTAACGGCCAATGCGCATGGTCTATCTGTACAGGGACAGGACCTATCTTTAAAGGTGCGTGACTTGGTATCTGGTTGTTATGTCAACAGTCAAAATGTTAACAGGTGAAAACGTCGACAGTTGACTATTATTAATGTTAGCATTAATATATTTGACATATATATTTCTCAAGTTTTTTTTATAAGGCACCTGCATTACATTAAGTTTACAGACTTTACAAAAAATATAAACATAATACTTTATTGTCAACATTTTGACCTGTTGACATTTTATACCATTTCATATTAAAACACAAGCAAATCCAGTATTTGCAGGTTCAGCATCTTATTGGCTGTGCTAATCATGAAACCTACTAGCACTGTACAGTTGTGTATGTGAAACATTGAACCATATTTACATGTTCATTCGAAGGCCTTCACAAATCCCCTTGCACCTAGAAGTTCCACCCACTCTGTGCTTTTTTTTAAAAAGTTTATAATAGGATATATTGACTTTCATGATACATATTTAATTTCAAATGGAGATTTACTAGGATTTCAAATTGTCATTAGTTATGGAACAACATGTTGTCTTTTCAGAGACTTTATCTGAGTCTTGTGCAGCAGGGTGAAAAGCTATTATGACTAGTGATCAAGGTTACTATTCCATGAGCCTTGGAGAACTCCTTAAAATAAATGGCCTGATCCTCAATTACTAAAGTTAGGGGACTTATGTAAGCATCTTGTGTAAGTACCCTAAAAAGTAACATCTGGGCATGCGCGTGCTAGATATTATGCTACCTCGTTTCCCCGATAATAAGACACTGTCTTTTTTTTTTTTTTTTTGGTCCAAAAAACACCATAGGGCTAATTTTCAGGGTAGGGCTTATTTTAGTCCCCTCAGTCCTGCTTTTATCCCCATCATGCCCCTCAGTCCTGCTTTTATCCCCATCATGCCCCTCAGTCCTGCTTTACAATACTTTACTTACCGTTTTTTTTGTCTTCGCTTTCCTCTTTTTCTGTACTCTCCTCTGCTGTAAATGGCGCTGACACGCACAGAAAACGAGGGGAGGGAAAGCGCTCACTGTGAGAGAGTGAGATGCTGCAGCTGTGATTGGATGCCACTGTTAAATCTGGGGGGCAGAGCTGGGGGCATTGTAGTGTAGCGCAGGGACCGGAAAACATGGGGCTTTAGCTAGGACTTATTTTCGGGGTAGGGCTTATTTTGGACAGTTCTGCAGAACTAAGGGTAGGTCTTATTATCGGGGTAGGTCTTATTATCGGGGAAACACGGTACGAATCTCTGAGTGTACGGAACTCAGTTATATGTGCTAGGAGATTTGTATAGGCATTTCTCTTCCGTATGTCTATTCCCCATCTGTTTGGTATGCTAATGAAGTACTAGGGTGCAATCAGCAGTTCCGTACGATTCTGCGCTTGTATGGACACAGATCCGTGTGGAGAAGTTAAGGTAAGGTTGTGGACATATAGGTGTCCCACCAGTTCTGCTCTGGAAGGAGGAGGCATATAAAGCCAGAGCACAGGTGTAAGAGATCAGGGCACATGATGCTGAACTAAGTCCCAGATGAGTCCAACAGCAGCCTCTAGGGGCAGGTAGTAGTAATGTCCACAAATCATAAACAAAATACAAGATACACCAGTCCAGGATGTAACAGAATGTACAGAACATCGGACTATAATTTCTAGATCCAGTCCGACATAACATAATTATTAATTCACAAAATATTCTGCATGAAGGATTGCCTCTGGTTCATCTCTTTTATCATGTCCCACAGACCTCGGTGCTTCATATGTGTTCCCTTTTCCACGCCTTCATCTTTGCCCAGCTGTGGACAGTGTATTGCGAGCAGGCTGCCATTGCTCCCACTATGCAGAACCAGAATGAGTTCTGTTTCACAGCCATCCTTACAGCTCTAGAGTTTTGGAGCCGTGTCACCCCCAGCATCTTGCAGTTAATGGCGCATAATACTGTGGTGAGTGTGTTCGGTGGGGGCAATATCTTTTTATATTCCTATGCAAGTGAATTTTTTGTTATTAACATTTCCTGCTAAATAGGTTCTGCAGACAATATCTATGTTATGTTTTTTGTTTCATCCTGTCTGAATAGTTGATTCTGTGAAATAGAGGAGCCATCCTGGTTGCTGTGTTCTGTGTTTAGGGAAGATAGTTGAAAAAAAAAAAAAAAGGATATGGCTGAGTTATTATTAATGGAAATTAGCTGATCCAGATAAACAGAGAAGCTAGCTGAGTCCAGTAGTTAGGGAAGATAGTTGATCCAGATAAATAGAGGAGCTAGTTGAGTCCAGTAGTTAGGGAAGATAGTTCATTCAGATAAATAGAGGAGCTAGATAAGTCCATTTGTTTTGAAGGTAGCTGATTCAGATAAATAGAGGAGCTAGCTAAGTTCATTAGTTAGGGAAGATAGTTGATCCAGATAAATAGAGGAGATAGCTAAGTCCATTAGTTAGGGAAGATAGTTGATCCAGATAAATAGAGGAGCTAGTAGTTGATCCAGATAAATAGAGGAGCTAGCCTGTTAGAGGTGTCTGGTTTTATTTTTTATTATAATTAACAGGTTTTTATATAGCGCTATCATATTATGTTGCGCTTTACAGAGAATATTTCACATTCACATCAGTGCCTGACCCATTGGAGCTACATTCTAACACAGACATACACACATACAGACTAAGGTTAATTTATTCAGCAGCCAATTAACCTACCAGCATGTTTTTGGAGTGTGGGAGGAAACCGGAGCACACAGAGTTTGCCAGAGACAAAGGCAAGCTAGCTGACCTCGTGACACTGAGAAACCATTGTTACAAACAAGTGAATTCTTATGTAAAGAAAATCTAATAAAGCAAAGGAAAGTCATAAGGTGTCTTCTTGTCCATTGATATAATGTTAAATTTTTTTCTATGACCTATAGTGTCAGAGAATTCTCCAGAAACAACGTTAAAGCCCTATGAAGATTATTTATTAATATGTTCACTTCAGCTTTCATTTCACGGCTGAACTGAAGTAGGGGAACAATGGACGTTACATATCATTCTAACGTCTACATAACGCTACAGTAGGCATAATCACAAACGCGTTTCCTGAATAAGGCGTATCACATGGCTTAGTAATTAGCATACTGTAAAATGAAAAGTCCTCACAGCTCCTGTTGTCATTTAAAAATATATTCTGCACGTGATATATATATAAAATATAGAGTAAGAAATGACTTCTTACCAGACATTACAGAGAGATCAAATAAATACTTCCACTGGTTACGTCCTGTAAAACCAGTGTCTCCCAACCTTGGTCCTCAGGGGCCAGTAACAGTCCATGTTTTCTAGGCCTCCGCACAGAACAAGTGATACAGGACAGGATTCACAATTACGTCTCAAATAAGTATGCACGGATTCGCAAATATACTTACTTAAGTTGCAAGGCTACACCCATGACACTTCCCTTGCACGAATAGATTTCCGCCACCATAGGGCAACCTTAACTCTACTGGCGTAATTTTGTGCTTAAGTTGCTTAGGCACGTGTGTACATTACTAACCGCGCCCATACTAGGCCATTTAGATGGCTCTCCTCCCCACCCACTTTCATGGATCTTCCTACTTTTACGGAAGACTGCCACGCCCCTCCGTCTGTATCTCACTATGTACGGATTTGAAATCCGTGCGTAGTGGACTACTGTGCCGAAATCCTACGTAACTAGCGTAAAAAAAAGTTACTACGCATGTGCTGTTTATCCGATCCTAAAAATATGGAAGAAGTAGGAAAAACGTAATTGTGAATCCGGAACTTTTAAAATGTCAGTCAGTAATGAACACACCTGTGCTCCAGCCAGGAGACCTGGAAAACATGCACTTTTAGTGGTCCCTGAGGACCAGGGTTGGGAAACACTGTGTTAGTCTATTTACCTTTTTCAATAGATAATCTCCTTTCTCACTTCTAGTTAATATTGTGTGCACACTAAAGAGAAAAGGAAGCCTGTAATGCCAAGTTCAATCAGTGGCACCGGATTCCAAATAAGAACCTTATTTCCTTCTTTGTAAATGGATCAACTCTTTGTTTCATTTCCAAGAGATTCTGAAGACTGTAACAAAAGAGGGGGTGCCTCATGCTGCACTCAGTTTCATTTAACAAATGATCTGTGGAATATTCATATATGGGATATCACCATCCATACACACCACCAGTGTTCTGGAGCCATCTGTGTTGCAGTCACGGTATTAGCTGATCATGCTTCATATTGCTTGGTGGAAGACCAAAGTAGCTTGTCTCCACAACATTTCCTTTGGTCGTAGAGACAAGTTACACAAACAAGCGTGCACACACATATACACACACACAACAACAACAACACAACAAACTCACACAGTATCATTTAATACGTAAATACATTTTGTAATATTTTAACATTCAGCTTTCAATATAACCCAAAACATTTGTAATATAAATGATGGATTTTTCTGTTCCAGATGGTGGAAATGGTGTGCCTACATTTGATCAGTTTGATGGAGGCATTGCAGGAATGTAATTCCACAGTCTTTGTGAAGGTAAGTTAACCCTCTACATTATCAGGATGATCCATTGTTTGAGACTAAGAGGAAAACAGGTACAAGTGTTGACCTGAGAAATACCATGATGCAATGAATTGCCCGGGGGGAATGAAATGCTAGTCTTTTGCATGCAGGGAAATACTTGCTTTTGCACCCAGATGTAAAACACTGCATCACTGTGTATATGTGAATTAGAGTTGAGCTAGGAGACATCACCTCTCTACTCTAACTATGCCTAAATTTGGCTCCACACACTGCAAAATGTTTTTTTGTTACATCTATTTTGCCCTTACTTTCGAACTCTGGATCAGCCCCTATATGCACCTGATCCAGACTCAAGTCCGTTTTACATATGCATGCGTACCCGAGTTACGTACTACTAAGTATAATGCACTTTCCCAGGCACTCCCCTCGCACGCACAGAACTTCGCTGATTTACGTGTTGAAAACACTGCCTTAACTTTTCCTTGCGTGTCTCTGGTCGTACGCATCGCCTTGTCGTATGTAAGTGCCTAACCCCGCCCATACTGTACAATATAAATGCGTCTTCCCATACACAATGCGTATAATCGGCTTGCGGAGGGTTGTTATGCCCTATCGTACAGAGTTACGTACAAGTTGTGTACAATCAGAGTTACGATGTGTAACATCTGCCACGCACATGCACAGTTATTAACTCTGGATCAGCCCCTATGTCTTTAAATATGGAATACGTGTGGAAATGTATTTAATGTATTTAAATCAATGCCATTCCTTTATATTAGGACTGTATATTTCATCTCATATCATTGGTCACTCTCCCAGCATTCCCCCTCCCACATCTTCCTTTCACTGGGGGTCATCTCAACAACCTCATAGTGAAGGTATATCTGGTGTACTGTTCATTGTGACTGTACCAAGGCTCCACAGAGTAAACCTCTATTGCATAATGATTCTTTGGTCATTCCATTTTAGATCCAGAATATGAATGCAATTATGTCCTTTTAACATTATCAAGATCTGCAATTACACTTCTAAATCTTTGGACTCTGGATAATTGCTATTGACTGGATCTGATGAGTCACCATGTATTCTTTTGTTGAAATGCACCCTGACTTACTATATATCATGTCATGAAGTAGAAAAAGCTTTCAGTGTAATGAGATTAAGTGTATGGTACATCCAACTCATCCTGAGACTACAGAGCTTCTGCTTATACATAAATACAACTCTGTCAGTCCTTCCCCAGCCAGGAATTACAGGGTGCACTGAGCTTTGTTGTTTCACTGACATTTGCTGAATCACAAGATTTTTTTTTCTTCTTAGTAAACACTTTTATAACTATTATCAATATTGGAAATTCAAAATATTACTCTACTACCTGTAACTATATAATATGTTAAATATGCTTATATGGGACCTGAATTACCCTTAAGTAAATCAGGGGATATACGCAAGTCTCTTGTGTAAGTCATCTGACAAGTAACATTGCTGCATGTGCACGCTAGATGTTACTTCTAACGTATGGAACTGAGCTTCGAGCAAGTTCAGAGTGTTAGGATCCTGAACCAGCAGGTCACCAGGGAGCAGAGTCTAACTGGGGTCTGGTCTTCTCTAGAGCCCCTGATGGTGGGTATAGATTCGTTCGGCAGGACACCAGCAGGTCGCGGCCCCCAGTGGCCACTGGTGGATCTATTAGTGGTAACTGGAAAGAGAGGGGCTGAGAGGCCCACAGGTAGTATGGACACACTAGGAAACAAACAGAAATGTGCTAGATGGCAACAGCACAGAGAAATAGGCACTCAGGAAACAGACGAAGGACTGAGGGTGGGCACAGGTAGAAGGTCCAAAGGAGTAGACGGCAGGAGAGCTCAGGGAAACACTCAGGAATCACAGGAAGTGAAAGCCAAACAGCAGCACATGCAGATAACTCTAGACAAGGTAGAAGCTATGACCAGCAATGAGGGCCACAGCTGCTGCCTATAAATAGGGGGTTCCGATAGCTGATTGGCCAGTATCAACGCCGCCCATACCTGAACCCAGAGTGTTCGGGCTGCTAGGTAATCACCAGAACACTTCAGACCAGGGAAAAGCTGAAGGGAAAACATGGAATGTCCAAGAGAAAGAATTGTTGTGACAGCGTGTAACACAGAGGAAGGGGGCTGCCTTTCACTTCCGCATGCTTAATCCCTGCCATACAGGCACGCTACTGAATGGCCAGGTGCGGGGAATAGCCACAGATCTTTGCGCAGAAGGTAGGGTTGTGGACACGTAAGGACTTTCAGACACCGCAAATGGTACAGAAATCTGGTCCATGATGATTATGGATATGTTGGATTGATGTGAAATTATAACATATATTTACAGTGGTCATTTTAGTTTTATCTCATGGCTGCAGTATTGAGGCCACAGTCATGAATAGAGGGAAATATGGCAAAATGTGCTCACAAAACTCACCCTCCATCACTCTCTCAGGTGTCATAGTAGTAATTACCGTATTCATTTACACAGTGGGTGGCTTGGTACTGTACCAAGACATAAAAGCAGGGGGTCTTATTATGGTGAAAATGCCTTGTTTATTTGATCGCTCCTGTGCCAGGTAAGGTAAATATATTTTGGTAAATTAGGTTTATGGTTTGAAATTTTAGTTTGGGTATTTTTAGAATATTTAACAGGCAAATATAATATATATATATTTTTTATTTTTTTTTAAACTGAAAAAAGCTGACACTTTACCACTATGTCTTCTCTACAGCTAATACCAATGTGGCTACCGATGATTCAATCAAACATAAAGGTGAGTAAGAATCATTGTGATAGGAAAAAATAACAAAACACGTTTCTGTATAGATTACCGAGAGTGGTATTCAGTGCTGTCTTCATATAGTGACAGGGCAATGAACTTACTAATTAACAAACTTTTCAAAGGACAGTATGTATATATTTCTAGAATAATAGAACAGATTTTGATACATAAGGGCCATATTAACACCTAAGGAGCTTTTTAGGTGCGTAGATTTCTGCATGCGTAGTGGATCATTTACGCAATTAAAGTAGTAAAGTAGTTTAGTTAGAAAGAGGCAGCCTAATGCCACCTCGGGGGAGTGTTTAGGTAGAAGTGGGAGGGGTGAAGGATTTAGATTAGCCGGGGAGGTGGGGGGTGGCAGAGAAAGGCATTGTCCGTCTTAAGAAGGAAACTACATAGAGTAAGATAAGGTACCTAAAAACGGGGGGTGGGTTAGGGGCTGCAGCAGTGAGTTAGGTGCGGATCTGTCCGCATCTAACTCACTCTTAGGTGTGAATACAGCGTGGAGCTAGGTAAACTTTGACCACTAAAAGTAGAATCCCCAACATACAACCACGATTAACACGTTCTTTATCTGGTAGCAGCAGAATCCTGTGGGAGTTTGTGTACGTTCTTCTGTCTATTTCTGTTGCTACACACATATTGATTGAGTCGCTTGCCTGTGTATACTAAGCAGCATAATTGTCAGACTTATATGGAGCCATTGTTTATTACCCTCATCTAATATGTTCAGCTGGGTAGGAGGGATAACAATGGGATTTCAGTGTCTCGGTAATGCCTCTCGCGGTCCATACCCTTGAGGAATGGGATTGCATCTGGCTGTATAGTGCTAGAAGGCACTTCAGCAGCCATGGCGTTTTACTAGGCCCTCCGCCTGGGATAAGAGAATACTGAAGCATGACTGGTCTATCTACATTATGCTCTGTGACCCAGTTATGCAATGTTCTGCCTCTGGGCTGGATTCAGACTTAAGAATGAGATTGAAATTAAGGACCTGATTCACACTTAAGAATCTTCTTAAATTAAGAACTTAATAATAAAGTCACTCCTGGGCTAAACCATGTTGCTTGCAGGGGAGTCATATTTCATTTGTTGCAAAGAGTACTAGTGTGAGAGGTGATATTTCCCAGCCCAAGTTTAAATAACAGTGTAATAGTAAAGCTGGTCAGTATCTGTTTTCAGCTAGCAATTCAAAGATATATCCCTGCATGTAAAGAATACAATTAACTTGACTCCCCCCAACATGGTTATGCCCAGGAGTAACTTTCTTCTCTTATTTTCAGTCTCTGAATTTGATCTGGTGTCTCTAAACCTTGATGAAGTAGTAAACAAAGTAGGAAATAAAAGCTGTGTCGGCGGCAGCTCGCAAAACAATCCTACAGGCATGGCTTAGCCCTTCGCCCCCCACCATGTCCCTTTTTCGAGAGAAGCTCTTCTACCTCTTTAGAATGGACTGGATTGAGGCTTCCCTGCAAAAGGAGGCTAAGATTGAGGAGTTCTTCCGAACTTACCTCTCAACTCTAATACTGTTTGCAACAGATGAAATATGACTCCCCTGCAATCAACATGGTTTAGCCCAGGAGTAACTTTCCTCTTAGATTGTGTAGTTATCTAATTGTCACTATAGTACAGCTTAGTAGAAATATTACACGTATTAAATAAACTAATATATTTCACTGTTTCGCAGCACTTGTCAGCGGGCCTACAACTCCGTCTACAGGCAATACAGAACAATGCCAATCAGCAGAACCTGCGGATGCTACAAGGCTCGGCGCAGATGAGCCACAACTCAGGGGTCCTGCGGAAATGGCTGCAGTGCACCCAGTTCAAAATGGCGCAGGTGGAGATTCAGTCCTCTGAAGCCGCCTCTCAGTTTTATCCGCTGTAATCTTCAGGGAGCAGTGCGGTGATGCACAGCCGGGACCCACGACGTTATAGACTTGGCCCAAATGTTTGTTTTCTTTGCCAAAATCTAGAGACCACAACTGGAATTTGGTGGACGTCAAAGCAGGAAAACAAGAGTCGTTTCTAACGTATTTTTTTATTTCAGTTGGAAGAAACAGGTTTGACACACAAAGCACGTGAGAAAGGGCATTGCATCGCAATCTAATACCAAATAAGTGCAGCTTCGTTTCATCTTTAATGTTTGTCTTGGAGAAAAGCCTTTTTATATTGTCTCCCTAACCAGCACGTCTCCTAAGATCTGCTGAACGCCTCTCCTTGCATAGTATTCATACGTTCTGTGTCATTGGAATACTTTTATTATACTAGGCCTTGGGTAACATATTTGAACCTGTACTTGTTCCAGTCGTGCAGCCATAACTTAGGTCTTAGAGGCAGATCTAGGCTGTGTGTTGCTGTTTAGGTGTCCTAGTGGTTTGTCAATATACCTCTGCGGTGTACCAGGCACCAATGAAATTATTCGCTTACAAATGGCATCTTCAAGGTGGAGAAAGTAGCTTTTCTTGAAGGATTGCCTTGTGGACTTTTCTAAAAGAACAACAATTAATAAGTATAGAAGAAGTGAGTCGTAGACTATATTGTTGATAGCCTTAATTTATTTCTTTAAATCTATTGGAGTTTGTGTAGAACCAGCTCTCTATGGCTCTTAGATTTGCAGATGTGCCCTCATCTAGTTTAATCTCAGACAATGACACCTTGATGAATACACACGATAAAACATCTGGCTGTTCACGGACCATGGAGGAGGTGACAGATGAACGGAGGGAAGTTTATTACGCCTGTAGTCAATCACTTCAGTAAAATGTGCTTAGAATATTAACAAGGGAACCACATAAAACAGTCAAAAAGAAATAAATCTCAAAACAATCGCACTTTTCAGAAACAATCCTGCTATGTAATCAAAATAAAGAGAACGTTTCTCTTTTTTTTCTATTTAATAAAAAGTAGCTGTTCTCCTATATATTATTATTATTCCCTTCTGACCCGATCACACAGATTAAGATGCTTGTTATTAGGGTCAGAGAAACAAAGCAACGTATCTTATGGGGAAAGAAATCTCAGTTTCCTGGTGTGCTTAGGAAAAGTCATGTAAAGTAGATAGATAGAAAGATGTATATATTACAGACTCTATTGCTGAGAATATACTAGAATAAAGTAAATTAATGATAACAGTAAAGGGCCTTCCTTATTTTATTTATATTAGAAATTCCTAACTATAAGAAAATGAGAGTTCTCAGTGAAAAAACATTTCTAATATTATTTTGAAATTCAGATAAAAAAAAACCACATTTCCCCAGACATTGTGTTTGATCCAGACTTAATAACGATAGGCAATTTACATACATGTCATGCGTAAATCTGGCTGGGGAAACGCGTTGTTGCAGATGTTACACATCGTAATTCTGGGTTACGCAATTACGTGCGACGAGGCATTACGTACGCACAGATATACGCAAGGAAAAGTTAAGGCACGGTTCTGAACACGTAAGTCAGTTAAGTTAAGCACGTGCAAGGGGAGTGTCAGGGGGAGTGCATTATACTAAGTAATGCGTAACTTAGGCACGCTTGTGTACATAAAACGCCCTTAAGTCTGGATCAGGCCCAATGTTTATTTTTTTGTCATATAATTATATTTCAAAAGTATTCTGAGGTAAAACATCAGTTTTTATTGAGAATAACTTTGCAAACGTAAAACAATGCTATCTGCTGTCCCTCACACCCCTGTCAAAAACATGGAAAGTTTTAAAAAATAGGTTCGTTATTGTGGCATAATTTATAAGTTAATAAATTACTTGCGATGACATTAAGGTAGAAAATTCAGTACCAAAATGACAACCCTTGTGTTAGATTATTTTCCAAAATATCTTTTTTTTTTCTTCTTGAGGTTGTAAATATATTTAAACAGTTCATATCTAAAAATAGATTCAGACAGAGATAGGAATCTCTGAACATTTATTTATGGAGGTTTTATTAAGTCCACCTCTGAGATTATATTTGCATTATTCTGAGATAATAGTGGGAGAGAGTTAATTAAGAAATTATATTAATATTAAACATTCATTACAGAGGTTATTTTTAGATCTAACAAGGAACCAAACTGATCTTACACTGTGATAGAGATATATTATATTGGGGGAGATGTCCATTTCTGGAGTTATATTATGAAATAAAGGTTTTTTTTTTTTACAAAGCTATATTAGTTCTGACATTAAAATAATAAAAAAATATTTAATTAAGATGTTTAAAAAAAGGTCTTGGTATTATATTGAAGAGAGATTTAATTACTGAAACTATACTTGAATAGAATGTTCATCTCTGGGATTAACTTGCTTTTATTTAATTGATTATATGAATGATATTTTTTCAGAATCACTCTGAGAATAAATTGGAAAGTTATGGATTTTATTTGAAAAAAATAATGTACAAAAATATTGTAAAATTACAGATATTAATCCCATATTTCCTGTATATTGGATTACAGATTACTTGACCACACATTTTTTATTAGGAGAAATTAATTAAATGATAAAGCCATTCTGGTGCCCCTGGTTCCTCGTAAATGGTGGAAGTTCACATTACGGTTGTGGTGTACTGGATGGTCCTGTTATTGTATATGAAAGTCACATGACTTTGCAGGGTACAGTATATTTCTATTAGACGTGTTTACACAAAATTCAAGGTAATAAAGCTGGTCAGAGAGCGATGAAAACCAATATTCCTTTCATTAAGAGCCAACTAATGCATTGGTATTATAATAGAAGTGCACTTAGAATTTATGTAAGAGAACTATGCTTTCTATGTCTTTTTATGATGATATTGTGTGGCTGTTGGAGCTTATGTTTAGTTTTTTTTTGTGTGCTTTCTCCTGGTTTTGCTACAGCTTGAGGTCTCCTCTCCACTAGGGGGCACTATCGAATTCTACTCTTTGCATCTTGTATTGCCAACTGCAAGGTTATCCAAAGGGTTTGTGATTTGAAAGAAATCTGATTTCAGTTATTTGTATTATGTTGTGCTTGATGCTATTATTTATGATTTCCATAGTGTAACCATGCTCCACCATTCCAATGAGTCATACATATAGAGCAGACTACAATCTGAGACTTACCTGTCTTTATTAATACGGAAGACAGAGGCATGTGGGACAATACAGCTGTCGATCTTCAGTGTGAAAGATGTGTGTGGCTCCTTCTGTGTAGTGTACAACACAGAAAGGTTACACAACACAATAAGTTCTCTGATCATTTAACTAAGGGCTGAATAACATTTAGTACTCCGACTGTTGCAGTGAATTTACCATTATTGGAGATTTATAGTAATTCAGTTGATTTGTGAATGATCAAATATGCGCTAATCAAATATGCATCATTCCTAGACATAAGACATTGAATCACATGATCAGACATAAATCAATTGTAAAATAATCCTTCCTCTTCTAAAATACTTTTTGCATAATTTTCATAACAAAGGCACTTGTGATAACTAAAGGAAGAAGTGGATGTGTGCTGTGTGCCCCAACTAGTACTCCTAGTATTAAGGGAACCGATCACAGAGAGGCTATGAATAATACAGGCTGTACGGTAAGTTATCACAGTGGACCGTATCCAGATTTAGTAGTCGCGTGTGGAAAACAGCCCCAATCTTAATATGCGTGTGCGCACGCTACCGGCTTCCAGCATAGATATGGATCCTCAAGATCCATATTCCCGTGATTGCAATTGTTCCGGTGGAGGTGTGGGACGGGTCTCCATGCTTATGGAGGTATTTAAATCATATATATGATCTTTACGCACCAGCCCAAGTTTAAGTGGGGTCAGTGAATAAATATTTAGGTAGGGTCTTGCATTTCTTATGTAAACTAAGTTTGTACAGCGCCAGAGGTCCACTCGCAGAACACTATTATATCTGGTTCCGGTCCAGTATACCTAATGAGATACAAGTACAATCTTTTCTCCAAATCTTTAACAGTTGTTGGTGTCATAGCAAAGATTAAACATGAGACGTAATGTTTGTCTCCCTGATTCGTAGCCTGGGCGCACTCCTGTCAGCTCGACATGGCCTGTGTTTCACATCCAATCTGTAATTTCCTTGTTCTGAGCTTTAAATAATATCCATATCCAAACACCTCTTTCAGAGCATTTAGTCGATCATTTATTTTATTTGCAAAGAGAATGACTCTATATGTGATTTATTGTAAATTAAATAAAAATAAAGACATATTATTTGTAAAAAAAAACAAATGTGGTTCTTGAGTTTTCTTTGTACGGGATGCGATGGTGTGACAGAGAGCGTGGACCAGATTCAGAGATTAATAATAAGTGAGCAAAGTTACTCCTGGGCAAAATCATGTGGATTTCAGGGGGGAGTCAAGTTAATAGTATTCTTTGCATGCAGGAATATATCTTTGAATCTGGATCTGGTCTGAGAAGTAGTATTAGTAATACAGACTCTCCAACATAACCCCTTCCATAGGGTACACAATACTCCGCTCCTGAGCTTCCAAATGTCACTCGCCTGGTTTTAATGAATTAAATATTAATATTAAATATTTGAAAAAAAACATTCTTCTTTTCAAGAAAGGGGGTTACCATAGTAACTGACAGTTGGAAGTTCAGGACCAGAGCATTTTGTTCCTAATGGAATAGGTCATGTTGGAGGGTCTGGTAGTATAGACTTTAAATTACATGCAAATGTAATCGCAGGATGTTGTAATCACATGATAAAAGTAGAAGGAGCTTGTTCCTGGTAGTGTAGACAAGGGAGGGGGTCATTTTGGAAGGAGTGACTGCAGAGAGAGTCGTCAGACCAGATTTAGACCTCCGCAAAATGGGCGTCATTTACGGGCACCCTAGGCGAAGTTTATATGCGCCCCTTCATATGCCCCTTCAGGCCTCTATGCCCCCTTCAGGCCTCTATGCCCCCTTCATATTCCCCTTCAGGCCTCTAATTAGGTATTGCAGGCCCCCATCCCCAGTTTTAATTAAATATTGCAGCCACTCCCTAGTTTTACTCATATATTGCAGCCCCCTCCCTAGTTTAACTCATATATAGCAGCCCCCTCCATAGTTTAGCTGATGTAGCAGTGCCCCTCCATAGTTTTACTAATATGCAGCCCCCTCCCTAGTTTAGCTCAAATATATAGCTTGTATTTAACCTAAGAACCCCCCTCTCTAGACCCAGCCAGGAGCCACCAATGATCAATTACTTACCTGCTGCTCGGCTGCTCCTAACTCCTCCGCGGTGCGCTCTTTCAGACTGATGAATGACCTTGGGGTCACGCAGCGCGTCATTCATCTGATAGGAGAGAAGCAGTCA
>WWET01000149.1:14126-27537 GCA_011038615.1 Limnodynastes dumerilii | reverse complement strand
CTAGTTTTAATTATATATTGCAGGACCACCCTGCCTAGGCCCCCACCAATCACTTACCTGCTGTCACGGAGCCTAACTCCTCCGCGGCGCGCGCTCTCTGAATGAAGAATGACGCAACGTGACCTTGGGGTCACGCCAGCGTCATTTATCAGAGAGGGAGGAGATGCTGAGGAGGAGAGGCAGCTCCTAGACTCTGCAGCGGCGCTGAGGTAAGTAAAGGGGGTGACGGAGCCTCATCTCTCTGTCACCCCCTTTATTCACCGCAGCGCAGCAGCAGAGTTAAACCCGGCCGGCAGATAAATGGAGGCGGGGGGCTGCATCAGCCTAACCTTAACCTCCATGTCCCACAGTCTAACACTAGCCTTCCCCTTCTAGGAGCCTTACCTCAACCCTTCCTGCCCTGCAACCTAACCCTAACCTTCCCCTTCTAGCAGCCTAAGATTAACCCTCCCTGTCCTGCAGCCTAACCCTAGCCTTCTGCTTCTAGCAGCTTAATACTCCTTTCACATCACCATGAAATACCCGGGATTTTCGTCAAAAACCCGGGTCTCGGTAAAATCCCGGGTATTTCGTGCAGATGTGAAAGGGGTACTTCCGGTGGACCCGTGTCAGAAGACCCGGGAATTCAACCCGGGTAAAAAGAAGGGTTATTCCCGGGTCCGACACGGGTAGGGGTACAGTGTGAAAGGTGCTACCCGGGTTTTTCAACTCGGGTAGCACCTAATGCACTTGATTGGTGCAATTTTTTTACTGTTGCCCCCAGAGCAACGGTAAACAGACTGTCTGATGACGACAGGGCAGATCTGGGTCTCTGAGTTTCCCGGGTCTGCCCTGCAGTGTGAAACGGGGTCTGTGACACTGGGATCCTCTGCTACCCCGGCAATATCCCGGGTCTGTGAACCCTGGATATTGCCGGGGTGGTGATGTGAAAGGGGTACTAGATTAACCCTCCCTATCCTGCAGCCTAACTCTAACCTTCCCCTTCTAGCTGCCTTACTATAATCCCCCATGTCCCACTGCCTACCCCTTACCTACCCGCTATTGGCAATGGGAAATTTGCTAAATAAGGCCACTGGAGCTAATACTTGTTCCCAATAGGAGTGTTCTGTATTACTATTTCTGGCAGTGATACACCTGTCAACTGTGTCAGTGTTGGATATAAGCCGTTCAAAGCGGCAATTGCATTCCATCTATGGATATTCCAGATGTGAATCATATTAGATTCACACCCAGTGGTTACATACTACGAATTGGATCCAGATTTATTAGGAACATATGATCTCCAGCTCCAGCTCCAGTTCATAATTTGCATTAGTGCGAGAGGAGACCACACCCTTCACACTTCACATCCTATCTTAACATTGAGGATCACACGAAAGGGCTTAGCCAAGTCCTTTACTGTACAATTTAAATACCTCCTGCTCCCACCATGCAGACATGCTATAAGCATGTCGCCCCATGTCCTTCCCTTCCTCGTCAGATCTTGCTGGAAGACGGTAGCATGCGCACATGAATATTGTGATCGTTTTCAGTATGCAATTTGCGTAAAATGGCCCCAACTACTATTAAATCTGGATCCAGTCCTAGGGCGGTTGCATTCCCCACTAAGAAAGTCTGATTTCCGAAATAGGGACATCTGAAAGTTCCTTTAGTTCAGAAATTTTTTTTCACAATGGGTGAGAATGCCATTGGCATTGGAAACGCTGCCGCCACTACCGCCGGACCCGCACCACAGGAAAGGTGAGTAACTTCTTCAGGGTTAGGGTCAGGCTGCGGTGAAGGAAGGGTTAGGGTCAGGCTGTGGGGAAGGGAGGGTTAGGGTCAGGCTGTGGAGAAATGAAGGTTAGGGTTAGGGTAATGGAAGGGGAGGGTTAGGGTTAGAATTAGGGGAAGGGTTGGGGTAGTTTACAGCCTTAACTTTTGTAGCACTGTGTTCGGTGCTCCGTGGATCGATTGCAATGCCTCATCGAGACATAAGCAATCGATATGCCAGTCAGTTCAAAACTGTCTGGGAGACCCACACGCATCCTAGGAGTGGGGTTGTAATGGCATTTGCATTATTTTTGTGAGCGGATAGGGAACTGAGATCCGCATTAGGATTGAAGGAGGATAAACTCCTCGGCTGTGGGCTGCCCCCCTCTTTTTCACACAGGCTCACTCTGCCAGGTGAGTAAGCCAATGGTAAGTGGGGTGGGCGGGGTGGGGGGGTGGTTAGGCTAGGGGTATAAATTAGGCAGCCATTTTTTATTCAGCCTTCTTCAGCAGTTTTTCCCTCCCTCCTCTTCCCTACTGTTAGGAATGTTTAACATGTTTCTTTTTTACAGACGGGGCATGGTTTGGCGGTAGCGGTTGGGAACAGCTTGTTTATTAAGCGCAAGTGGTAGAGATATCCGGGTAGGGATTGGTACACTCCTGGATTGCGCCAAGAGGGTCAGGCCATATGGCGGGGTTCCTTGGCTGGCGCTTGTTGCGTGCTCAGTTGAAGGGAGGTTAGTACCCGTCTTATCCCTACCTGGAGAGCGCTTTGACAGGGGATTCCTGTCCGGTTTGTTATCAGCTGTGTGGTGCTGTTCCCCACCTGCTCGTTGCCGCCACCTATCATCCAAAGATATAGTCCATTCAATTCCAATTAATAAATCATGCCCCCTTTTAAAATCCAGCAATGTGTCCGTGTGTTTATTTCGGGTTGAGCCTGTGGGGGAGGGGGAGGTCATCAGCCGTAGGAAGTTTAGTACGTCAGTACTTACGCTGTGAAAAGTTAAGGTAGGGTTTGGCAAGCGTAAAACGGCCAAAGTACGTACGACTGAGGGGAGTGCCGAGGGGAGTGCATAGAAAATGCGCTAATGTAAATACACTACGCAATGAAAAGTAATGAAAAGGTAGGTTTGGATCTGGGACAAGGTCTGTATTAAGACACTCCTGCCATTTGGAATGTCTTAATACAGACCTCCTATTGATCTAATGGTGTCAAGTGTATGAATGTTAAAATACAGCACAATATACTGCCAGATAATTTAAAGGATGTCGTATTTATGAACACACTACCCATATTTGTCAGACATTGGTGGTTGCAAATTTGAGGAAGTATATTAATGAAATCAATTGATGTGACCTGTTTTATCACAACATATCATGATCGTTGGAGCGTACACACTTTTACAATATCAGAACAGATCATAATAAATTATATAACCAGGCTAGGTGTGTGCCCAACTTTAGACTCTCAAAAGTACAGAACCTTGGGGCTGATTCAGAGATACGATTTTCACGCCACTTAGGAGCGTATATTTAGGATCTTAGAAAATTTGCATAACTGCGCATGCGTAGTAATAGTGCAACGCCATCTACGTAGAGGTTAGGAGCGTAAAATCGCTAAGAGCGTACCTTTGAATCGATCGCAAGCACTTAAGATCTTAAGTGCTGCGAAAGTTTAAGATCTTAATGATTTGCATGAAAATGGGCAGGGGGAGGCAGGGAGATGAGGGAAAGTGGGCGCGGGCAGACACTTAGGATCGCAAATAAACGCTACTACTTCCCTTAAGATCTCAAATGACAGCGCAGAGTTAGGGTTAGTCAATGGTGGTCTAACTTTAAGATCCGCCGCTGTTTGCAAGGGGAGTGACTGTTTATGCAGTGGGCTGTAACCTGGTAAGATCTTACCTAAGGTGCGTATATTTGCGATCTTTTCACAATCGCATCTCTGAATCACCCCCTATGGGCCTGATTCAGAACTCTGTCATAGCACAGTCAACAGCGGCAGCGGTGACCAATAGCACATGAGGGGAGACCGTTCCACAGAAAATGGGACTGGTGCATACATTAGAATCGTATGTTAGGGCTTAAACAAGACCTTACTGTACAATTTAAATACCTGCCCCTCCCACCATGTGTAAACGCCGTACGCATGGTGTCTGTCCCGCCCCCTGCCGGAAAGACTTCTAGCACGGAAGCCTCTATCCTGAGGATCCAGCATGCGCTATACTGAAATGCAGACACTTTCTGTGCGTTTAAATTTGATATGGATTAGTTACGTTGTTTTTTAACAAAATGTATTGGCCAAAAAGTGTGCAGTAAACAAGTTGTCTAACTTTACTTGATGTATAAATAGGAGTGAGACATATTCAATGATAAGCTTTTGGATTGAAGCTCTCTTGCACCAGTTGTGTTGCGTTGAGGTGGTTGCCATGGATAATAAAATAATATTCTCTATTTGAAACTTTCTAAATTCAACTTTCTTGAATATTTCTAAGAATAATAGTTACTTTTATCAGTTGAATTTATCAATATGTGATGCAGACCTTTGTGCCACCTAAAGCAGGGCTGTCAGCTCTCCTTGGAATATCCAGGAGACTCCCAAAATTTGGGTATTTCTCCTGGTATCCCAGGAGAGCCATCAAATCTCCCAAAATGAACTTGAGGCTGTGACATTTTGCAAATCACAGTCTTATGTCCTGCCCCCCTGCAATTCCTAGTGTTACTAGGGATTGGGTCGGACTCCATGATGTAATTTGCATTATCAAGCCCCGCCCCATCCCACAGTAATGCTATGAATAGTAGAGTTGATGGACAGGGTTGGGGCTTCAGGACATGATTTGCATACATTGCATCATTAAGTCCTGCCCCCATATCGGGATCTCTTTCTTCCCTCCGATAAGGAAAGAAACAGAAAGTCAGCAACTCTGATTTAATGTGCTAATATTATTTATTAGTGATAAAACTGGAACGTGGAAACAGTTACGTTACCAAATAGAGAAAATGACCAGGTTGGAGGCCCAGTAACTGATAACTCTACAATTACTGATTCTGATTAACAATAATCTACTGCTTTTGGAAACCACATTCACAAGATCTTTTGAGAAAAGAGACTTTTGGATCACCCTTCTGAGCTCTGTCTGTACTTCATTCACATGGCATACTGTGTGTGTGTTGTGCAGGGCCGCCATCGGGGGAAAACAGCCGAGACTATTGTCCCGAGGTTAATGCTGTCACTGATGATGTCACGTGGGTGTGGGACCACCACTATTTCTGACGGCGGCTCTGTGTGTGTGACTGGCAGCCATATTTGTCTTTCCTATTAAAAGATCTTAAATGTTTTATAGGATGACGGAAATAGTTCACTCCCTTCGCACATACGTTACTTCCTACCTTGGACCTCTACCCTAGTTGTTATCCACCCACCCCAGGTAAAATGGTACTACAATGCTGTTAAGACGGCCCTACCCTTAATCTGACCCACAACCCTTACCCTAACCAGTAATTAACTAAGAGAAGAGAGACAGAGAGAGAGAGAGAGAGAGAGAAGAAAGAGAGAGAGAAAGACAGAGAGAGAGAGAGAGAGAGAGAGAGAAAGAGGGACAGAGGGAGAGAGAGAGAGAGAGAGAGAGAGAGAGAGAGAGAGAGAGAGAGAAAGAGGGACAGAGGGAGAGAGAGAGAGGAGAGAGAAGAAGAGAGAGAGAGAGAGAGAGAGAGATGAAAGAGAGAGAGAGAGAAGAGAATGACAACCAGCCAATGAAAACCAGATGGAGTAACAGGACATTCTTAATGTGTATTGTGGTATTTTTTAATATGCCGGCATTATGAAGAGGTATCATGCTGTATGTATAGATATCGGCAGATACTGCTGATGACATAACATTTTTCAATTTGAAAACAATATTGGCAATGATACATCTGGCTTTTGGTGTTGGCTGGATCACTGTCGATTTTTTGATTGTCGTGGTTGTGACCATAACTATATTAATATATTTCTCTGATCATATGTTTTAATGATGACCATCAATTTACATGTTTTACTGATTTTTCCTTGTTTAACGGTTTTCAATTGATCAATATTTTCTACCTGCAGCTGGTGTACTGGTCACCTCTTCACCAGGAAGGTGGCTATTTCTTGGTCTGTAAAAATACTCATCTTAATGGTGGTTATTGGTATTTAAATCACGCACAGAGATGTGTGCTGATAACTGCCTGTGCATGGAAATCCATTCCTCATGTAGGCGTTCAAAGTCTGGATGCAGTCCTATGAATTTACTTGGAATTAGTAATATCACTGAGGAAGGTGTCTCACTTGTAGGACATCATGAAAGTGATCATTAGCCTACATAATACCATTAAACCATGCTTATACTGGAAAATTATTCATTAGTATTTATTTCAAATCAACAGCGTCTTTTGTTAATTCCTATTGTATGAACATTCATTACAGTGCATGAGGTCTCCAGAAAATCCAGCTGACTGCACGTGCTCATATAACGCAGAGGAACTGTAAAGTTTAGTGTCCCGGAAAAAGTGCTTGAAATGTACAGTGGTCTTTATGGACTGGATGCGTTATTCCATTCAACAGTAAATCTACAAAATGAATATTTTATGGTGCAAGGATGTGTTTTATGAGAGCAATAAACAAGCATAACACAATTCCAGTTCTAGCTTAGAGGCTCTGTTCTATAAGCATGTAAAACAGACGATTAAATAACATATTTATTACATATTGAACTAGGTTTTACATTGCACCTATTAAATATTCCTAACAGACATGGAATGCGCATGTAGATTTATTACAATCATTTATATAGTGCAACAGGACAAGTAGTGTTTTATAGCTTTACAATAAGAGAACACAGAGAAGAAGTGCAGAATTGTAACAGAGGACAACAGAGTCCCTCCACCAAAACCTTTCTCACTGCAGGTGGGGCTTATGCAGAGGAGGCGTGTCGTATGCTCAGCTGGAGGAGGAGTGTATTGTGCGCAATCAGAGAAGGCGTGTCTTATACTGAGTCAGAGGAGGCGTGTCCTATGCTTAGTCAGAGGAGGTGTGTCTTGTATCAGTCTGTGGAGGTGTGTCTTGCACTCAGCCAGAAGTGGTGTGTCTTATACTGAGTCAGAGGAGGCGTGTCCTATGCTTAGTCAGAGGAGGCGTGTCTTATACTCAGAGGAGGCATTTCCTATACTTAGTCAGAGGAGGTGTGTCTTGTACTCAGCGAAAGGAGGCATGTCTTGTACTCATGGAAGTTGTGTATATTAAGCTCAGACCGAGGGAGCGTGTCTTGTACTCAGCCAAAGGAGTTGTGTCTTGTACTCATCCAGAGGAGGTGTGTCTTGTGCTCAACATAGTTGCATATCATTGTACAAAAGTTTTATTAAAAGGAGCCAGTTTAGAATACATATTAAGGCCTGTATTCAGAGTACCAGACGTATAACATTTTACTACTGCGCATGTGTAGTAATTTTTTTAACGTAATCTACGTATCTTTTTCTTATGTAGATTGCGTAAATGCGGTCTGAAAGACCGTATTTACACAATCTACGTAAGAAAAAGGTAAATAGATTACGTAAAAAAATAATTACGCTTGCGCAGTAGTAAAAATAGCTAAACAACAGACATATATGTTATACATCCGGTACTCTGAATACGGGCCTAAGTGAGGACGGCTCAGTGAGGCCTAAGTGAGGACGGCTCAGAAATCTTACATCAAAGAGTCTTAACCAGGGAAAAGGGAAAGATTGGAAAGAGCGGTCCTGGAAAAAACGGAAAAAGGCCACACACACTGCTCTTATTAAGGTTCTCATACTGTGTTAATCCGGCATACATTTATGTTGGCCCTGCCTAGCGTTGATCCTGCTCTCGTGAGGTTCACGCACAGCGTTAGACAGAAAAAAGCTTGTGGTGCGTTTTTTTCTATCTATTATAGTAGCATATTTTTATGTGCACCCTGGGGGGGAGGGGGAGAGGAGGGGTTACTGAAGAAAAGGCTGTTTTATTATAATGCTGTGTATGGGATAAGATGTTGGTTCAGTGCCACTACAACACAATACAACTTTCTAGCGGTGACAAGAACAATGTATTGTGTGACAAGCCCAGTTTAATCAATTAACGTTAGACAGAAATACATTTGTGGTCGCAATTGAAGGATGCTTCACCAAGTGCTACGATCCACAGCTTATTTTTAGGAGCTCTCATGAAGAACTTTTAGGACAAATGAAAACATGCAAAGCCAGAAACTTACAAAACAACAGCAAGATGTACAAGCAAATACAGCTTTAACATTAACATGAGTGGAGATGTTGTCCATAGCAACCAATGAGATTCTAGCTCTCACTTTCCTATTACACACTAGAGCAGGGGTTCTCAACCCCTGTCCTCAAGTACCACTAACAGTTCATGTTTTTCAAATCTCCTTGCTGGAGGTGAGCTCATAACTTACAGTTACATTGTAATAGCTCCACAGGTGGCACTCATTATTATTTCTTTTTTAACAGGTTTTTATATAGTGCCCACAGATTACGTAGCGCTTTACAATTTAACAATCAGTATAAACAACACTGGGGAATAACAGGCAGATTGGGTGGGTAGGAGGGCCCTGCTCACAAGCTTACACTCTATAGGACAGTGGGTTTGATACATAAGGGCAAGTGCTATATATCACAAAATGGACCAGCCAGGGTGTATGGCAATAGTGCTGTCAGTGCTCTGTATGATCAGTTACATAGCAGTGACTGTTTAAATGCGGAGACACTTGCAAGCCAATCAGGGTTTGCATGTCGTAGCCCCGCCCACATGAGATAGTCCTAAAATTGATGGGCAGACTGGGGAGCCAATCAGAGGAAGGAAAAGGGATCAGGAATTAGAGCAGCAGAGTGCATTGCAGGCAGGGCTGGAGAGGAGACTCAGGAGAGCACAGGAGCATGGAGAAAATGGAGGTGACAGCAGGTGTGCAGTGTTTCTTACTGTGTTTTGGGTAGTATTTCTGTTATTTTGTTCCTTACCTGCATTTGTCCTGTATGCTAGTTAGTTTCTCCCTATGTGGATTAATTCCTGTGTGCTGGTTGTTACTTTTCTCCTTGTGTGTTTCTGATGGATTTGTTCTATTATTTCTTTTAAGCTAACAGTTCTGTACAATAAATGCTGCTCATTTATGAGGGTTAAAGTAACTATTACAGGTTGTGACTTAATATAAGGTGGAAAATAAGAAGATCCACTCCATGCGTGGGATTAGACACGCCCCCTCTAGCTGACCCACCCCTGTTTGGCAAAGACATGCCTCCTCTGGTGGTCAAGTGTACTTTTTTTTTTGCTGTGAAATGTTGGAATGTATGCTTTACCCACTACCTATTAAATATTACGTGATAGCTGTCACATTTATTTGTGTAATAGAGGAAGGTGCAACCATCTAGCAAAAAAAAGTGTAAATGCTTGTGTCTATTACTTTGGGGACCATAGAGCGGAGTCTCCAAAATAAAGATGAAAGGGCCACATTTAAAGGTGCACACTAAAGCAGGTTTAAAATATAACTTTTAATTAAGCTTTCTAAAAATGTAACATTAGCCAGCGATAATGTACTTAAGTAAATAACACCTGATAAATTATTGTAATCAATATTCTAAAAATAATTACTAGATAATTGCTAGAGATCATGGGTACAAAACAGGCACACTGCTTGGTTTCTCCCAGCTCCTAAACCACTAATCCGTAACCATGATTGTAGCAATTAGACACCTGGTCCAATACAAGTATCCATTATGCCATGTTCCAATACCACTAATAACTCGGACTGGTAAGGCCCTAATAGGACCCTGACATCTTAAAAATAAAAACAGCAAAGTAACAAAACAAAATAATAGTCACCTCACAGTGATGCTTCGCTCATGCAGGAGCACCTATGTGTACCTATGTGTATTTATGTTTTACCTAGTCGCATGCCTGCTGATTAAATATTATAGTGCTACTGCCAGCAAATATCAGGAACTATGACTTCAAATGCCTAAACCTCCCTGTGTGATGTATTCCTTTACGCATAAGACATTTTCTGCTTTGCACTAGGTAAATATCAGCATCCTATGGGAAACGTAAAGGCGATAGACTGGATTCTGTTGTAAACAAAAAGGGGTGTTTTCCAATCACTAGGATCCCTTCTGGTACTTTGGGGCCCAGTACACTCATGTTTTTGGGGGCCTCCATCCCTCCTCAGTAGTGTCTGCAGTAGTGGATTGCAGGGACTGCTCTGAACTTGGGGGTTATCACAACTTTCCCCCTTGTCCCCCCCCCCCTCCTGGACAGTACAGAAATGTTAAGATAGGTAAGATAGGGTTGGGTTAGTGTATCTCCCGTATGAGCAAGAAGAGTGGTCTCCCTTCACCTGTACGGAACTTAATATGCTTTTCAAGCAGCTTTGAGGGGCATGGGAGCTGGGAAATGGGTCGATAATTTGAGGGGGAATTTGGGTCAGAGTTTTGTTTTTTCAGAATTGGAGTAATCAGTGCATGCTTGAATAGAGATGGGAAGATACCAGTATTCAGAGAGAGATTGCAGATTGTAGTTAAGGTTGGAATAAGCACAGAAGATAGGCATCGACTGACTTGTGAGGGTACAGGATCAAGAGGACAGGTAGTAGAGTAGGAAGAGGAGAATAGAGCAGATATTTGTGAGATGGAATGAGGACATAGTGCCAGAGGGTGGAAAAAGAGTGTTGGACAGTATGTTAGTAGATGAGGAGTTGGAGGATAATTCCTGTCATATGTTATCAATCTTGTTCTTAAAGTACATTGCAAGATCTTGGGCATTGATGGAGGTTGGTGGATTATGCACAGGAGGGTTCAGTAGGGAATTAAATGTACGAAAGAGGCGTTTGGGGTTAGAAGCCCGAGTAGAAATGAGAGCTTGAAAGTAAGATTGTTTGGTGTTATCCAGGGCAGTTCTATAAGTGTGATAGGTGTTTTTGTAAGTCAGAAAGTCATCAGGCAGACTAGATTAGCGCCAACGACGTTCTGCTTTGCGGGAGAGTTTTTTAAGGTTACACATGTCATTGGTGTGTCAAGGCTGACATTTAAGTCGCCATGGTACATGAGGTGTAGCTGGAGCAACTTGGTTAAGGATATCTGCTAGTGTTTGGTTTAGGTGAGAAACTGCTTCATCAGGAGAGTGGAAATTTGGGACAGGAGATAGAAGTTGTTGCACAGATTGAGAAATTTGGTTAACATTAATGGCATTAAGATTTCTTTGGGTGTGAGTAGGTGTTGCAGGATTATAGAGTATAGAGTTAGACTTGGTGTGGAAGAGTTTGTAGGTGATAAGGTGATGATCTGAGAGAGGGTGAGGAGAGTTATTGAGATCAGTGATGGAGCATAGCTTAGAGAATACAAGTGTCTCTGTACTTACTTACCTGCCTCGTTCCCTTATCTTCTCAGCGAGCCTGGCAGCTTTGTTCACACTATTTACAAATACTCACTCCTCCTGTGAGGTCCCGCGATGATCTGCCGGGTCCTCACAGTGCTTCTCATTCATGCAATACATGCGCAGTGTATTCATGCCAGGACTGGACAGCTGCAGCCCGACGGGTCGCCTGGACAGGTGAGTTTAAAAATATTTACTTATTTTTTCTATTGCTTTTTTTATTTCTTATTCGGGCAATATTCCTATGTATTCTAGCGGTCTCCCCATACATACCCCCCTTTTCCTCCCCCTAATAACAGCTATGGGAGCAAAATCTTTTTCATGAATAACGCTCTGAGGCAGCGTTATACATTGAAATAGATTTGGTCCTACAAGGCTCCCAAATTAAATTGTTATGCTGAATGACACTGCATCGCATAGGAAGGATCAAGAAGGCAAAGGTAAGTTTAGAAAACTATTTTAATCATTTAAAAGTTGAAAGGCTGGGCACAAATAAGGGGGCACATAAGGAGACTGGGCACAAATAAAGGGGCACATAAGGAGGCTGGGCACAAATAAGGGGGCACATAAGGAGACTGGGCACAAATAAGGGGGCACATAAGGACACTGGGCACAAATAAAGGGGCACATAAGAAGGCTTGGCACAAAAAAGGGGGCACATAAGGAGACTGGGCACAAATAAGGGGGCACATAAGGAGGCAGGGCACAAATAAGAGGGCACATAAGGAGACTGGGCACATAAGGAGACTGGGCACAAATAAGGGGGCACATAAGGAGACTGGGCTCAAATAAGGGGGCACAAAGGGAGGCTAAACACAAATAAGGGGACATAAAAGGAGGCTGGGCACATATAAGGGGGCACAAAAGGAGACTGGGCACCTCTAAAGGGGCACAAAAAGAGGCTGAGCACCTATAAGGGGGCACAAAAGGAGACTGGGCACATATAAGCTGGCAGAAAAGGAAGCTGGACACCTATAAGGGGCACAAAAGGAGTCTGGACACATAGGAAGGCATAAAAGGAGGCTGAACACATAAGGGGGCACAAACAGAGGCTGGGCACATATAAGAGGCACAAAAGGAGGCTGGACACATATAAGGGGGCACAAACGGAGGCTGAACACATATAAGGGGGCACAAAAGGAGGCTGAACACATTTAAGGGGGGCACAACAATTGGCAGAAGTGGATGACTGGGCACATACAAGGGGATGGAAGTAAAAGGATGGATGTATACCTTATTATTTTATTATTTTGGTTGGTGGGGCACCAGAATTTTTTTCCCGCCCTGGGCTCTACTAGGTCTAGAAATGGCACTGGGTAGAGCGGTCTACTGTGCTTACACAATCTAGGTACAGAAATTGTGCTTAGATAGCGTAAATAAGCTACTACACATGTGTAAAAGCTCAATTCTTAAAACAATGTACGTAATATGAAAACCACATGACTGTGGTGCCCTGGCGCCTTAAGTGAATGGATCTCTAAACTCAGAAAATATACAGCTGAAAATTCCATTATAATTTTTACTGCTCTTTGCAGGAATTCTACCACATTTCAAATTATTTGAACGTTCTAAACAAATGAGGTTATTGGCTAGTGAAAAAACACCTTTCCTACCAAATACAAATACTGGAAAGATGGCGCTGGTGGGCTTCAACAAGGGTAGCCTCCAGGTACCACAGAAGAACATACGTCTCTGCCTCAGAGTTAAGGTTATGTTTAGGGTTAGGCTGCAATTATGGTTAGGCTGCAATTAGGGGTAGGCTGCAGTCAGGGTTAGGCTGTGATTAGAGTTAGGCTGCGTTTAGGGTTAGGCTACAGTTACAATTAGGCTGCGGTTAGGGTTAGGCTGCAGTAATGGTTAGTGTTAGTTTAGGACTTTTAACAATACTATTAACTTTAGTGTTGTCACGAAAAACCTGTTTATTTTATTTGTATTGACATTCATCCACTGTCAGACTAATGTTGTTGAGTGAATGAATGTTAAGCAAATGACATTATAACTTGCAAAACACACCCAAGTATTGAATGAGCCTTTTTTAAGCATTATGGACTGGATTCACAGATCCGGTGTGAGTGAGGTGCGGACAAATCTGCACATAACTCACCCGTCCTGCCCCCATTTCGCTCCCCTTTTTATGTACCTTATGGCACTTACGAGTACCATAGGGCTACCTTTACTATCCGTGCAATGTCCGCACGGACAATGCTACTACCCACCTCCCCCCATCTCCCTGGCTAATCTAAATAC
>WWET01000148.1:1023418-1038989 GCA_011038615.1 Limnodynastes dumerilii | reverse complement strand
TTGACTTGACTGGAGTGCTCCAGAGACTGGACTGGAGAGTGGGCTGCTGGACTGGACTGGATGGCTCCAGAGACTAGACTAGGCAGTGAACTGCTGGACTGGACTGGATTGCTCCAGAGACTGGACTGGACAGCGGACTGCTGGAGAGCAGGCAGGCTGGTAACAGTAGTGTAGGTAATGCTGCTAGCTGCAGTGCAGATAATGTTGGTAGCAGTAGTGCAGGTAATGCTGGTAGCTGCAGTGCAGGTAATGCTGGTAGCAGTAGTGCTGGTAATGCTGGTAGCTGCAGTGCAGGTTATGCTGGTAGCAGTAGTGTAGGTAATGCTGGTAGCAGTAATGCAGGTAATGCTCTAAGCTGCAGTGCAGGTTATGCTGGTAGCAGTAATGCAGGGAACAGGATGCAAGATAGACTGGATGCAAGACAAGCTGGGCTGGATGCAAGACAGGCTGGAACCAGGCACCTTGAGTAAGCAAGTTGTTCTGACACTGAGGGATCAGTGCACAGGATTTAAATAGGGCGCTCTGGATTGGATAGCCAGATCATGGCCAGAATTCCATTGGCTGCTGCAGGTCATGTGCCCTAATGCAAGATGGGGGCACCCATGCATCGAAGATCAGTGGTGTTTGGCGCCGAGGAGAACATGCGGTGGAAAGAACAGGCTGACAGGAGGCTGCCACTACTGAGAGTGGCACCTCTGAAGAGCAGGTGGACGGGTACAGTATGAGAGAATCGCAAAAGACGTCCTCTCACAGGGTAAGTGCGGTGGCGTCTGCCGCCAAGCGTGACATGTAGAAGATGACAGCAATTCTAAAGTATGACCAGCTAGTCCATCTTAAAGGTATTCAGACACTTTATTTGCAGATTTTTTTAGGCTAATGGACCCTATCACAGGATCCACCAAAAAAAGCAGATCCATCCAATTGGCCACCACAGCCAATAGATGCATTCAAATCTCTGAACCAGGCACAGCACGTATCTTACTACACCCCAATCAGGAGCTTCTTTTAGTGGCGGCGATGGATGCTTTAGACATAGCGGCTGGTGCAGTCTTATCTCAGAAGGAGCCGGTTGATCAAGAACTTTATCCCTGTGCCTATAAAAAAATTATAGTGCAGAACTGTCATCGTGCCTGGACTGTATGCACAAATTCAGCAGTCACAGGGTGAATAACCCCCTTCAGAAACCTTCCCACCATTTCTTTGCACTGCAGGAGCTTTGTAAATGAGTTCTCCTTTAAACCCACTCCAGCATGACTGCAGGTCACACGGTGGTTCAGAAGACCGTAGAGGTTTCTCCAAAACTGACTGGTGGCATGAAATGTCACAAGATGTGGAGGGATTTATTGGATGATGTACAGTTTAAGCCAGCAGTAAATCCCTCAGACAAATTCCTATCAGTATACTCCACAATTGGAATATAATTAAACATCCCTTTATGTTGATGTTGGCTGAAACGCAGGTGCAATGTTGAAGATAAAGTATGGCTAACCACTAAAAATTGGTCATATCCACCAACCTTGTAGGATATTAGGACAGCGATACATTGGTCCCTTCACCATTATCCAGAGGGTGAACCCAGTGGCATTAATGTAAACCTCCCCAAGACAATGAAGATCCCCAGTACCTTTCATGCACAATTGATCAAACCAGTCAGAGATTCCAGAAAATATGGTTCACCATCCTTTTCCAAACCCCCATCTACCCGTTGTAGAAAGACAGGAAGAATATGCTAGGCAAGCAACCCATTCAGGTTCTCTGCATCTTGCCTGCTGTTTTGCTTGTCTGAGTTATCTGCAATAACTCTGTCCTTCCTCACTTTGGTCTCTTTGGTCTGCCATCTCTGTTGTCCTGGATATATTCATTTAATTCTAGTCTCAGACAATGTGCAGTTAGTAGTTTCCCTGCAAGGAAATGGTAATCATCACCAGGGGCCTTAATCTAATCATTCACTACAAAAGAAACCACCTGAACCTTACCCAGTGCCTATAGTATAGGTTATACACTGTGTGCTTTCTCTGCATACCTTCCGGCTCTCCAGTATTACTAAGATTTATCCAGCATCTTCATCTGTGCTTAAAATGTTCCTGGGTATTCAACTGCAGCACCCAAGAGAAATTGGACCTTTTTGATTTTACGATCCAGCACTGCAACCAAGGACTTTACCCTTTATCACTGCTATCAAGGACTTATTCAGATTCCATGGTTCAATTCAGACACTGGCGTTGGCCACTGTATTTATTCATCACTGTGCTCTTAGTCATTGCTCCACTGATACTGTTTGTTAGAGCATTTTTTACGCAGCAAAGACCATGCACACCTTCAGGGTCCCTTGTTAATACCGCACCCTATAGTTCAGCTTTGTCCAATTCTCAGGGTGTTTTTATATCACTGATGGGAATGGGCAAAAATTGATAACAAATATAAGGAAAGATAACTTTAAATTACCTTTGGAATTTTTTCCAATTTATCAGAAAATTTCAGCTATTGAAGCATTCTATAATGCAAATATGAATGATTTTAGAAAATGATGCTTTACTACCTATTTTGACTTGGCAGTGAGATCTAATGATTTATCTAAATTGGAGAGATTAGCACTAAAGGAACTATATAAAAATTCTACCAGGCTTATAAGGGCCGCTGATAAAGGGGGGCAGCGTTGTTGTCATGGACTCTGAGTATTATCACAGAGAAGCCATGAGACAACTAAATGATAAGTCCTTTAATATCAAATTAGTCTCTGATCCTGCTAAATCCTTTAGTCATGAACTTCAGGGTTTGTTAGATGATGCTTTAGAAAAGGGGGTGATATCCAAATACACTTTTATTTTTATTTTTCCATGTTATCCTTTGATTCATATTTTATCATTCGCGAAAGGTGCACTAGTCCATCTTGGAACCTCCAGGGTGCTCCATCATCTCGAGCGTCCAATCATTAACTTCTAATCTTTCTGCTTATGTGGATTACACAGTAATATGTTATCTCATTGGACTCTCATCTTAAAACACAATGCAACTTTTGAACCTTGTTGAATGACGGTCATTCTATGATTTTTTTTTACATTGGACATTCAAGCGCTTTATACCAACATCCCACACAGGGAAGGCCTTTTGTCTGTAAAACACTTTATGGAGATAGACCAGGACTTGGCACCTGGGGATAATTCTTTTGTTTTGAATGCTTTATCTTAGAACAAATAATTTTATGTTTGATTCCACTTTATTTTTACAGGTCGTCGGTACAGCGATGGGCACCAGGTTTGCACTGAGCTTTGCCAATTTGTACATAGGCCTCTTTGAGGAGTTGTGCATTTGGCAAGACTCCTATCGGTCAAACCTGGTGCTCTATAAATGTTTTATCAACTACCTATTTTTTATTTGGGATGGTGATTTAATTTCAGCTCCTTGTTTCTGAATTTAATAATAATTCTTTTAATCTTAAAGTCACTTTTCAGTTTCACCCTGTTACTATGAATTATTTGGATATCACCCTTTCTTCTTCATCAAATTAAATTCTTTCATTAAATTATTTACAGCCTACTGATGCTAATAACTATCTTCATTATAGGATCAGTCATTACAAACCCTGGTTTAGTCACATCCCATATGGTCAATTGGTCAGATTGCGTAGAAATTGTAGTAGAATTGAAGATTTTTATATACAAGCTAATTAAATTATTAAGAATTTTGAAAAAAGAGGATACCCTGCTGAGCTTCTTAACAGTGCTCTGGCCAGGGTTTCAAAATTAGATACTCTCTTCATATCTAAAAATAATAAAAATTATGAAAACATGGAGCAGGATATCCAACAGGATTTTGAAAATAACCAAATTTTATTTATTTGCAAATGTAATAATAAATCTAATCAAATAAAACATATATACTATCAGATAATTATTATTTTTTGAAACAGGATGAAGTTCTGTGCTTATTTCTTGGTTCCAAACCTAGGGTGAATTTTAAAAACAGTAGGAATCTACAAAATATTTTAGCTGCTAGCCAGGTCAGATTTGGGGGTGATAAAGATAATAAAACTTTGTGTAACCTGAGTGTGGGAACTAGTTGTTTTAGAAGTAATAAATACATATTTCTTACATGTAAATGCATTATCTTAATAATGATAAACAATTTCAATCTTCGGCTAATGGTAGAATTTTTCCAGTTGCTTCTTTTATCAATTGTAATACTGAGTATATTATTTATGGCCTTGAATGTCCCTGTGTGCTCCTATATGTGGGGCGCACAACACGTAAATTAAAAGACAGATTTAGGAAACATAAGTGTCTAGAAACATTTTTAGAAGGTACATAATGGGAACCCCATGGGACTAAAAGTATTGGTTGGAGTGGATTGAACCCACTAACCGTAGGGAGAATTAGCTACGGTAGGCTGTGCCAACGTGAGAGAAAAGGGGTTTAGGATAGTGCTCACAAGAAATGTGCAGTATATTTTGGTACATAACAGGTTAAGGTCTGCCTGCTAACCCCGCATCAAACCTTCCCCCCTACTTAACACCCACCCCTCTGGTTATTTACCTACCTGCAATTAAACTCACTATGCATACCCACAGTGATTTAACAGTAGGCTGTAGCGCTTTTCATCCCTTCTTTTCTTGACACCTACCTTTGCCAATGTGAGGCCTACTGGATCTTCTCCCTCCAAACCCTAACACCAGATGGCCTTAATGATGTTATAGAGGTTATGATTATATGAATCATGTACATTTTGTATCTTTTTTTCTTTCTCTTTCCTTTTTCTTTTTTATTGTATTTTTATTATTTATTATTCTCTATAGCTAACATAAGAATATATATTTATTATCACTTACTTTATATTTACATATGATTTATTCTAATCATGTATTTGAAATTATCTGGCAGAGCAGGGGTTAATGCTGGGGAATACATCATGTTGTTGTACGGTAAGTGGATAATGTTTTCTTTCTTAAGACATTATTTAATTTTTTTTTAATATTAACAATTTTTATTAATTTATATGATTATTTATTAATCGTTATATTTATATGGATTATTATTTTTTTTTTATTATTATTTTTTCTGAATCATCCTCTGAGATATTTAGATACTATAAACGTGAATTCCATTACTGCTTTTTGGTGAGTTTTGATCCTTAATTAGTTATTAGCTGTGCATGTTCTTTATAATCTATGACAACTTGAGCTTTACCATATCGATTTGAAAAAGTCAGTAGAATGGATGAAATGCGTCAGTTATGCACAGAATAATACTTCTGTTAACTATACTTTATAATGACACCGGGAACTTTGCTGACACAGTTATTTAATTATCTAGAGTACCACCAAGTGACCGTTGTTTGCTGCAGGCTTTGTTACTCTCTATATTGGGTGGCCACCCATGATACAACAGGACTCTGATGCCATTAAGCAAGCTACAAGGGAGGAGCTTCCTGGAGGAGATTTAGATCTTCAGTCCACCATTCATGGAGTCTGGTAACCCTCCTGTAGGATTGGAACAGTCCACCCCATCCATCATCACTGCTATCCATAGTGCTCCTGGGGATGGGCGAGGCTTAAAGATGAAAATTCCATCATCAAGCCCTGCCCAATACATACATAGCATACTCTCCTTCATCTTACATCAACACTTATGGCCAGATTTACTAAGCTGCGGGTTTGGAAAAGTGGAAATGTTACCCATAGCAACCATTCAGATTCTAGCTGACATTTTAATATTTTTTTTCTGAATGTACATTCCATAGCAAATTATATGTAGATAACATTGTAATTAAACATGATATCTGCCCAAAAAACCAACCATTTCTCATATTGATTGTGTTATATATAGAAATGAACTTTAGTGTTTGCTTTCACATTCTTGTTACCTGAGATATGTTGACATACTGTACCTCTTACTTGTTATAATTCAGAATTAAAAGTAACTAGTACTAGTGATACCCTTATCATTTTTGTTTGCTGTCTTTCTGAACAAGCCCACCTACAAATGCAAGAGACACGCCTCCCAACAGGTACATACCTAACTGGAAGCAGGTTGGGCACACTTACAAGTGGTCTCAGAGTGCCACCAATCACCAAACATAGCAGTTCTTTAAGGCATTGTGGGCTAGAGCGCTCATTACCTTATGAGTAGGCTCTACGCTTAGTAGCTAATAAACAACTTATAGTAGAGCGTCAGGCCAAAAAAAATTGTAAATCACATTGCAAATAATATAAGTTATGAATTCACAACTAATACAAAAGCAAATTTTAATAAATTATCTACTGCCGCTAAGCAAAACGATTTAATATTCTAAAGACAATGCATCTTTTTTTTTTATATACTTCTTTACAACTCTCCCTTTACATCCTCACAATCAGGTATATGTATATGTCGTTTACATTTGAACATATAGATATTGCGTTATTGGATCTGATGCATAATTGGCAGTAGTTACATTTCAAATTCTCTCCATATTCAGGCCTATAAAAAACTGTATTTTAATCTGCATCTCATTTACAATGGTGGAAAAAGTGACGATGTATATTGACGCTGTAAAAGTACTCCCTCTCTCCTTCCTCTTTTCCACTTTTCCATGTGCAGGCAGCATATATTAAGTGCCAAAATCATACAAATCTGCACTGGAGTGTATTCACACAACACTTATAGTCATGTCTGCTAATGGGAAGCCCTCTTGTGATTTAAAGTCAGTTATAAAACTGTAATTAGATACACCATCACTCCCAGCCATTGACAATGTAACCTTTACATTAGCATTTATTTAAGTTTAGCAAAACACCTTAAAATATGTTTCATCTACCGTCTGATTTTTATTTGTAATTAAGAAGAAAATAAGCTTGCTGTATTATTTCACATGATTGTACGGTGTAAGTGTTCCCTGATAAACCAATTTAATGACATATAGCATTTTTTTATTTTTTTAAGTTTAAAAAGACTTAGGATCGGATTCACAGAAGCGTTTTTGGGTGGAGTAATGTGCGTATTTTTAGGATCGGAGTAACTGCACATGTGTAGTAAATTTATTTACACAAGTAACGTAGTATTTACGCACAGAAGTCCATTAGGCACGGACTTGTGAATCGCACTTGGGGACATATGTGCAGAGGGGCATGGTTCAAATCCGCACGGTCAAAGTTACGTGAAAGTGGGTGGGGGGCATAATACACGCATATACGCATGTAAATGCACACGTACAGTTAAGATGTGAGGGGAGTTTCATGGGTGTTGCCACGAGCGTGCGTATAATTGCGTACAAACGGATCTGTGAATACGGTCCTTAAAGACTGGCATATAAGTGTGAATATTTAACATGTGTAGTAAATTTATTTACACAAGTAACGTAGTATTTACGCACAGAAGTCCATTAGGCACGGACTAGTGAATCGCACTTGGGGACATATGTGCAGAGGGGCATGGTTCAAATCCGCACGGTCAAAGTTACGAGAAAGTGGGTGGGGGCATAATACACGCATATACGCATGTAAATGCACACGTACAGTTAAGGTGTGAGGGGAGTTTCATGGGTGTTGCCACGAGCGTGCATATAATTGCGTACAAACGGATCTGTGAATACGGTCCTTAAAGACTGGCATATAAGTGTCAATATTTTGTAGTATTCAGGCTCAGTATTTAATATTCTTATTGGACCAGACCCAGACCCCCGACGCCGCTGTGGAGTTCCTATGATGATCCACCATCAGGTCCTAAGTACAGTGGGCCTGATTCAGAGGCTTAAAATAAGAACTTAAAGTTACACCTGGGCAAAACCATGTTGATTTCAGGGGGAGTCAAGTTAATTTTATTCTATGCATGCAGGGAGAATGCTTTGCTTTTACTTATTGCACACAGATACCTGATCAGCTTCACTTTTAAACTGCTAATTAGACTTGAGCTGGGAAACATCACCTTTTAACTATAATACTGTTGCAACAAATGAAATTTGACTCCCCTGAAATCAACATGGTTTAGCCCAGGTGTAACTTTAAGTTCTTATTTTCAATCTCTGAATCAGGTCCAGTGTGTGTGTGAGTGAAGGCTGCACTTCCAAGAGAAGGACCCTACCTTAAGATTTGTGCACCGTCTCCACAGGAAATGGGGATGATGCAAAAATTAGGATTGCATGAAAATAGTTACTTTCATCTTCCATGGTTACATAAATATTAGTTAACAAAGTGTCATTAGAGCTGCACAAGCTTCCTTCATTATCATCTTCTTGACTATGAACATTTCTGTCCAGGTTGTTGTCCCAAAGTGGATTCCATTTTACATGGGTATAGTGTGTAAATGCCTAGCATAACTCTCATATGGGTCAGGGGATTTCCTCCCCTTGTCTGTACAGAATTAGAATGCAGTCCGGCAGCGGAAATCCAGTCCAGAGTTATGAACACCAGTATTTAACAAGGAACAGCAAGGAGTTTAATTTCCTGTGTGAATGTTTACTCAATGAACAGTTCCTTAAGGAATATAATACTGATCACTGAGTTAATACTGAACACGTTTTTATGACTGAATAAATAAGTCCTGGAAAGTATTCCAAATTTATGAGTTTTATTATTATATATTTGAACCCGATCTACTTGCCTGCAGTTCTTGCAAAGATAATGAAACCTAGAATTTGTGAATGCTAAGTCACTGTTTAAAAGTTCTGAGTGTTAACAGACATTCTGTATTTTTTAAATTTACAACACATTAAGGTGTAACTCTGTCCTGAAGAAAAAAAGGGAGCTTGTGGAGCTTGTACTGGTTATAACATAAATTCCAATTAGTTAATTAAGACTTCCAAGTGTTGCTCATCTTTAGTACATTTCGGTCAAATTGTGTCCACTTTCCACACTGCCCATGCTCAGAGCTCTATGGGAATCTGTGCTAATCAATTCTAACTCATCAGACATAAAAGTAATTACACTTTTGCTAGAGGGGGCTGGGTTAACCTTTGGGCATTGGACCTGATCCAGATCTAATAGTTAAATCAGTGTAGAGCCTCCGCAATGGAGGTTAATACTGCACGTAGGAGAACAGGGTACTTCCTCAACTCCTTTGTATGAATGGTGGATCCGTGCACAGGACCCTACCTGAAGTATTCTGCATGGACCTCAGTCCATGAAGAATACTAAACGTACATAAAGGCTAAACCAAGCCTTTACTGTGCTTAAGCACACCCACCATGCGTAGTCACACGATGCTGCATTGCAATGTGGAAGAATTGATACTGCACATGCGCAGCACCAATTTACAGCTGACCTATGCAACTAGAGTGAGTAATACCCCTTTCAGACCGAAAACCCAGGTTGAACCTAGGTCAATCAACATGGCTTCTAGTCGTGTTGAATCTGTCAGACCGCAGCTGCAACCCAGGAATAACCCGGGTTGTAGCCTTTCACACTGGAGCTGTGTTTGCAAAGGCAGACAGTGCTCCCCATCCCACATTTTACATATTTTTTTATGGAACCCGGGTTAAATAACCCGGGTTCCTCCTTTCACACCGCAATTTGGGTTAAACTGACCAGGGAATAACTCTGGTGTCGACCAGGGTCGTGGTCCCGGGTCAATAGACCCGGGTTAACTCTGTCACGCTGACACCCGACCTGGGTTATTCCCGGGTCGATAGCTTGGTGTAAAAGGGGTATAAAAATTTTTTATCCCGAGGTTGTGCTCCATTTGGATTTAGAAGCATATTTAGGGTGTTCATATATCAAGGCATTAAAAGCCGAATGCCACAAGAAATCACACTACAAAATGTGCATCTACATGGTAACACTACTTATGTTACTTTGTTTCATTTTTAGAATCATGCACAATGCATCTTATAGGACACATTCAGAACTTCTAAGTTATAGATTACATTGGAATAGGAGAAGTGAATTGTTATAACATTGAAGTATAAGTTTGGAAACAGAAAAAAAGATTTATGTAGTTAGGATTGTGTGTAAGATTCCTAAGATAGAATTGTTTGTTTCTAACAATCACACTTTTGATCCTGTATGTTGGGTGTGTTACCATTAATCGCCAATCACTGATAACATAACAATCAGACCGCTTTATCCTATATACTAGAAGAGTGTATATTATTAATCAGTAAAATCTAGCGTTCCTACAATTTCAAAATTTATGCAGGTGACCTATATATGTGATTGACAGACACAATTTACAAATTAGGATTTCTCAGATTTTGTATTATTTTGTTAAATTTAAGGCACAGACCAAAAACAAATATATTTATATTTTTTGTGAAAAAAGAAATATTGTGAAATATAGTTTGTTTAGATCTACTTTACATAAATAGAGATATAGTAAAGATGTTGGAATTTTATTTGTAAAATAACTTTTGTAGTTTTTGTCACTTTTATTCTTTTTTACATATTCTTGCCTAAATCGTACCAGGTGCAAAAGAGAAAACTTCTGCCAGCTAACCACCCTTCAGTCATACACATCAAGGGCCATATTTACTAAGCTGCGGGTTTAGAAAAGTGGAGATGTTGCCTGTAGCAACCAATCAGGTTCTAGCTCTCACTTTCCTATTACATATTGAGAATGTCAACTAAAATCTAATTGGTTGCTATGGGCAACATCTCCAGTTTTCCAAACCCGAAGGTTAGTAAATCTGGCCCTATGTGGCCACCCCTCATGTCTACACCAGGAAGTGTAAAAAGGGTAGTGCTAGTAGCACCCTTCCTATTTGTATGCTTTGTAGTGTGTAATGTGGCCTGCACCATAGAATCTAATTATGCTTGTGGATAAAAATAACTTAAAAAGCTAAATAAATATAAAAGCTAACGGGTCATTAATGTTTATGAGTTAGCAGAAACATGCACATAGAGAATAATAGGTATAACAAAAGACACTGTGACAGTGGAAGTCTGAATTAGTGATGTTGGGAGCCGAGTCAGTTCTGGTACATACAGGATCGCTCCCTAAATAATGAGGGGCACTCCACACAAATAAGCACCTGAAAACTGAGTTCACATTTTTTAATAACATGGCACAATTTACATAACACAAGTCTTCGCTGATGAGGAACATGCTGAAGATCGAGTTGCTTCATTTTTATGTTTTGTTTTTTTTTTCCTTTCAGTTCTCTTTTTTTCCTCTTTACATATGATCTAAAAAGGAATTTCTTACATACAGGATAAACAGCAAAAGGTTTGTATATAACAATTTCTTTACAATACTGAAAGCTACCACTACTGTTCCAGTGTACATATTCTTCTGGGAGGATTTGCTCCTTAAAAAACACTGCACAACATCTGGAGTTCACAAAATCTGAAGCTCACAACTAAACCTTCAGTTGACTACTAAAATAGATCTCTGCTTATTAGAAACAACTGTCGGGAGTTTTATTCATTGTTTTGCATTTGTCAAAACAGGATAACAACTTAAGATATCACTTTAATACACTAGAAGACCAAAGAACTATGTTTATTTCATACATATAATTTACAACCCAGTAAACCAAATGTGTGTGGTATTTCTTCAGGTAAAATCATATCCTCTCCGATCAAGTAGATGTCAACAAGTATTAAGGATAAATAGTGGATAATGAACTGAACACCAGATACAAACATTGTAGGTGATTTAATTTGGCAGTCATGAATTTGATCAGCTGTTTAACCAAAATATTAGGGTAAGGCTGAGAACTTGCCAAATCTACTTAAAATCACTATGCACTATTTCCCCTAACCTGGGTTTTACATATTGATCTTTTATGTTGAATAAATTATTATATCAGCCTTATATGTTAAGTGGATGTTGTTGTCAATGGAAGTTTTTTTTTCTGTTTGTCGTGAATACGTAATACCCAAAACACAGGCAGATGACTGAAAAAAGGAAAAGATATCAAAGAATGAATTCCTTAGGGATAATAGGACTTTAGTTATTGTGTTATTATGGGGGGATGTTCCATTTTTGTTATAATGGCTTAATGTTTAAAGCCTCCAAAATAAATTGCATAGTTGAGGGGGTTTAGTTGTCTCTAATAAAATACACAACACAGTATAAGCAGACTGTGTTTTAAATAGTAAGGTTGTAAACTGCACAGTTTAAGAAGTATTATTGAATTAGGTTATGTCTATTTACATTTGTACACAGTAAAGCTTTCATCCTATCCTTTTGCATATATGAACCATTACCCAATGAAGCAAATATTTTTTACATAAATATTTACATGATCTTTCTATATCATAAGTCTGATACAGTCCATGAATTATTTCCTTCAGTTCCAACCAAATGCTTTACATTAGCAAAATAAATCAATTGAAGACAAACATTTGAATTGGCTAAAAGGTCTGGAAATTTGCAACATATAATATACAAAAAGTGAAAATCATTGCTCCTGAAGACTTTACATTTCTACAAAGATTGCATGTCAAGTCTTGCACTGTTTAATCAGGATATGTGTCCATAAGCTCTTTTTATGTATTATGTTTATCGTGCTTCAATATCTTTGAGCGTGTGAGAAGGAGGTCTGTCTCTTATCTCTGTGGTCAATGGTGTAGTCCTCCTGGGAGAACCTGGTCGCCCTCCCAATGTAGAAATGAGTGGAGGTGGGGCACTTAGTGCTGCTGCTGGGGGAGTCTTATTAAGGAGTCCATTTTGATGTCCTGCTGTAGGACTGACCCTGGGATAGTGCATGCTGGGAATTCCAGGCGTGATTAAACTTGGATGAGGCAAATGGCCATCCAGTGCAGCTGGATGAACTCCATGTAGACGGGCATGTTCATAGTCCTCTCGAAGCATGTGTAATCTTTCCCTCTCTTCCATTTGGCTTGCTCTCTCGTGATCTCTGCGTGGGTCAACTGAAAGATGATGATGGTGGTGATGGTTATAGTCGTGAGGTTCTCTGTCCCTAAATGACCTATCAGTTTCGTATAACCTTGGTGTTGTAAGGCGATGAAGTGGGTCATTTCTTAACAAGAAATCTCTTCCAAGGGGATCCCGCCTATGAATATCTAGTCCTCTGTAAGGGTCTCTTAATGGATCTCGCATAGGATCCCAGTGAAATGATGGATAAGGAAACCGTTCACCACCTGGGATAGGACTTATGCCCATAAAAGGAGTCATCATGCGAGTCCTGTCTAGCCCACCAATACTGTTCATTGGGTGCATACCTGTTACACCCACTGCCATTGGCATGGATGCTAAATGACTTGGATGAACATTTGCAGTAGATATTGGGGGAGGTTGTTCAGAGGACCTATGAACAGGAGGTCCTTCAGACATTAAGATATCATGCTCTTCCTTTCTTTCCTCTTTTACCTTTACATCATTATTTTTCTTTTGATTATCATATGTTTCACCTTTTCTCTCGTTATCTCTATTAGAAGTGCTGTTAGGTCTAGAGCCATCCATCACCAGTGGCCTGACATATGGGGAAGGCACTCGTGATAACTGTTTAGCTTCTTCCACAGCTCTACTTTCATGAGCAATACTTTCCTTCTCAGAAATATGATTATCTTTTGATTTGTGCTCTTCCACACTAGTTTCTTTCCATGAATCTGAATGATCCCTTTCACGGTCCTTTGACTTGTCTTTATCTCGTACCTCATTATTTACGTGACTTCTTTGTTCAGATAAGCCACGATTATGTCCCAAAGAATTTACTTGGTTGACAGGTGCGGGTGAAGGATGACTGGTATGTCTTTTCTCCATACTTTCCCTAAAGGGAAATAAAGTTAATGTTAACAAAACAAATGTACAAATCACTGCATTGTAATTTCATTATGAAAATAACAAATACATAAATGAGTAAACTGAATTTAAAGTAAAATCACTAGTTAAAGACCAATTTGTCTATTATTTTCTACTAATACTATACACCAACTAGCTATGATCTTCATGACTCCAGAAAATTGTCAAATACACTGCTTTTCTCTTGGTAATTGACTTAATTGTACAGTTCTTTGATTTTGACACTTCACTGATTCAGAAAAACCAGAATTGTAATCCCCTATTAAGTTTATTAAGCAATGTTTTTAGTCCAGTCTTGCCATTAATATCTATAATATCTTTTATATCAAATAATGATCAAAGATTTATATAGCTAGTTCATGCTCATAGGGAGTTAGCCTACATTTGGACCAAACACAATGTAATTACTGATTTCACAATTAGTATAACACACCTCTCCTTATCATCTTTAGAGGACGGTTCTCTTTTCTCTGAATCTCTGTCATGAGCTGTAGTAGAAGAGCTGCGTTCTGATTCTCCCGGTTTAAGCCAAGGCGGAGGGGTTGGGAAAGAAGGTGGTGTCCGATGAAGTCGATTCCATGGCTCGTGAGGGTTATTGAAGCTCTGTATATTTGGCCCTTCCTTATGGCTAAACATTGAGTTGGATGCTATAAAAAAACACACACATACACTTAAAGATGATCTGTTTGTCGTAGTTGTAAAATATTACAAAGTCCCCATTTGATTAACAAACGTAAAAGGTAACAGAAAGGATAGACATTGTAAATGTTAGTTGTACTAACCCATAATGAGGGAGAGGTTGAAGGGTCTGGTTGTTTCTTAGGAGAAAAGACAAAAGAAAAATGACTGCTTTCCTATCTTTTGTGTCAGTTCACTTAATCATCATAAATGCACAAAAATCTATGTGGCAGTTTCGAGTCACTATTCAAGCTAGTAAGTAATAGAGTAAGGTCAGGTGTTGACTACTTTGTTTTAATGTTTTTTATCATTCAAATGTATTCTATTAAATACAATACAAAAAGTCACCTTGAACAAAACAACAGAATAAAAATTAAAACTTATTGGACTGGATCCAGACTGAAATAAGTGCTTGAACTTAGTTGCTACTGGACTAAACCATGTTGATTACAGAGTCAAATTAATTGTATTGTATTTTTTGCATGCAGGGATATATCTTTGAATTGCTTACTACACCAGCATACTGACCAGCTTTACTATCACACTGTTATTTAGACTTGGGCTGGGAAGCATCAACTCTCAACTCTACAACTCTAATACTGTTTGCAACAGATGAAATATGACTCCCCTGAAATCAACATGGTTTAGCCCAGGAGTAACTAAGTTCAAGCACTTACTGAAGTCTGGATCCAGCCCATTATGTATAAAAAATCTGACTTGTTGGGAATCGCTGTGTAAAGCAGAAAGGACACCTCCGTTTTTACATATTTTTTTAATAGCAGGTTTATAAAACAAATAAGTTTTTTCTAACTTTAATTGAAATGATTATTTGCTTGTACTTGCTCTACTGCCCTGTTTGTGACATTTCTTTCTATATATTTGTGACTTTCCACAAAATATTTATATTGTGTAAACATTTATAGTTAATGTCCTTGTAGAGAACAAAGGACGTGATCTAGAGTTGCGCATCTGTGTGTTTTTAATGCAGAAGTGCAGTGGGAAAACGCACTGCACATGCTCAGAATAAGAGTGAGCACAGTAAAATGGGCACCTATAAATCATAGCCTCTGCCTATACGCATACAATTGCACCTTTTCTGTATGTTCTATCCAGACATACAAGAGTCACAGCTCTGCAGAGGATGCTCGCACAGCAGGAAGCGGATTTGTCCATCTGCTGCACAACAACTCTGGATTAGGTTCAAGTTATATACTATA
>WWET01000148.1:968232-1021972 GCA_011038615.1 Limnodynastes dumerilii | reverse complement strand
CTGTTCTGTTTTCAACATTACAGCAAAGCAAAATTCGTAAAAAGAGAAATAAATAATTTGCCATAGTCCCAGAACTATGTTTATCAATAAATTCTGTGTTTTGCAACCGTACGAGCTATATGATTTATACCCACCAAGAGAACAGTATATATATTTATATAAAACAAGGTTATAATACCAGAGCTGTTTTCAACATTACGACAAAGCAAAATTCGTAAAAAGAGAAATAAATAATTTGCCATAGTCCCAGAACTATGTTTATCAATAAATTCTGTGTTTTGCAACCGTACGAGCTATATGATTTATACCCACCAGCAGCAGAGAACAGTGTTGAAGGGCGTGCCAAGTCATGAGGGTGCGGATGGTGATGGATAGCTCCAAAGAGGCTCGGACCTGGTGGCCTGCTCAGAAACTCAGGCTTCAGGCCAAAATCCAGCTTGTGAGGATCTGTTTGCATCTGTTTCTAAAATGGAAAGCATGACTGGAATTGAGACTTCCCCCGTGGGCATACAAGAAAGGAGGCTTCAAAGACCATACAAAATGCCACATTCACACCTTGAAATTGCAAAACTGATCTTTGTATGTGCTATAATTGAAATTACACTTTTTTTAAACCTGATGTTATCAGAAGTGACAGACACAGCTTAGTCTAGATAAATGGGAGAGACATGACTTGCAGGCAAAATGATAAAGTGTGCGTTCTTAGAAGAATGGATTTTGTGCACTGAATCATGAATAGAAAGGTGTCTTACAATTAAACAGCAATCTTTCTTTGTTTAACATTTCATGGTAATGCTGCCAAAAGCAGTAGAAAATAATTAAAGTAAAGCTTATATTGCATCCAGGAACAATAGTCTTGATTTGAAAGCTTTATATGATTTAAATAGAAATAATATACATATTGTTTAACCTTGTCCCACTTAAGCTAGCCACACACTCTGCGATCTCCCTGGCAAATGATAGATCAATGTGCCTGTTTTAAATTTACCTGAATTACATATAAATCTAACATTTTATTTCATTTAAACCCAAACTAAAATGTTGCAAAATCAATGCACCATGATAAACATACACTAAAGTTATATTTAAGAATTTTGGGCCGTATTCACCGATCAGTACGCGACTATACGCACGCACGTAGCAAGGCAACACCCACGACACTACCGTCTCCCGGCCGTGCAATTGTAGACTTACACCTCCATAGACTACCCTGATCTTTACGTGTGTATATATTTTCCGTGCGTGCGATTCTTTATAGCCGCAGGCGTTCATTTAAATGCCTCCCCCACCCACTTTCATGTAAATTTTCCAGTACGTATTTCTAACCCCGCCCATCCGTACTTATGTCCCCAAGTGCGATTCACATGTCTGTGCCTGAAGCAATTACGTGCGTATATTCCACGTAACTTACGTAAATAAAGTTACTACGCATGCGCAGTTAAAACATACCTAAAAATACTCCACGTGAAAACAGATCGGTCCTATGCTCAAAAGCCCATTTCCATTTAACTAGAGCAAATAAATCAGTTTTCTTCTTTTTCTGTCTAACTTTCGTAAATAAAAGCAAATATATGAATGCTTGCAGTTCATATTTGTAACACTGAACAATGTAAATAGCACTTACAAAAAAAATTCTATATATGTCTCTCATGGAATTGTTATGATGTAAGCAGTAAATATCTATACGTATGAGGAAAAAAATTGGATATTTGAAATATGCCTTAATTACTAGAAAAGTATTTGTAACTCTTCCCAAAAGAAGAACATCCGCAGGTACTTTGGCAGCAATTTGTAAAACAATGTTTATTGACTAAATGTAGCAGACCTAACACTCTTGCTTAAGGGAAAACACGATAGTGATCATTGGAGTCTATTTAAAAACCCCTGTGTGGATTAGCGGTTATTTTAATAGTTTTCTCATTTGGTTACTGCTGTCTCAAAGGGAAAATTTTCCTCACTGAAAATAAAACAGCAACTTGCATTCCAGTGCTGGGTAATTAAACATACAGCAATACTATTTCCAAGACAGAGAGGTCCAGCACACAGTACATAAAACTCTGACTCAGAGAAAGACTCATTAAGAGGGAAATTAATGAAACGAATGTGCCGAGTTTGTAATCCAGGGGCTCTTGCGATTGTTTTTGTAACATTCCAATTAGATCCATGTATATACAGGTGAAACTCGATTAGAATATTGTGCAAAAGTTCATTTATTTCAGTAATTCAGCTTAAAAGGTGAAACTAATATATTATATATAAAAAAATTCTAAAACTCACCTGCAGCTTTAATAAGCGCTAGGTTTTCTCTGTTTTATATAAGTATAATCATGCATATGTACTCAGTACGTGGTTTGGGTCCCTTTTGCACGAATTACTGCCTCAATGCGGCGTGGCATGGATGCTATCAGCCTGTGGCACTGCTGAGGTGTTATTGAAGACCAGGTTGCTTCAATAGCGGCCTTCAGCTCTTCTGCATTGTTCGGTCTCATGTCTCTCATCTTTCTCTTGGCAATTCCCCATTAATTCTCTATGGGGTTGAGGTCCGGCGAATTTGCTGGCCAATCCAGCACAGTAATCCCATGGTCATTGAACCAGGTTTGGTTTCTTTGGAAGTGTGTTCAGGTGCCAAGTCCTGCTGGAAAATGAAGTCACCATCTCCATAAAGCTTGTCTGCATGAAGTGCTCTAAAATGTCCTTGTAGACGGCTACGTTGACTCTGGACTTAATAAAGCACAGTGGACTAAATCACAGTAGACCAACACCAGCAGATGACATGGCTCGCCAAATTAACACAGACTGTGGAAACTTCACACTGGACTTCAAGCATCTTGGATTGTGCCTCTCCATTCTTCCTCCAGACTCTGGGACCTTGGTTTCCAAAGGCGATGCAAAATTTGCTCTCATCAGAAAAGAGGATTTTGGACCACTGAGCAGACCAGTTCTTTCTTTCTTTAGTCCAGGTAAGACGCTTCTGACGTTGTCTGTTGTTCAGCAGCAGCTTGACAAGAGGAATACGACATTTGAAGCCCATGTCCAGGATCCGTCTGTGTATGGTGGCTTTTGATGCACTAACTCCAGCTTCAGTCCACTCCTTGAGCAGCTCCCCCACACTTTTAAATGGCCTTTTCCTAACAATCCTCTCTAGGCTGCGGTCATGCTTTGACAGCACTTTGAGAACATCCAACTTCTTTTGCAATTTCCTATTGAGGCTTTCCCTCCTTGTGGAGGGTGTCAGTGATACTGCATAACTGCACAACTGTCAGGTCAGCAGACTTCCGTATGATTGTGAATTCTACTGATCCAGACTGAGAGACCATTTAAAGGCTCAGGAACCCTTTGCAGGTGTTTTGTAATAATTTGCTGAATAGAGTGTGACACTTTGAGCCTACAATATTGAACCTTTTCACATTATTCTAAATTTGTGAGATTTTGATTTTGGGGTTTTCATAAGCTGTAAGCCATAATCATCAAAATTAAAACAAATAAAGGATTTAAATATCTCACTTTGCATGTAATGAGTCTATATAATATATTAGTTTCACCTTTTAAGCTGAATTACTGAAATAAATGAACTTTTGCACCATATTCAAATTTTTCATGTTTCACCTGTATATCACTAAGTGGATTTTCTGAATCAATTTCTTGCGATTTTGCAAGCTATATTTAATAAGTTAAAATCTGGTTAGTAACATTTTCAGAGGTGTGATTTGCAGATCGATTGTAAATAAAAAATGACTTTGTTTATTGTAAGGCATAACAGATAGTGATTTAGGTTTCAAAGTTGTTAAATCTATATGGAAGCAAAGATTGGGGGTACTATTCAATTAAAATGTGTTTATCCAATGAGAAACATCTTCTATAGTGAAGCAGCCTTAAGCCACCCATGCGGATTAGTGGTCCATACACCCCTACTGTATAATTTATACGCACCCACCCACCTTATGGAATTTAGGTTGGTGGAGGGGATGCACCACGCTGTCGAAGGATGTGGAGCTCAGTCTGGAGATCCGTTACTTAACATCTTGCATGCGAATTGCCAGTAAAACAACTGAATTCTGCATCTAACGCGAGGAATTCGGCTGTCGTGTGGGGTTAAAGATCCGGTCCTAAGTACTTTATGTTTGTGATAAAGGATCTGATCCAGTATTCTTATGCAGCGGATGCGCAAATCCACTGCCCACATTGTGTGTGTCCTATCCAGAGATGCGACTTTTGCAACATGAAAAAGGATGCCTATAGGCAGAGGCAGCAAAGTGTGCTTGCAGCAGCCTATACAAGCTAGCATGTTACAAATCACTCGTTTAAAACACGTGTAGGGCAGATTTTATATTAAATATAGGGCCATTTATTGAATAAAAATCTCCTTTACACTTACACCAGATCTGAGCTGGTGTAAAACGTAGGTGGAAGTGCAGCAATACACCCCCACCCTCTTTCATTTAAATATAGTAAAACACCCCTTTGTGTTAGCACACGGATGCAGACACAGGCGGATGGGTAGCAGTGCGCCCATCTTTCGGTGCTCGCTCCTGTTCTACACATCACAGAGGGGAATTCTGCAATTCAACCTAAAAAATAGGTGGAAGTGCAGCTCTGGTTTGTTACAGATAGGAGAGAAAGCAGATATTCCCAAACGTGATCGCTTGTAACTTGGATTACATTTTCATTAAAAGGTAAGAAAGCCAGGGCAGTATCTAGAAGTGCGTTATAGGGATGGCTGTCTGGAGCACAACGTTTAAGAGGGTCTACAATATGTTAAAATGTTTTTCTTTTTGCACCAGCATTAAACGTTCTACATGTATGAATATAACTATAACTAACCATCATCTATTCACAATAATCTGTTATTTATCATTTTAACTTAAAATACAATCTGACAGTTAGTTGAAATGGAACCTCTGGAAAAATTACTATTCAAAAGGCAAGATAAAAATGTGTTATTCTGGAAAAGATGGAACTGCTAACTGCTTGTCAGCAGCTTCAATCCACATTACAACTGCATAATAAAGTTTAATTAAGAGAGAGTGGAATGATTTATCTGACTCAACCTCTAATTAAACAAGTTTGCAAATAATGCCTCACAATCCATGTAAAGGGAAGTCATGCTAAATATTGCAACCTGAAATCACCTAAAAATACCTCCATGTCAAATTAAAGATGGATCCAGATTTTATCATAAATCTTGTCAACAAGGTATAAGTATGCAGAAGAATATCCAGCAAGGATTTGTCAGACCAATTTTATATTAATAGATCAAATCAAAGTGTGGGAGATATATATTTCTAAGGGTAAATTATTTATGCTACTGCTTCAACATAATCATCAACTTTTATACTGTATCAATTTTAAATGGTAGAAAGAAATTGGGAGTATTTATCATTAGGTACAGTGTTTTGTACACTTAGGGGTAGATCCAGACTTAAGTGCGACAGCTAATTTACGCATACTGCATGCGTAAATTTGTCTGTCTGTACGTACTGCGCATTCACATGGTAGATGTTACGCATCGTAACTCTGATCGTACGTAACTTGTTCGCAACTACGTATGAAGGGGCGTGTCATCCCTACGTAAGCAGAAAATACGCATTGTAGGTGGAGGAAGGCATTTAAATTGTACAGTATGAGCTGGGTTAGGCAGTAACGTATGAAAAGGTGATATGTACGACCACAGATATGCAAGAAAAGGTTTGGAACTTGAATATCAGCTAAATTACGTGCGTTCGAGGGGAGTGCTTGGGGGAGTGCATTATACTTACGATTGCGTAACTACGCTACGCAATGGTACTTATAGGGAACTTAAGTCTGGATTTGGCTCTTAATTATTCCAACTTACATATAAACTTCTAATGCTTACCTTGACTTTTTGTTGGTGATGATATATCTGCCAGGCGATGTGAACATGCATAGCACACCATTTTCCTGGTTTCTGCAGAAACAAATGAACAGATTTATTGTTTATTAATTAACAGAGTGTATGTTACAAAGGTGACAGGATTTACACTATTTTGTTTTGTTTATTCTAAAGCAGTGTAACACTGGCCCACGTGCTTTGAGTTTTTGATGTGAGTGCTTATATATATATATATATATATATATATATATATATGTATATCATAGAGGACATACACCAAAACAAGTTAAATAAATTATGATATTTAGGAGCGCAAGAGCATAGGTTTTAAGCAGACAAAAGGCACTTGAGCCAGTCAGCACCTAAAGTAAATTAAGGTTGGTGGTTCAATGTAAAATTCATTTATTGATCACTCACTCAGGGTGGTAGTGTAGCAGACATCCAGAAAAAAATAAATACATAAAACTATTTTAGAGTGTATATAGTTAATGAAAAGTAGAAAAAAGTAGAAAAGCAAAGCAAATTATGTTTATATATTATATCTTTATCAACCTTTTTTTAAATTACAATTCATCTTGTCAATTAACATCTGAGATATAAGCTGCCTCTCTTATAAATCAGTTAATTAAAATTAGCTTTGATGTGCCAAACAATTTAAAAGATGTTCAAAAACAGAATCTTACCCTCAACATAGGCCTGAAAGGATCTGTCAGCTGTGAAGAGAAATAATAACCAAGTTACATGCCTGTCACTCAGACAATCAAAATAATTAACACATGCATATTGCTTCATAATGAAAAGGTATTGCAATGTAGACCTTCTGCTTTCATAGCAATCCTTTATTTAAATAAAAGAAAGAGTCAATCTGAACATTGCCACAGATAAAAATCATGTTACAATAATTTAACTTGAGAATATAAACCTACTTGCCTTGCCAGTATATAAGAATATAAAACGTATTTTAAAAACTACAATTATGTTTTTATTGTCCTAGATTGGATTCTGCATTTGTTTTATAGCCAAGGCCTCTTGCTTGATTTTCACAACATGCCTTGTTCCCTAAAAGACAATGTGGGATGTTTTGGCATTGATGAGCATGACACACCATATTGCCAACATTTGACAGCTGCTGTTTTCATATAGCAAGATGCTTTTTTATAGGCTTGAAATGTGCTATATATTAGACAAGGCCATACTTTCTTATTCAAGACAAAGAATAATAGTGGCTGCCTTTTCATCCAGACATGTAAATGTCTGTGGGGTTAACATTAACAGGGACATGAGAAAGAGCGATAGAAAGACAGAGAAAGAGAGAGATAAAGAAAGAGAGAGACACACACACACACACACACACACACACACAGACAGATAGTAAATAAATAAAATTTTGCCGATTCTATTCCTGCTATTAGGCGCAATAGGAATATGGGGCCTGATCCAGACCTACGCCCGCAAGCGATTGTATGCCGTTCGAGAGCGTAAAACCGGGCTAAAAAACGCACTGCGCATGTGCAGTATGACAACTTCCGGTCGTCCGAAGGACATGAGCGTACAGCAAGCGTATTTTGAGCGTATTTTTTGGCCAAGGGGCGTGCGTTTTGTACGACGATAGTCCGGACGCTCGAATTACTACACAGAGGCGGGGCTAGCTATTTAAATTGTACAGTATGGGCGTGCTAAGCCACGTACGACCAGCGTATCGGTACGAAAATTCGCACGGACGTTTGAAAAAGTTAGGGGGGGGTTCAGCCGCCGTAAGTCGGTACAATCAATGGGAGTGTCATGGGCGTGAAAGTTTATACGCCCGGGAGATCATACGCTACGCTCGTGGGCGTAGGTCTGGATCAGGCCCATCGTGGCCAACGCGCCTAATAAGTCCCGTTAAAATCACCCAATTCAATAAAAAAAAAAATGTATCACCCACATGGCGCAGGACACAAGGACTGAGCGATGGGAGTGATGTATTTGAGGTATTTGCTGCTAACTGTATGCAAAGAAAAAGAGTAAAAATAAATTAATTAATAAGGAAATACTCCCCTTCCTCTACAAAAATAATAACACTTAAAATACCCCCTTGTATTAGTGCAGTACAGGCCACAACAAGCCCAAGCTGCCAATAAACACTTGGGCATGCTGGCGCTTGTAGTACTCCAAACACCAGCATGGACATTGTTGCCACGGCAAGCTAGCACATTGGGAATCTCAAGCGTGCCCTGACACCCGAGGTCTGTAGTGCCACCACAAAATTTTGTTGTCTGCCCTATAAAAGAATTAAATAAATACTCAATTTTTGTCTCGACAACGTTGTTTACCCCACGATGTTGAGCAATTGAATAGCAAAAAGGGTTTGGGCGTTAATCTTTGCAATAGAATGGCGCAAGGTTAACATCGCACCTAAACTATATGAAAATGAGCTAAGATGGTGTCCAAAGGGAACATCGTGCTCAAAAGCTGGGCCCCAAATTCATGGACAAACTCTTTTATTTTTATTTTTTATCCCTATAGTGTACAGAAGACTAGTAGTTCCTTTAATATGATTTTGAAACTAAATCTAAATTACATTTCCCATTGTGTGCACTCAATACAGAATGCTTTTGAATATGTGCTCCTTTTTGTTCAACACAGACTTGTAAATCAAGAGACTCCAATCCACCAATTACATCAATATTTCATCAGCACACTCAATAATACAGCAGCTCAGGGAATACGGGAGTGTATCGTTACAACAACAAATACTGCATTTCATGCACAGACTCTTTCCACTCCATAGCCACAGGGGAACCTGCCTTGCTTTGGAAAGAAACAGACTAGAATGGGCAGTTGGCTTAAAGACAATGAATGTTTAGCTAAAGGTAAACAAAAACATAAATGTAGATGGTCTTTTCCTTCTCATTTCCATATTAACCCAGAAAATTGGTCATAAAATGAAACTGTTTATGAGTGTTGTACTCTATGGAAAATGGCAGCTGTTTGCAACTGAAGGATAAAAAAATATTACTTTAATTAACTTGAATGTTTAAAGCTATTTGCAAATGATAAAAAATACTTGGCATTTATAGCTATGTTGCAATTAGTTATTTAATACTAGGCATTTGTATAGAATGAATGAGATTACAAAACATTACAATACAATGTTAACAAATGCAAGAACTACACAATGCCACAGACATAAAAAAAACACATAAATATAAATGAAATGTATGTAAATGAATGTAAATATTGAGATTTAAATATTACAACTTTTTTATAGTATGCCTTGACCTAGACTCAAAAACCTTTGTTTTGGTATGAATATCTAACCTCTAATAAATTGCTGGTTTAAAAATCAATGAAAATTATAATTAGCTAGGATTGTAAAACACCCCCTTTTGTTAACGTTGCGAGTCCCTGCACCGATGGCTGTCATTACGAATTAGGGACAGCCAAAAGTTGCTTTTTGGCTGTCTCTATTTCGAATTACAACCATTTTAGAACTTCTTTTTTATGAATGGGTAAGTATGCGATGTGGAAGCGGCGCCGCTGGACAACCAGAGAGGTGAGTAACACTCTCCGGGGACTTAGGGTTAGGCTGCGCGGGGGTGGGACAGGACAGAGCTGGAAGCGCTTCCACTCTGTGGGCGGTTGAGAGATGCTAAGTGTACATTGGATCCGGTCCAATGTTATTCTTTTGCACCTAATTTTTTGGCAGCATTCAACTGCATGTTTTGAATTGTTTTTGAGAACATAACAACAACCAGGTATATTCTAGAAACAAAGTTCACAACTTCCTGAGACATTAATAATATTTTGCTTTGTCTGCCTTTATTGGTTTCTCATCTGTAGAGAAGTCTCTCAGGAAAGGCTTCAAAAAATGTATGGTCCTACTTAATGTGTGTGACCAATAGTTAGACTGTGGGGAAAAAGTACAAACCTGCACCTGGACAATACATGTGTGGGAGCAAATTAATTTTTTTAATGCATGGAAAAAACTGGGTAATGTTGCACACAAATACTGAATAGCTTTAGCCTTAAACTTTAATTCAGAGCCAAGACACAAAAAATTCACTTCTCAGCTCATTCTGTTTGCATGGTTTAAAATGACTTTCCCACTGCAGATAAACCTGGTTTTGGCCAGGCGTAAATTTACTACTTTATTGCTGTTATGTCCAACTCTGGATAAGCATATCTAAGATAATTAGCTACAGTAGAGAACACATTACTGTCTATGAAAACATGCCTTTTACATAGTGAAATAATATACAGATATTAAAATAAAGGCCCTTAGCCCTGAAATGCTACCACCAAAAGAAAGAAAATGGGAGGAGTGTAATTTTGGAATGATTTGGACCATTGCACCATCATTATAGTATAGCCGATGTAACGGTTTTACTACAGTCTTCAGACAACAGGTGCATTGGATTGTATGGACAAAGGAAATGACAGACTGTTAGCAACTGTGAAAAAAAATATGCAGGGTTCAACTGCGCTTTCCATAACCCCAATTATCTCCTAAGTTATTTCAATTCAGTTCCTAAAATCTTTAGAGAGTTAACAGTTCTCATTCCTATCATGGATAATCAGATCTAAATTTAGTGGGATGCCTGTCCTTTGGAATAGGATGAAATATAAGAGCAGTATATGTCAAACAGCCAATAGGACCCCCTAGTAAGATAAACACATATAAGAGGCTCAGCAAACCTAGTCCTGCAGCAATCAACAGCAATACTATATAAAATGATAATGCATATTATCAAGAAAACGTCATCTTCAATCTGTATTTTACATATCCCTTAAGCAAAGAAACAATTTTTTAGTCTGGGGAAAGCACAAGGTGTAGGACTGACTAGCCTTATGTGACAAGGACATTTATCACTCCCAGGAGGATTAGACACATGTTGACATAATGGTGACACTGTAGATGAAGATGTTGTTCTTCCACTTACCCTTGGGTCCTTCTGCAACAGGGTGTGAGGGACAGTTCCAGGTCTGGCAGCAACATCAATAGGATTGGAAGTCTGAGAAGGAAACAACAGCTGAAGTTAATTGAACATGACAATAGTTTTCTACTCCATGCTACTTTCTATCTTTGTGTTTGACAAGCCCCCCTGCCTGGCAGTTTCTTTTTCCATTTTCAGGCCTAATGACCTGTTACTATCCTTGATAAGCGAAGCTAAACATCAGCAGTTTATGGTAGAGAAAAAGAGGGACTATACTAACAAAAATTGTACCTGTTTTCACCCTTATGTCAACCTTTAAGCTGTAACATAAAGCCTTTGCCTTCTAAAAAGCAGGATAGAGGATGGTTAGAATTACCAGGCTACAGGTTGTAGACCAGTGTCGCTGTATTTTTCTTTATTTCAAGTGTCAATAGGATGAGTGTCTTAGACAATATTCCCCTAGGGACACTGATAATGAGACTAGCTCCTATCTCTAACCTGGATGAAATTACACACGAAGTCTTGAACGCTACCACAAAGTTATAAGTAGAACCACTCTACATCAGAGCTGCCCTGCAATGCCAATTAGGCATAAGTGACATTCTCAGCCGTATTAATATGGTTAATATGCTCTCACGGTTAAAACACTAATTCATTTTCTTTAACGCAACACAGATGTAAACTCACTACACAACACGTCCAATCAATAGTGCAGATGGCTTAGTGTATCATTAAACATGTGTACACTAGTACCTTTTCACAGTGACACTTTATAATAAAGAAGGAAATGATACCTTCCGTTGATCCTACATAATTTATGATGAACTTTGTCCACCCTAGCTAACAGGCTGCTATTACATTCACAAACCATTAACGGTGCACATTAACTTAAAATATCACATCACGTAGGGAGGTTAAGTCAGTAACAATGACCTTGGGGCAGAACAGTGTTAGATTGCAAATGTAGATTGGACGATCAGGGCGACTTAACCGTCTTTTATGCAAAAAGCCGTAGTGCAGTGAAGAAAAGAAGTCACTAGGAAAAAAGCTAATTAATAGATAGATGACTGCAAAACATTAAGGTATTTTACTAAATACATTTTTGCTACATTATAAGCTGCAACAAAAGCAGATTTTATAGTATATTATTAGAAGTCAGGACATCTGTTGTATGCTGCCTAATGTAGATAGTATATATTTCAGGCACAGTTTGTAGTTAAAAGCAGATGCATGCATTATGATTTCTATAGATATGTAATGTTATGATATCCAGCATATATTATGAGTGTTTGGGCACACATGTATAAATGTCAGGAAACGGATATGCCCAGAACTGGCATTATTGCATGTTTTTATGCAAATCGCAAACCCACATCAGACTATAATCAGAACTCTCTATATTGCCAGAGGTACTACTAGGTCACAAGATACGGGAGGGCAACCAATCCTCTCTCCTCCACTAGCACAAGGACAAATGACAAAGGACAGAGAATCCGTCAGTCTACACATACAAAGATTGTGCCCCCAAACCCTGGTTTTGGTTTATTCTAAATATAACAAAAATGAATTGAATAGTTTCTCACCTTAGGCTGAAAAGCTCCTTGAAGTGATCCAAAAGGACCAGTGGGGGGAATCATTGGAGGAATGCCAGAAACAGCCGGAGGATAAGAATGAAATAACTGCAAGAAAAAAAATAAGAAAAAAAAATAAGAAAAGGTAATACCCCAATATACAGCAATAAACAATACAATACATAATCACAACACAACCGAAAAGCCAGGAGCAGATATCAATGATGGTAGAAGAATTGGCTCCCACTGTCAAGGTAGTTGTGGATTAATATGTGTGGAATGTAGGACTTTAAGGACATTCAACATTAATTAGCACAGAAACGATACCCTTGATGAATTCCTTTATTCCAAAATAAAAGGTGATTGTATAATTATGAATTATTAAATTGGATTGAACGCTTAAGTGCTTTCAGAATTTAGAGTACATCAAAAGCAAGAGGGATGTTAAGCCAAATAAGACCAAGGGAAATAGCAAGCTAATTAAAAATGAAGCTTTAAGAGTGCCAGGATTTCATACCATTAAAACTCAATTACTTTGTTAAAAGGTTTAATAGTGTTGTGTAAGGAATTAAAGAATATGCAAAATTATGACTTCATTAGTCTGCTTTACTGGTAATGCTGTCAGTTCTAATGCTAATCTATGGGCTATTAAATCCACAGATGTAGCTGTGTGGTCCTAATCTCAAGAAACAAAGGGAAATGCATGCCAACACATACAAGTGCTTGAGCTGTATGCATTCCCTATACCAAACAGGTATTAAAAGTTTAGTTTCCTAATAGATGTTTCTTTAAATGTTTATCCCACACTGAAACTTAAAACTGGTATATATAAATTCTGTAGCATCACTTTGGTATTTAATTGATATAATTAAAACCCTTACATTTCTGGCATGCCAGCCTTTCCTTGCCCTTATCCTCTCAATACAGGTCTATGCCATAGTCAGAATGCCTAGTTTGCAGAGCACCGACTAGAAAGGTGGTAAAGGCACTTGCAGAAGTCTGGGCTTCACATACATAATAGGTTATTCAGATTTTTCCTACAAAGGAGTCACTTTAAGGTGTCAATGTTAAAATACAAATATTACCTAGAGTATAAGTGTGTAACAGTGTCATAACAAATAATCAGAAACATAAATAGGACTGAAAGATCTTTCTTAAGCCATAAGAGACATTTTAAGGAAATAGTCAGTCTGGTCAGGAGAAAAACCGACACCAAAACGGTGAACAGCTTCATTCAAGCACATAAAATGCAGCTAAATAAATAAATACATAAAAAGATTCATAAAAGACCACTGCCTTCACAAACACATTTATCTTATTAGCTATCAGAACTAGGCTTGACAATTCCCAGGCACATGACACCACACTGGCCACACACTACAACAACATCCATGGCTCGCAACAGAACACTCTGATGTCCGCAATAATAGCAGGTGACAGCTATAGTGTGTGGCCAGCAAAGCACTAAACTATTTTCTCTACTGCACCCACCATAATACGATAGGCACATTGGATTGGGATTGTTCACTCGGACTAAACAATACAATCATTGGATCTTAGATCTCTTGGATCATTGTGTTGGTATTTTGATAAATCATTATGGGAAACCATTTGTCAGCTAATCTACCCAATTATAATGCAGGGTAGTGCCAGAATTAGGCTACTAGAATACGCTACTGACCCAATAACATCAAGGCAGAGCCTATGGGCTTTATTTGTTAAATTGAGAATGGGCAAAACAATTAAGAAAACTGGTGTTTTCTTTGTAGCTTACAACTCTCCAGTATTGGGCGGTCTACCTAATGACAGCACTTCCCCCGTCATTTCTAATGGAGGCAGGTGGCAGATATCTCTGGATTTCTGTTATGAGATTTGCCATTTCAGAATGGTGTCCCCACAGAATGAGGTTATCCATCAGCAGTGATTCTCAAAGCTCTTCTCACCCAGCAGCGGTTGCATCTCGAATCTTTGCTCTTCTCTTCATGAAGATTAGAGTAGAAGCACCAGATGCAGCCATCACAGAGGTTGAAGGACTTTGTCAAGGCAGAAAATCCTGCTAGGATTACTAAATAGCTAAGTAGTGATGAAGCTGGCCATGTAGCTTCACTATTTTCTTTAAAGATAAAACAAAACTAAAGATAGTTGGTGGGCAGTGGACATTCTCATGGGTGAAGAATATACAGTAAGAACATATATCTTGGAGCCGTATTCAGAGATCCGTTTTAGCGGTGACTTCCGTGCGTATTTTTAGGTACGTTTCAACTGAACATGCGTAGTCATTTTTTGTACGTAGTTCACATAGACTTTCCGCGCGGATGTTCATTATGGATAAACGGAAATGCATTGCGAGCGGACTTGGCAAGCGGGCGTAGGTAGATATGCGCGGAAGTTGATCGGAAATATATACGCACCTAGGAATTTACATAGAAAAGGGCGGGGCATTTAAATGAAGGGAAATGGGTGCGATTAGAAATATACGCATGGACGAGGACACATACGCTCCTAAGTGGTAGCGGAAAGTTAATGCCAGTCTATGGTGGCGGAAGTCTCCGACATGAAGCATTAACAAGGGGAGTGACTGGGGTTTTGGTGGGGGTAACTTGCTCCGTAGGTGCGTATATTTGCGCTCAGATCGCAGCACGGAAGTCTGAATACGGCCCTTGGTCACTAGTGGCCGGTTAGGTATGAAGGAACACCAATATTATTAAAGCTATTATCTATAAAAATGTGTTTAGTGAAGCCTAGGCATACACGTGCCGCTTTAGTTTCATATGAATCATTGTTCTAATAACCAGTTATCTGCAGAATCTCATCATTATTTTATTTTCTGTCTCTATTGACATAACATCCTTTCTGGAGTGCAGAATAATAGGCATTGTATTCAACCAGTATGACACATTTTGAGTTGTTCATTGCCTTCTGTTTCCAACATAAACATGGATGACATTAATGGCTTTCTATTTATTATTTCTCAGGCTGCCACATTACGTTTCAGCTCAAAATATCACAGTAAGCACAGTACATTTGCTACAAATGTCATCATAGGTGGCTTTGTTATTGAGGCAGAACCTTTGTCATTTTAGGCACAATGTAGCAAAGAAAACAGCCCCATTGGCGTAAGTTGAACTTTTGTGTAAAGGGTGGAGGTTATATACAGTAATCAATACTGCATATATAAAAAAAACGGTCAACACAACAAAGAAAACACTATAACGAAACTAACAAAATAGAAATTGTAACAAGCTATGTAAAGGTGAACTAAACAGAGCTGTATATTGTTATCGGTTGCAGTCCCCGCACCAATGAGCTGCCATTAGCAATAGAGACAGCCAAAAGTTAATTTTCGGCTGTCTCTATTTCAAATAGGCAGCCATTTTAGATTTTTTTTTTATGAATAGGTGAATATGCCGATCGGCATACTCACCCAATCATTTTCGCAGGACCCGCAGAAGACCCACAGTTGATAGCTCCGGAGAAGTGAGTAACCTCTATGGGGACTTTAAGTGTTGGGGGGGTTAGGTTTAGGCTCCTAGGAAGGGAGGGTTAGGGCCATAATAGGGGAGGGTTACAGTCAGGCTGCGGGGAGGGATGTCTTAGTGTTAGGTTATATGGAGTATAACCCAGCCTGACCCTAATGGAGTATTAGGGTCAGGCTGCATGGAAGGGAGGGTCAGGGTAATGGAAGGGGAGGGTTAGGGTCAGAATTAACCAATTGTTCTAAACTGGCTAGGAGAGAATGGCCCTATCGAAATAGGGCTGTTCTTAGCGGGAACCCAAACCCATACTGTTCATGTCCTTGCTGCTACAAGCTGCTCATAGGGAGTGGTGTGGCTGCACAAATCTTTTTATTAGCAAGTTTTAACTAGTGTAATGAGTTGAAGCTTTATTCATTTTTCTTCTGCTTCTCCTGAACAATATACCAGGAACTGAAAATCATTAACATTCTAAATATGTTGTTATATTATAGACTTTCCATGTGCACCAGCCATCAGAATGATTTTATCTTGTAGGTTTTACAACACCCATGAAATCCCTATTTAACATTCCTGGCTGATGATTATTCCCCCAGTGGGAAGAAGCTCACGCTGTATGTCATCCTTCTCACAGTTAGACTTCTTATACAGTTTATGAGTACTGACAAATTTTGATTAAAAACAGGATAGTGCATCTCCAGAAGAAATGAATCACATGAATGAAGCTTGTATATTGCCAAAGCTGAAGTGAGAGAAAGCAATGGGAATTGCAGGCTGCATGATTAGGGGAAGCATTGAAATCTTGGCAGGTTATTGTGGGGGGTGATGTTTGCAGCATGCTATAGCAAGAGATAAGCCAACAATTGTACACAGCACTTTTGGACTCACACTGTGGCGGTAGAAGGGGTCAACTTTTGTAGGGTATTTGTCAAACTGCAAAGGGATCAAAGCAAATGGTTATTACTGTGTCTCAGTAAAGAATCTATAAAGATCATGATTTTATCACACAGCTTAAACACCAGGAGCTCGAAATGCCCACATATAGTGCATTGAGAACAACCACTCGGTTTAACCTACACTGGAATCTATTATAATTTCATGCTGATGGCTTTATGAGATAAATAAAATTCCACGCTGAAAGTTGTGCACACAAAGACATTTTTATAGCTGCCTTGTATTTTATTTTTATGATAAAAGATGATCCCTATAAATACATTTCCCTACTATAACATTATAATACTGCAATGAGACTGCTGCTGTCACCCTAGAGGTTCCTTGCCAGGAAATATAGGATGGTTGAGGAATAAGCATCTCCTTTTTATTACCTGTTTACTGATGTTGTTCAAACACAGTCTTCTTTTTATTACAATATACCCAAAATGTTTTGCATTATATATAGAATTATTCAGGCAATATAGAGAATATTACAGATTTTGTAATGATGTCTTATAATTTCTACAGCAACTTCTACAGTTCGGGTAGAGGCTGAAATCATGTGACTTGAAATTGGTTTGAGTCGTAATTTTTTAACCCGATACATTAAACAAAATGTAAGTACACATTTTTTACTCGCTGTATTACTGCAACATTAAAAATAAGTTGTTTTTTTTGTTTTTCCTTTAATAAAAAAATAACATAAAATAAAAATAATAATAAGTGTGTATACTGTCTGTTTAGAATGGCATAGGACTTTAGCCGAAGCATATATTTTATATAAGAGTTCTTCCTCAGCGTATGCACATATCCGCTGCCCTCACTATATGCAACTTTTATAGCTCTGTATGGAACGCATTGAAAAGATGCCCATCTTTTCATATGCAGAGCTCATTCCCACTGCTCTTCCACCTAAAAAATAGGTGGAAGCACAGTTCTGGATCAAGTTCTGTGTGTCTATATGTCTATCGATCTATCCACACAATTACACACACACACACTCCCACAAATACGCACGCACACACACAGTGTGATACTTTCATATTGAACATCCTAAATCCTATGTTAAAATGAACCCACAAACTTGAGTAAACATTGTAGTCTATGGCAGTGATTCTCCCTCATTATTCATTGTATCATTCAGTGGGATAATTTTTTTTATAAATCTCTCGTTAAGCGTCCAGATGGGCTAGATGCATGATGCCTATAAAAAATATGTGTATTTATTATCTCCTTATGCGGCTGTATTTAAAAAAAAATACTTTATATATGTATTAGCTATTTGCTGGGAGTGTCTTTGATACTGCAGGTATCAAAATAATATTCTATATTCCATAGTGAAATGGGATTTCTCATTGTAACACTCACATTTTTATGCATCATCCCCAACCCATATGAAAATTGTAGCGCTATAAATCAATCAAAGAAGCAAAAATTATTGTAGTGTGTAACAATAGTCCTAAGATACAGCCTATTAACGTATGCTGTTTTAACTCTGAACTAATCTACCCCCCTGTCAAACTGAAATATAATAATACATTTGATGCATTTTTGGTAAACAGTAAAAAGATCTGTAAACAGTTGATGAGATTAAGTTTTGTAACCCATCAGATTAAAATGATGAATATTTGTGTTCTACTTATCCTCACATTTCTGCCTGGGGTACGCACCATGGGCGGTGCTGGCGTAGGCATAATGGCGGTAGGTGGGATGGCGTGCGGGAACGGCGTGAAGGTGTGCTGGTGTGTGTGCTGATGCGTGTGCTGGTGCTGATGCTGGTGTTGGTGGAATTCGGTCCTTAAATATGGTGGCGGGCCTAGTGATGCTCCACGATCTGCACTCTGTGAAGCCAAAAACCGTGTATTCAGCTCTTGTCTGAGAAGGTCTTGCTCTGAAAAAAAAAAGATTATTGTTATTAGTATAACATGTAACCTTATGTAAAAGAAATACAGTATAACTGAACAACTTCAAGGAACACCACTAACGGCCAGTTTTATTAAGCTGTGGGAAAGGAAAGGTGGAGATGCTGCCCATGGCAACCAATCAGATTCTATATGACATCTTCTAGTATGTAACAGAAAAGTGAGAGCTGGAATCTGACTGGTTGCTATTGGCAACATCTCCACTTTTCCATTCCTGCAGCTTAGTAAATCTAGCCAGAAGTCTTCATCATAGAATTTTTAATACCTGAATAAGTGCTGCTAGCTGGGTGTCCTGGAACTTGAAGTGTCCCTGAAGTCAGTGGTGGTGGAGGAGGTAAAGCAGCAGGTGGGGCAAACATATTTGGGTGGTGCTGGTGAGCAGGAGGTTGGAGGGTTGGCGTAAAGCTATGCAAGGGACTGTGGCTTGGTAATGACAGGGGATACGGAGAAGCTGAAGGGTGATGGGGCAAATGAGATGCTGGCACTTGACTTTTGGCAGGGGTGCTACTTCTGCTGCTGCTGTAAAAATAAATGCATAGGTTTAGGTCAACTAACACGCCACACATTAACATCAATACAATGGTCCGCAGGCTGTTTAGAATGTTAACAAACAAATAAAGCTTATTTCCACAAATATTTTAGCATCTTAATATTAAATATGTTATTTATGTCACTACTTACTACCTAATTGGAATAAATAGGTCAAACTTCACATCTTATTGAATTTACCATCATGTCACATATCTTTCTGACTTTTCACTTTTAATTTAAAGCAAGTGTACTACTTATACTTCCTCATTTAATATTAATGCCATCCAATTGTAAATGTACAAATACTTTTTAAAATACTATTTGATCATTAATCTGCTTAAAATGTATGTAATATCAAAATAATATTGCATGTTACATAGTGCTAGACACATGTATGTAATTGTAAGAACAAAATTACCCCCAAAACAAACTACTACAAATAAATTGCTCATACAAAGACAAGCAGTACTCCTTGTTCTATAATTAATTCTTCCCCCAAAGAGCTATAAAATAGCCTTATGCCCCTTATGTCAATGGGGCTGTTAATTTAGTTTGCTGAGGTAACAAATTATGATGTTTGGGATATCCTTAAAAGCAGATGTGCGTGGATTACAACATATGAGAGTTGTTCAGTTTCAATTAAATTTAGACTGGCTTTGGCCTTTAATTTAGTTAATTATATGCAATGTGAGGGTGATGGGGGTGATCTCCAGAGCCTTGGGCACTAGGACATAACAAAAAACATTTACTGTTAAGAATTACACATAGACTAACGGAACAAAAACTGGCGACTATAGAATGTACAAATACATACAGGTAGAAAATATGTCATATTAAGTGATATTTAAACACACCTTAAGCTGTTCACACTTAAGCTGCTGCTGTTGTAGTTGCAAAAAGTCTGGGGTAAAGATTGAGAAGGAGGTCGTGCTTGCAATACAGGAGGGCTTGGGTGGACAGGAGGCCGAGAGGGTGGCTGAACCTTTGGTGACAGCTGTACTTGTGGTCGAGGAGGCAATTGTTCTTCTTGCTCTACTGGAGCATGAGGAAGCTGAAGCGGCTCAGACTGTGTCTGTGTTTGTGTGTCAGGATGAGGAGTCACAACTGGTCCTGGAGAAGAGAGCAACGACTGTGGCTCTAATTCAGAGTGTTCCTTGCACACTGTCGTCTCGAACTGCAGCTCTGGAATAATGTCCTGGCTCTTCTCTTGACTCCTTTCTAGTCCTGACACTTTTGGTACAACTGGACTCGAAGCATCTTTGCTGCTGTTTGTTGTCAGTAAACTGACACCCAAATCTGTATCTGTGCAAAAAGAAATACATATAGATATTTAACTTCTTAAAATGCACATCTGTATTACATGCATAAAAAACAAAGTCCTCATAATAACAATGGACCGGATCCAGACTTTATAACGACACTCCATTTATACACGTAAAGTGCGCAAGTGGTGTGTGTGGTGTGGAGGTTTTTCCACACATAACACCTATCACACGGAACGGAGTCTCGTACGATAGTATTTTAGTACAAAGGGGCGGCTCTTCCCCTCCTCCCGCCAAGATGGGCGGGAGGGGGGGGGGAGTATTAGAATTGTACAGTAGGGGTGGGAATATGGACTGAGGAGCATATCAGCACGTGTAATTTAAGGCTGCCTTATGGCATGAGAAAGGGGAGTGATGGGGGTAATCCACTCCCCTCTTCTGTGTGGACTTTAAGACACCCACGCGTACGGAAAGTAAGTGGGGGCCTGGATCCAGTCCAATGATGGTGTTTGAAATGTGGAAATATAATACTGTGTTTAAATAAAGTTAATCCACTTCAAACCGAACAATGACATATTACATTGTTTACTTTATTGACTGCAGTTAAGAAGCAAAGCAGGTAAGACTAATCTCCCAAGAAGAAATCACATTACATCTCATAAGAACTAAGTCCTATTACTGTAAAAATATACTTAAAAAGCTATCGCAACTGAAAAAAAAAAACTTATAATATTAGATTACTGGCAAAGGTATTCAATAAAACAATAATAGAAAACTAATGTCCCAAAAAATATTTATGTTTGGAAACTAGAATGTGTTTAATAAGGTATTACATGAGACAACAAAGTACCAGGTACCAAAGACTGCTCATACAGAAAATGGGCTGGATCCAGACTTAAGTAAGTGCTTGAACTTAGTTACTCCTGGGCTAAACCATGTTGATGTCAAGGGAGTCATATATCTTGATTGTAGGGGAGTCATATATCATCTGCTGCAAACAGTATTAGAGTTGAGAGGTGATGTTTCCTATCCCAAGTCTAAATAACAGTGTGGTCAGTATCTGTGTGTAGTAAGCAATGATATGATATATCCCTGCATGCAAAGAATACAATTAACTTGACTCCCCCTGCAATCAACATGGTTTAGCCCAGGAGTAACTAATTTCAAGCACTTACTTAAGTCTGGATCCAGTGTTAGTAAAATGCATCTGCCAGTGCTTTGTGCCATGGTCTAAAAGCCCAGCATCCACTTCTAAAACTGCCAGGTAAATAACAAACCCACAGGTCTGCACTTCATAAACGGAGAAGCTTCAGTTTTTATATCTTTTAGTATATGTCTTTGGTGTAGTAGGAAATCCTTCCATTGTGTCTTCTGGGAGATGATCATCTAGATACAAACATTCAGTCCCTAGTGCTGACATCGTGTGAGATTTTACTACTCAGCTCTCCATCCTCACATGGTTTCATGGCTTGTCGCCTAATCTTACAGCAAATCAGTTGGCCAAAATAAACAGGTTTTACTTAACCCAAGAAAAGTGGCTGTTTATTTATAGTTAAGCAGCCAAATTTCAAAGATATTATTATTATTTAAACATTCCTACTATAAATCAACATGAGAAATAGAACATGTCTTGTTAGAAAAGATTAGAATGTCGTATTGGTATATTGGGCCGGATCCAGAACTACGGCCATCTTCCACAGACGGCTGTAATTCAATGAACAATATCTACTGTGCATGCGTAGTAGCTATTGTACGTAATCTGCATATCGTTTCGATATGTAGATTGTGTATATGCGGTCTAAAAAGCGGTTTGTGGGTACGCAGTCAACATAATTTTAAACAAGTTGCTATTCCAACATGCAGAATCATATACACTCCATAGCGCCTATAAAACCTTCTGTATCATGCATGTAACAGGTATAATATTGTTAAATCTCAAAGCTTTGCTGAAACAAAACTTCAGAAGGTGACAATAAATACAGATATTTTTACTGATCGGGACAAAAACAATATAATACAATGTTTGCACAGACAATGGACCAGATCCTGAGCTACGTTTCCATTACGTTACAACGCGTAGCGTATTTATGCTAGCGTAATTACTATGCACTCCCCTCGGCCGTAAGTACTTTTGCTGTTTTACGCTTTGTCAAACCCTACCTTAACTTTTCAAAGCGCAACTACTGACGTACGTAAAGGCTTAACGTACGTAAGTCCCTAAGCACGCCCACACTGTATGATTTAAATGCCTCACCCCGCCTCTGCAGCATAATTACGCTTGTCGTATGGCAGTCACGCCCCTTCGTTCTTAGTTATGCTGCTGATAGGCTGGTATGTACGCGGCGTAACATACGCAGAACATACAAAACAGCGTTTTTATGTCTCTGGCTAGCGCAAATACGCTACGTAGCTCAGGATCTACCAGAATATGGGCAATGTTACGTTTGCATGTAAAGTTCCCAGTCTTGGAAGGATAAGTCCAGATCGTATTTTTAGGCCTGTATTAAGGATTACCAAACATTATAACACTAATATAGCACTGCATTCTTTGTGTGCACCAGTATATGGATTTATAACTAATTACATTGCAGTATCATCAATCTATTAAAATGAGGACATACAGTATATAATCCTGAAACTGCATCAAGTATAACATGTCAAAAGAATCATGCAACAACTAGGTTGTCAAACATTGATCCACAAAGCCTAGCAATCATTGATAACAGATATTAAGAAAGTAACTTTGAAATGATACATCTCTATACATCTCTGTAAATGAATAGAACGGTGGAATAAAAGGATGGTTTATCACCCAAACAAAAGAGCTTTCCCAAGTGAGAAGTTTATTGTAATCACTTGTTTTGTTGCACATAAGCTTAGGAAATTCACTACTGAAAAGAGATTCTTCTTGTGGGTCTAATTGCAGCCTGAATATAATAAAAGGTGATGCAAGCTTCCATTAAGGTGATTCAAATGGTATTTTTGCAGCCAAATCAATCACCAGGATACTGCATGACACTGTGTAGCAACAATAAAGAGCAGTTAAGTTGACTTTAATGAACACAACTGTAATTGCAATTCAGTTTATTTCCCTTTTGATTATTCCGTTGGGAAACCATTGATGTAAGACTTAACGCAAAAAAAAAAAATGAGAAGCCCCAATGTATGAAAAAGTAAAGAATGCAAATACCATTGTACATTATTTCAATATTGTGTTGGTCTATGGGGCACTATACTGTAATTCAATAATATCCTTGGTTCAAAATATTTATGTTAATCCATTATGCAAACAGTAGGCTCACAAATATCTACTATGTCTATGTATACACAACAGAGTAATCATACACATACATTGCAAAAATATAGATTTTATTGTGCCTAAGAGCTTGCTTGATTTTGATCACATAACCTGAACAAGCTTGTAAAATATTCTCAGTTTAGATGAGCAATTAAGCTGGGTACACACTGGTGGTTTATCTGCCGATTATCGTGCAGATCACAGGATAGACGACAGTTTGAGCAGGCATCTTACCAGTGTGTACTGTCCACCGATACGGCAGAATCATCTGAAACAGCACTTGGTCCCTTCACTGGATTTTTTAAACTGACAAATTTTTACGAACAACGAAAACCTGATGTCAGCAGTTATTCAACCGACTCTCCTCTCTCTTTCAGTTTTAGGCCCGGATTGTGGGCGTGCATATTAAAATTTGGACTGAAGCAAGGGGTTACCAGCAAATCCACTGTAGTGTGTACAGCAGAATTGTGGGGCTAATCGTGATTACAAATCTAGGCTGCAATCATTTTAAATAATCTGATTGTTTCAAACATAGCCAATGTGTACCCAGTTTTATAGATGCAAAAAGCAGCTCGATGTCCTACATTATATCATCACAATCTAATAAAAAGCGAACACAATTTTAGTAACCACGAGTGTTTCTTGTTTGTCAACATCCAATTTAATTTATCTTGATACTTATAACAGATTATACCATGCCTTCTGGCTTAGTTTACTTGAAAGTTAAGGAGAATGCACATCTTTCTTTAGAGAACAGAAGTTCCATCATTAGGAGATACCACAATACAAGATCTCACTTAGAACAGCCAAATCTAACTGCATCAGCATCACCCAAGGAGGAAAAACTGTCCCTTTCTGCTGCTGTCTATGTATATGTAAATATAGCTTCTGCAGCTTGCATCATTAAGTCACACACTATAAAAGGATTATCAAACAAAAAAATCTCCACAAGCCAAATGTATTCACTTGTGAGAAAATGAAAATAACATTTTTTTTTCAAAAGCTGATAAAAAAAAAACTTTCCATCAAAAAACTGGATATATTAAGACTGTCAAAATCCTAATATGAGCAAAAGCCGTTGTTCCCAAAGCTCCTTTCTCACAGTCCCAATAGGTGCGTTTTAAATCTGCTTACACAGGTAAAGAATAATGAAATACATATCCTAGCTTTAATTAAGACTCCAGGGCTTTCCGAATGAATGTAGTCTGTGCATAAGTGGAGTCTCTTGGGATTTAATTTGTCAGTTTTTCTAATCTCCATAAAAAGAAAATATGGTAATGATAAGACTGTTTGAAAATTTGTGATCCCCCTCCCCAACCACATAATATTCTGTCGTTATGCAACAACAGCTTGAATATCAATATCTCTGTGTTCAAGAGTGCCTAGGTGCTAGTTATATATCAAGTAATCGTTCACATATGAAGGATCTGGATATTTGCAAGAAGAGTTTCATACACCATTCCTTGGTGTTACTGGGCCTCATGTACAGTTGTACTAATTGCTTACTTATCAACTTTTAATTCTTCAGCAGACAGTATCCATGTTAAACAAGGGGAGGAGCTTAAGGGTTTGCCTAGAACTACCAATGTGTTAGACTTGCCCCATGCTATGACAATGTCCACTCTATAGCCACACTGACTCCCATGCTCCAATGTTGGTAGGTATGTAATGAATAAAGTTCAGCCAAAAAATATGGTTTAAAAAATAATAATAAATAAATAAATATATATATTTATTTATTTTTTTACACATTTTGATTAAAATCCCAATAAAATGATAAGCAATTTTCACAGTAATTGTATCATACTAGAACACCAAAATTAAGTATTGAACAGACTCAAAAGGAATCCAAAAAGAGTGGATAATTTTCACATAAGTCCTCTATCCTTGTTTGCTGGTATTGTATAAAGAGATTATAAGCATTAACCTCCTGCCCCTATTTTTTAAAAAAACCTTTCTTTCTAATTTCTCTTTTCTTATTATTCTAAGTACCACAAATGTTACACAATCAAAAGCACAATAGCAGAAAGCCTCAGAGGCTTTCTATGTATTCCACTAGAGAGAGCCTGCAAATCCTGTTCATTTTCACACTGATATATTTCCTATTATTTCAGAAAATATCCATTTAACAACTATAATTTGCTGTCAGCCGTGCAATTCATAAGCACTTTGTTTTGAGCAGTAACTGTACTGTAAGTGTTTATTAAAGCAGACTTCTTGTATTAAATAGGCTGGCAGCATTCCCAACATACAGGCTCAAGGCACAAGAATTAATATGCTGACATTTAATGTTAATAAAGGGTCTGAACAATATGCGCCTCTTCAAACTCCTTGTTCATTTGGAATTTAATTTAGAGAGAAAATGCGCTCCTCCAGATCGGATGTGTTGGTAAACATGCATTCAAACTGACAGTCATATAGCCTCAAATCATTTAATACATTTTTAACCACTGATAATATATGACAGGAGGGATGTTACCAATTAAACGGTTTTATAAAATTTCTGTATGCTAAAGCTGGTAGAGTTTCAGCAAAAAACAGTAGACCAATAAAAGGGTGATAATGTTACACATTTGCTCATTGAACAATATGGGAAATAAGGAAATAATGCATATTAATTATAGGATCACGTAGTAGTAATGTGAATGTATGTGTATTGCATATAGACACACATTCAACATTAAGAGCTAAAATAAAAAAAATAAAAAATATATATATTAAAACATCTGTGGTGGTTCTGCTGTATCTAGATTATAAATGTATTGATAGTTACCTGTCTGCTGATACCTGGCAGGCATTTTCTTAAGCCCTAGAAAGCTGTTTTCCCTCATCAGGGACAGGTGAGTGTACTAGCCTTGCGATTGCAATCCGCAACACAGGTACATAGAGAGTAGAGAAGTTCTCTGCTGACATGGTGCTTTCATAGGGAATGAAAGGGACAGCACTGTCAAGAGAAAGACAGCCTGGCAAAGCCTTCTGAAGCGGTCTTAAATATCAGAAAACAAGGAGAGAGGAAGACTACAATAAAATACAGCAGCTACCTTGCAGTTTCCCTTCCGCTCTTTCTGCCAATACTAAATGGAGTCCAGAGTGTTAAATTGTCACTCAAAGTAAAAAAAAATGGGGCAGAATAAACAGATGTATTGTCTCACAACTCTGGGTACACAGGTTTATTTTAAACAGGCCACTAACTATATGGCACTTAAATGGATATCCTTGTGCAGGCTGAAGGTAGATTCACTGGCTTATACCAAAATAACCCTTGTGGCTGCAAGTTTTTGGGTGGTAGGTCACATCATACAGTAAGTTTAAAAGGGTCAGGCACTAAAACCAATAATTCAGAGTTTCTAGGGAAGCTTAATGTAAAATAGCGTCTTTCTTAAAAAAAATTACAACAACTAACTTCACTGATAATTAAGCTGGTTCAACACCTATGAAAACATTGGGCTGATCATTTGATTACAGACCTTTTGGCTCGATGTTTAAAGATTGTGTACACTCATAAGATCTTTATTTGTAGTGAGAACAGAAGCTGCATACGATAAATTGTTTTTTTTTTTTGCATTAAAATCACTTATGTCAAGATGCTGGACAAATGTGGGGCGTGTGATGCAGGTACCAGCGTCTGTCCTACCTTTCTGGAAGTCTTCTGTACAGCATGGGCCAGGGAGAATTCTTCTCTTTCTTTCTTTTTTCCACGGCAAACACTAGGGCTGCATATAACACTGCTGAAAGCAGCCGCAGGGTGACCTCACAAGTGGATACCAGCAGTACATCTATGTGAATCCGGTTACCAAGTCCCAATTTTCAGTTGCCATGGCGACCTAGTGATTGGTATTTGTCAAACCTGGGCATAGGCAGCATATATGGGGTCACCATTGTTTCAGTAGAAATTTAGGAGAGATGGTGATCTCAGATCTTCTGGTAAATTGTTATAATGTGTACATGTGAATTAGCAAGCTCATCGAGACTTCCAATTGTCAGTGACATTGTAATAGCCATCGTATCTCATGTGTGATTGCAAAGATGTTTACCCAGCATGCCTACAATGTATATCTCTAAAGAAAAAACAATACATATATATGCTTCTGCACAATGTTCAATAGTAGAAGTTACTTTACAGCTGATGGTGTGGTCAATTTTTGTAGACCCTATAACACCATTACTTGACAGTAATGAAGACGTTGATTTTTTTTTAGTACCCAACCACAAACGTATTATTGAAAATGGAGGCAATGCGCCATTAGATCTACCGGTACCTTTAATGTGACAACCTTGAAAATGCCAAACATTATAAACAATGTGATTTCTTATTATACAGCGAAAAAGTATCAAATGCATAATTCATTTAATGCATCATTATTTACTGTAGGTAAAACCCAAAAATAATCCCATTTTTAATCTTTAGTAATAATCCCTACCTGTTAACTCACACAATACATTTTGGAAGATGCTGATCATAGCTACTCTAGGTTACAAATCATCCCTTAATTTAAAATGGTGGAGAAAATAAAAGTATGTTCTCCATGATAGAATTTCTCTATGTATATAATATTATTTAAACTCCCTGCTTTGAAAGGTATATAAAGCAAAAGTCAAAGGAAATTAGACCTGTCAATAAGATGTTTATTTCAACGTACAAAGTCTGCCAGCACAATTACTGGAGGAAATGATTCATGTCTAGATCTATTCCATTCTACAAGATCCCCGCATCTGCCATCAGTCTATCTTGCTTTCTTCCCCAGGAAAGAACAATATCTTTCTGTTTCATTTTGAAATGCAATTAAAAGAAATTCAAAGCCGGAATTCCAATTTCTAATTCTTCTCAGTCACAAGAGCTAAAAAAAATAAATACATTTAGGCAAACTCTGTTTATTCAAGTTCCATTAATTACCACTTTGTTAAGGGGGTGTGGCTTGGCAGACATAAAGGAAATTTGATTATTGCCTTGACATATTGTGTAAACACCAAGTTTCATCATACAAAACGAAGAGTTGGTTTTATTTTTCTCAGAGGGGAAAGAGCTGACTGCAATTTGATAAAAAGAAATGTGCAGAAAAGAACTAGAAAGCAAAAGAATAATTCTTACTTATAGAAAAAAAAATAGAAGTACTATTTATTTGCTTTATGATTGTATCATTATAGATGCCAGCTGTCACACTATTCACACAGATTACATCATACTTCTTTATTTTCCACTTTTGCCATATGTATATATCCCATCATATATGTAGTTTATCATTATAAATATGTCTCTTTACTTTACGGATTTAATTTTTAGCACTATGGGACTGATCCAGAGCTGTAACTTACACCTATTTTTTAAGAACTGTGCAAGTGCACAACAGGAGTGAGCACACAAAAAAGCGCAAACACTGGATCTGAATTAGAGTTTGGGAGGAAGGGCAAGAAAGGTGCAAGTGTACAGCTCGGCTAAACTATTTTGCACGGTAAGGGGTGCTAAATAATTTTGCACGCAGGTAAAATACTTTTCTTTTGCACACAGAACTCAAATACTGCCCAGCTTTATGGTTGATCTATAATATATAGATGAGTTAAGAAACTTAAACTCTAAATTCTCATTTCTGCTTTCACAGTTTAGATTTGCCTCCCCTTGCAGTGGAATGAAGTATTCCACCATATGAACACTATATGACCTTTTCAAAGTGGGCGGTTTAGTGATGCTATGAATGCAGCAGCAGCAGCAGCCTTGTGTCCCTGTACTTTCTCCTCATGTCCTCAGGGGCTGGTGTAAGTGATGAACAGAGAAGATTTCTCATGAATAAAAGACTCTATTCACAGTTTAAAAAAACAAAACAAAACAAAACAAAAAAACAACAGGCTAACACACCTAATAATTATTAAACGCTCTAGTTAAAGAATAAAGCATGTTCTAAAAACCCCTTGCATACACCACTATATTGACTATTATTGAAATATTTTGTTATTGAATTGCCATACATTTTGTCTTAGGCATTTTTATATACATTTCAATTCTTAGGGATTTGTTTTTTCTTACTTAAAATAGAGTGATGACATTTTCAACATGTTTAAAAATTGTATTATGATTAAACAACACTGCCAATTATTTTAAATAAAAACATATTTTGAAACATGCCCTTATATAAGCTGCGACATTACACTTCTCAGTCTCTTTCCTTATACATATCCCTTTGCATGTTTCTAAGGTTGCTGTTGCTAAGGCCATTTGCTGTACTACCTGTCTGTCTTTTTTTCTAAGAAACTGCACCCTTTTTGCAGGTCCATAATTGGGGCAGTCCCACTGCATGGACAATTAGTCATTTTTTTTTACGTAAGCTAATAAACACTCTCCAGGCCATTCTTCCTACAAAAATACAAACTATTTAGGCAATATGAGAGTAAAAGTTATATATGTTTATTTGCACAAAGGTATAAATAAACAAATTGATGTTTCAAGCCTCCACCACATGAACAACTTAAATACATTACATATATGAAGCAGACATTATTCTACAGTTTTTCTACCTTTTTATTCAGCTCCTGCAACAAAATAAACCAAACAATAAACTAAGTAAATAAGATGATAATGTCTAGTTAGCATTTTCTGTCCCTCTCTGGGTCAGATCACTGGTAGCTTCTTGATTAAAACAAGCACACAAAGCTGCCATAATGTCAAATTTACATTGGGGTCATAACACAAGGCACACCAAGGTTAATGTATTATTATGATTATTAACGCTTATTTATATAACACCAATAATTGTCTGCAGTGCTTTACAGAGAACATTAGACATTCACATCAGCTCCTGCCCCTATTGGTGCTACATACTAAGGTCCCTAACACTTACAAACAACCACACAAGTTAGTCAGCAGCCAATTACCCTACCAGTATGTTTTTGGCATGTGGGAGGAAACCCACACAAACACAGGGAGAACATACAAACAGATAATGCCTAGTCCGGGAATCGAACACATGACCTCAGCGCTGTGAGGCCCAAGTGCTACTCACTGAGCCACCATAAAACTAAAGACAGGTAGGTCATAACATAAGCCCTGATAATGTCTTTTCATTATAAGACATACTCAGTTCTTTCATTTCTACAACCGGTAAACCACAGAATTGCCAAAATGACTAAATAAATATTAAGAGTAAACAGGATCTGCAATATAATTGGTAAAGGATCATTTCTATTGTACTTACAAATTAAGAAAATAGCTTCAACTCAAACTGAATACACCTAAATAATGCTTAGCAAGTCTGTCTTTAAACTAAATTGACACTGCTGTGGTGAGTATTTGGTACATAATTTGTGCATGTGTTTATATCTGAAAACAACTTCTCTTCAGACACATTAAGATAAATTGGACAATAAAATAATTTGCAGTGTTGTTACATTTGCAGCCTTTCAACCTTCATTTCATGCAATTTCCCTCATTATCTAGAAAGTAACAAATATTTCAAACACAGCACAATGTTATCTCCTTTCACTATCAGAGGCTGATAATTTATGCCTTTATAGTACTAACTTAAACTTGTAACTGATTATATTATTACTACAAGGACTGTGGATCTCTGCTTTATTTTTATTTATTTTTTATTTTGTTTCTCTCTATTTTCTTAAGAAAATTAATGCACCAAAGCAGTCTAGGCTAATGAAAAACAGCAGGAGGTCATAATGCGAATCATGGATTTACATACATCCTGTTTCATGAGAAGCAGAAATACTTGCTCCATTTTGTCTTTATGGTCTAATCAGTTTAATTGCTTAGAAGCTCATTTAGCTCACATGAAATACTTTGGTAATACTTTTGTTAGGGTCAGCCGCTAAGCTGCATCTGGCAGGCTATAGAAAAGATCTATATTCAAACATAGGTGTGGCCAGTGGATGCACTGACATCGATTGGGCCTGACCCACCTGTGACAGCAATCCCAGCATGCTCTAAGAGCAAAGGTGTAGTTAGGAAGCCTGAACACTGAACCCTATTCATGCAGTGCTGTGCGAATATAGATAGTGGAATACACTTTAAATAGAGACTTGGATATATTAACACTTTTCTCTATTTTTGCTTGTATAATTTTAACATTTTATTATTTATTTTTTTGTATTTTTTTTTATCACTGCACATATCTACATTTCCAGCAAAGTTCCATAGTTTAGTAAGCCAAAATTATTGCTCCACATAAAAAAAAATTAAAGAAATGTAAATAAACGCTCTCCTTATTGACAATCAAAGAAAGACCTCATTGTACATTATGGGCACGATCCTCCCCGACAGGGGAATTCCGTACAGCGCATACGATGCTGCAAGGGTCGGCATACGTAACGTATGTTACGTACGACAGCTGTTTCAGGAAAGGGACTGCCCCCCCCTTTACCACAGTCGTATCTCCGCCGTCAAGGCAGAGGTAAGCATGTAAATGAGGGAACGGGGCTGGGGAAGGCGGCAGAGCTGGTCGTAAAAGTTAAGGAAGGAATCTGGACATGTAAGTGTCCAGATTTACTACAGAGAGCGGGGAGTGTAGGGGGCATGCACTTCACACTACGACAACAGCCATAATGACCTTGCCCTTAAGGCGTGTGTAGGTCAGGAGCTGGCCCTATATGCTTTGACTGGTGTCTGGATATCCACTGTGAAGCCAGTACCATGTTTTAAACATGTACTTGCAGTATACGGTGGCTCAGTGAGTAGCACTTGTGTCTCACAGCACTGAGGTCATTAGTTTGATTCCCAGACTAGGCCTTATCTGTGTGGAATTGGTATGTTCTCCCCGTGTCTGCGTGGGGTTTCCTCTGGGTGGTCCGGTTTCCTCCCACGCTCCAAAAACATGTTGGTAGGTTAATTGGCTGCTGAATAAATTAACACTGTCTGTGTGTGTGTGTGTGTGTGTATGTATGTGTTAGGGACCTTAGTATGTAGCTTTAATGAGGCAGGGACTGCTGTGAATTTAAAATATTCTCTGTAAAGGGCTACATAATCTGATAGCGCTATATAAAAACCTGTTAATAAATAAGTTAAATATTTTTCCTGCTGTGGTATATTTGCCATTTTGGTTAGCGTTCAATTCATATTAGCGATTCTCAACCTTCTGATAAGTACCGGCAACCACTATTGAATCAGGTCAAGTATTGATTTTCAAAATATAAACCTCCCTGCACATAACAAATAACCCCAGTATATTAATAATACTACCACCATCATATTAGTAATAAAAAACTATGTATAACTCTGTAGCCACTCTCCATAAGTTGATAACAGCCACTTATTTATACATCACAGATTAATGATATTGCATAAATTAGTAATATCATAAAAGGGCCAGTGTTCCTTTCACCTCTCTGCCCCAAAAGAGAACCAATAACAACATCACAGAATAATGCAATATACAATAACAGCATTACTTATGTCCCATTTTCAAGCTAAAATCATAATTCCACTGATGCTAAAAAATCTATAACAACAACAACAATAATATACAATACAATGATAGGTTTTCCTCCTGTGGTTTGAAGTTAATAAATAATACAACCGACACTATCAAAAATGAATAAAGTATTTATTAATAATAATAAAAACAATAATAACAACAACAACAACAAGCAATAGTTGCTAGTGCTAACAGCATCTCTTCCATAAGACTGAGCAACTGCTCCTTTCCAGCAACACTGAAGTTGTGGACCTGGTCAACTGACTTTCTGTTCTAATGCTGACCAGCCACTGTCCTCTGCTGTCCTCAAAGGGCTGCAGCCGGACGAAAGTGTGCTGGGATATGGAGGTTATTCCGTGGGGTTGTGATCACACACTATATAAACTCTGGACTATCTGCTAATTCAGGCTAAATTTGCTGTGAAATGGGTGCCCATGGTAGATGTATAGATAATAAACAGACAGACACAGACGGAAGTTAGTACGGAGCAAAATATTTAAAAGTTATAAAGATCCAAAATATAGACCAAGAAGTTCTTAAATAGATTTTTTTCTCTGGTTTAAACTAAGCATCCATGGTTAAAAGTGGAAATCCTTAACTTATTCTGTCTACGAAAGTTTCCTTCTAGAACTCCATGAATGACGTAAACCTGCCAGGCATGTGGGGTTTAATAGCCTAATCCATCTACATTTTTACAAAAGACAGATTAGCTTTTACTTAAATACTCTTGTTCCTTAAGTTTCCTCCTTGTCATTTAGCCAAAGGAAGCTGTTAATCTTTCAAAGGTAAGAGAACACTTTCCGATGTCTTCACCCAAAAAAATACAAATATATAATAAACACAAAAAAGCTATTTCGGAATGTGACTATATAGCCAGGGCTTAAAGATAATCTTGGGATTTGGGGGGATTTCTATGTAGTTGGATCACAGCTCACACCTGCAATTAAACTCAACAAGGCAATAGAAGAATAATCAAGAATAACCTCAAAAAAAAACCAATGTACCTTTCACCAAAACTGTCAGCCTTGGACCAACACTAATGTCTCTTCTAAACACATTTTGTTAATTACTATTCTCTATCTGCAATTTCCATTTGGCAATTGATGAAACAAGTTTGACTCACGTTGGTGAGGTAAATTTCCTGACTGTCACCATTTTTTGAAGGATAAGATTACAATAATAATGTTAAAGAAAACAGACTTTTGCTAAGTAGTTTCAGACGTTACAGGCTGGTTTCCAGTTGGCATTCTTTTGTCATGAGTGGAATTACTATGTGAATGGAGAATTTATTTTGATACTACGCAGACAGGCCTCCTTAATCTGTGTTTTGTTTAAAAGTCTTAGTAAATACACATAGCACTAATGTGATAATATCAGCACCATGCAACCCTGTACTGGGGTTGGACTAATTAAGGATCAACTAGAATTACTGTATTTTCTTTGAAAACATTTCCTGTAGTTTATTAGGTTTTGAATTTCCATTGCATTAACTAGATCAAGACGTTCAATACGCTTTCTGCATAATGTTGAGTAATTTATATACAGTTATTACAGAATGAATATAATAAACAGTAAGAACATAGGGCTGGATCCAGACTTAAGTAAGTGCTTGAAATTAGTTACTCCTGGGCATGTTGATTGCAGGGGGAGTCAAGTTAATTGTATTGTATGCATGCAGGGATATATCTTTGAATTGCTTACTGCACACAAATACTGACCAGCTTTAATATCACACTATTATTTAGACTAGGGTTGGGAAGCATCACCTCTCAACTCTAATACTATGTGCAACAGATGAAATATGACTCCCCTGCAATCAACATGGTTTAGCCCAGGAGTAACTAAGTTCAAGCACTTACTTAAGTCTGAATCCAGCCCAAATTTATTTATAAATAGGTAGTTAATGCTCAGCGATTCTGTCACATGTGCATGACCACTACACATTCACCGCTTGTAAAGTCAGATCCAGGCGTTGTGATGCAATTTTATCCATAATGCTCATCCTGAGGTGGTAGTGTCTGATACAATAGGACAACTTAAACATAAGGATATCCTCAATTTTGAATAATGGGTGAAATAGGGTCCAGGGCAAGAATGTTTGTTTGCTTTTCTAGGCAGACTGCATGAGCCAAGTGGGTTTTCTCTGCCGTCACACTCTGGGGCAGTTCCAGAGTTAGGAGCAACTGCTCAAAAAGGTGCAAATCTGAACTTGGACAAAACCAATTTGCAATGTGAGGGGTGTAAATTTATTTAGGTGTTTCACATGCGGGGAAAATACTGGCTGATGGTGCTTATTGCACACAAATACCAAACAGCTGTATTTGCAAACTCCAGTCTAGAGTTGAGTTTTGGGGAAAAAAAAACAAAAACATGACCTTCCAACTCATTCTGGTTGTGCATTTGAAGCTTCCCTTGTAGGCTACAGTGGTTTTGTCAAAGTGCAGATATTGCTTTTAGTTCCAACTGTGGGTCAGCCCCTCTATGTCTATAATCCTCTCCTGCTGGGCCATACAGGCAAAGCATCTGTGCATTTACATTGAAACCACTCCCACACACATGGATGGACTTCCAACAGCCAGTGGTTGCATAGTGTTTTTTAACTAAAATGGATAAAGTGTAAATGATTGGATTGCTACACTTTGAGAGAAAGAAAAACAGGAAGATTGATTGAGAGAATGGTCGTTTGCTCTTTAATGAATAGGCCGTAGTGTGTTTAGCTCAGTTAGCACAGTTCTAAGCATGTGCATTGTGGAAAAGTGGCCCCAATCAGATGGATTGGATACACTAATAAGTAAAGATCCAGTTTATAGTCTAAACTCCTTGCCACAAACATTCTACATTGAAAGCTCAATACATTACATGCTGTATGATAGTCATACAAGAATGGGACTGAATTGCGCATGTGCATTCAAGTATGTGAAAATATTTTATTTGGTTTGTTGGGGAAGAATATCATGGAACAATAATGAGGAATTATTAAGCTTTTACACAAAACAATAAATTATTTGAAATGTTATAATGACTTACACAAAAGGGAAAAAACATTAAGGCCTTAATATGGCCTATTGCAAAGGTTTGATTACCAACATTAAATGAGATATTATAATACTCGGGGCACTTCTTACCAGTATGGATGGGCCTGTGTCTGTGGGATGAATTGGATGTAACCAGTTGTAGAAACACAATGAAATGTCTGCATATTTCATCACAGGATACCTATGCTTGCACATATACTGGTTGCAGTTATCTTGTTAACAGGCCTAAAGACAGCATGTCAAAGATAGAAGGTGGTTTACTGGGAAAGTATCTCTCAGACTGACGAGTTATTTCAACATAACAGTCCTTTCCTGTACGCACTCAGACATAATAATTAACCCGAAGACATGACTTGTTTGAGTATTCAGTTTATATGAATTAACTCAGATTTATATTCATGAAGGTCAAATATAAAAAATACTAAATAAAGGATAAAAATGAAATACCGCTGTTACAAGCCAAGTGTGTTTCATCTGATTGTGCCTGTAGAATACATATCGCTAAGTTACCCAGTTTAAAGTGGTTTACCTATCAATGCTCAGACACGCTTCAGTTGCATTAATGTGACAGGATTTAAGCTGGAGAAGAGGTTCAGTGGTTTGCACATCCTTTCCTCGCTCAGCTGTCAGTCACTGGCATTCCTAAAAATGACAGCAGGCAAAGTCCATGTTTGCATCCTGGCTTCCAGTATCGCTGTTTCTTTCTTTATAGCCCCTATCAATTTCATTGGCTAACTAAATTGTGTGAAATACCTGGATTAAGGAAGGCTTGTGTGTAATATGCCTGCTCCCACAGCACAGATCATGTAGCCCTTTTTATAGAGACCTCAGCTTTGTACAGCTAGATTTAAAAATGATACTATTTTATTATGTTACTGACTATGGTTTGAAGCCATGGCCTTGAAGACACTGTATAAAGCAGTTAGGGTTTAAATACATAAGCACTTTTGTTATGTCTCTCCGATATCCTGTGTCTAGAATAGTTACAATTGTAATAAGGTACTTTACTCTGCCAATTTCACTGGGACTCTAATGGAATATTTATCTGATGGTAACTTAAATCCACTCTGCACTTGTCTTTTATAGAAGCAAAGTGTCAATTCAGTAAATTCCTAGGTGTCAGCCCATTGAAATAAAATGCTACTTAAATAGCTGTCCGCGTACATTGAGTTCTTTTTATTACATGCCATTCACTCTGGGTTCAAATGGAATTATAATTTCAGTCTTGTAGTGTTCCAGACTCTTACTGGGTTATAATATGTTTTCTGAGCTATTACCTGCAATATAGCTAAATTGAACAAATATGTGCACTAATACTGTTGCCTACCAAAGATTCCAATCCCAGCAGCTATCCTTGAATTGGTCTACAATACCAAACAGATCACCGTAGACGTGCCAAATTCTCGTTATATGAAATCACCAACATTAAATCAAGTGCCAAATGCATAAAGAAGAAAACTGGTAAGAAAAAACATTCCTGCAATGATTTAATACAGTTGGTACTAAAATGAAGAGCAGATTTTCAATGATGATTGTTTGCTACACATTTTTACAAGTACAAACTGTGGAAATATTGACACTCATAATATATACACTACAATTATTTGTTATCAACAGTAAGATATACAAGTCCAACATTACACTTAATAGTAATACAGGACCGGATCCTGTGGTCGTTCAACATATTTATTTGCCAAAGTAAAAATCATAGCATTTTTAAGAAGTATTTCAAACCAAAGAGGAGAATATAATTATTGGCTATTAAATAAAATGGTAAAGTGGTCTATTCTGTTCCAAATACCACATATATATACATAAACACACATACCGCTCCCCATCTCTCCTTCCTTATCTCCATCCACACTCCCACCCAACCTCTCCGGTCTTCTGTGACCGCCGCCTCAATTCCAACCTGAAAACTACCTCTGACTCCCACATCCAAGACTTCTCTTGGGCTGCCCCTCTGCACTGGATATATAGATTTATATTATAATATATCTCTAGGAGTCCCGAGGTCAGGAGCTTCCATCATTTCAGTTTTAATGCCGCTTAATCTGAGTGCCACACTTTCTGTATTGGTATGTATTTAGCCAATATAAGGGGGTTCATTAAGTTTATTAAGCGCACACTATCTATTATAATTAAATTAAGATTGGGTGGTTTATATTCCTAAAATCTACGTGGGGGCAGCTTGCTGTAGTACCAGGTTCTTAGTGGAAAATAGTAAAAGGAAAGAACAATGATAGAATAAAGTGCAGGCCTGCATTCCTGTTTACATTTGCTCTATTATTATTAAATTACCGAACCATGATTTTTGTGTGTGTGTATTTCCCTCTGTGTTGTGAGTCCTACACATTACACTTTTACATAACATTTTTTTTTCTATATTTCCCCATATTATACTGGGGACGGTTTCCCTTTTTTCTATCCTTTACCACACACACACACACACACACACACACACACACACACACACACAGATATATACCCTCATACGCAGTCACCTGTAATAAGTGTGTGTCTATGTATGTATTTATGTATGTATGCAAGTATGTGTATAAATAAAGTCTCTTCTCCTACCCTCCATAATTAGAAAGATAATAAAGCTAGTGGTGATTAAAACAACAAACCAAAAGCCTCCAAATCTTACCTTGAGATCCTGGCTGTGGAAGAAGAAGGTCTCTTCAGCCAGCAGCTGGGGGAGGTCACATGACAGGCTGTGAGAGGAAGTCTTTCTCACAGTGTGGATGAGTCATCGCCAGTGCAGAGCAGAGAGCTCTGTGTCTCTCTTTCTGTACACGGTTATGACTCTTAGGCTTCACTGTCAGTGTCGGCAGCCTTGAGCCTCCGAGGAAAAAAGAAAAAAACGCATATGCATGGAACTAAAATGAAAGAATGCCTGTAATATCTGAGGCATCCTAGACGCCCACACAGACGTTGATGCAATCACTGACCGGATCCATACCCACGCAAGACAGCCGAATTCCGCATGCTAGATGGGTGTACAGTGTTCCATACGCATCCCCTCTGCCGGCCTAAACTCTGTAAGAGGGGGGTGCATTTAATTTATACAGCAGGGGTGGGTTTTAGGGGTTACATGAGGATCATGTGTCATACAGACCGCTGATCCGCATGGGTAACTTATGGCAACGTAGTCACCGAAGCTTTTCACTCCCCTCTTACGTGTGAATTGCCAGACGTAAGGAAAGTACGTTGGTCATGTCTCTGTGAGTTCATTAGATAAGACAAGCAGAATGTTTATGTTACCTACAAGACTGCTAGTCAATCGTTTTCCTAATGCTTTTGTTTACAGCTTAAATACTTCAGTCCTGTTGCATGGTAAAACTAGATAGTGTAGTGTACCCTCATAGCTCCTAAACACTCAAAATAAGCAGTGCTTTGCTTTTAATTTGGAATCACAGAGGGAATGCTTCAAATTGAGCGTTAGATCATTATAAGCCATGTAAATATTGTAAACTTGTGATAAACTTGTGATATTTATCTTACTGGAAGATATAACTAAATAAAAAATGACAATATTTGTTCTCTAGCATGCACACAACTGCCATTTACATGTTCCTGGCAGCTTTTATATGGATGCAATGGACAGGACACAGTTACAGTTGCTGCCTCAGGCAGCAGGGTGGATAGGCACACCTAAGTATACAAATGTTGGTGAGGATAAAATTCATATACATGGGGAAGCACAATGCAGCACTGTTTCTTTGTTCTGTCACTGAGAAAGGCTTGATAACCGCTCAAATTCTCTTACCCTCACAACTGATCTATAAACATTATCATTTAAATAACATCAACGTCTGCTTGTATTATTTTGCACAGTTCCAATTTAGATTTAGGCTAATTAGATAATAAAGTGGTTGTAAACTTTTACTTGAAAGACAGATCAATAAACTTCTCACAGATGCATGGTTTATGAGCAATGATGGGGACAGATGTACAGTACTAAAACACGGTCTCAATTAGACTACAAAAGACTCGTCCTAATCTCTGCTGTTTGCCTCAAGAAGAAACTATTAAGCACTAAACAGAATTACAATAAAGCCAACACATTTTACCGGAATAGTCATTGTCTAGGACACCTCTCTTAATTTATAACATTTGTGCATTTATAGCAATGATCTGTATTGTCTGTACAGTTCTTAAAAGAAGTAAAATAGAAATAATGCAAATCCACTGAATGCATAGTAATAAAACAATACAAAGTAACAGTTCCTCATCTTCATACCTGTTAATGTGTTTTTTTCAAAATGAATCCTTTCAGGAAAAAAACAAAAAACCTGATAATAGTAATAGCCAATATGTGAGAAGCATGAGGACAGAGAATTGTTCCTGCTATGGCATAAGACCTGGCCATTACAGAGGTGCCAGTACTTTATGTGGAGCCTGAACAACACTAATCTCCCTGCATTGAATGTGCATGGCAACAGATTTGACTGGTCTGGTGACCCGCATTAACATGCAGCTCTCCTCTCTGTCTAATATGCTGTATTGTGCTGGACCAATCAATAGGTATATACAGAGAGACATAAAGAAAATAAATGACAATTATTATTGGGGTTGTGGTATCATAAAAGCATAACTAGTGGGAGGATTTATAGTCCTGGTTTTCTTTATCGCTTTAAATATGGAAAGTGTTGCTTGAGGTTAAAACAAATACTACTATAGGAGGGTTAAAAACTCAAACACATTGGATTACATTTTATTAACTGATCTGGAGGGTCCCTTAAATCTTAAACATAGCAGGCATATACCTCTTTCAGATCTCCACCCCGGCAATAACCCAGGTTTTTCAACCCCGGTTATTGCTGGGTGATTAGCGGTAAAAAAAAAAATGCTTAAAGCCCTTAAATTGCTGCCAGGATAGACCTGGCAAATTCCTGGTCCTGGGTCTGCTCTGACAGAGGGCCGTATACACACGTATGAGTGAGCTTTCCCTGCCCCCTGTTTTTAGGTACCTTATGGCAAGTCCCTCTTCCCTCCCACTTCTACCTAAACACTCCCTGAGGTGGCTTAAGGATACCGCTTTGTAACTAAACTATGCCGTACGGTCTTTAAAGACCGCACAGTGGCAATCTACGTACCGAACTGGTACATAGCTTGCATAAATGACCTGCTACGCATGCTTAGTAGATCACTTCAAGAAACTCCACACCTAAGAAGCTTCTTAGGTGTGAATATGCCCCAGAGTGAAGGGCTGCCCCACGCCACCGGGAGAGGGCTTTGTTTACTGTTGCATAGCAACAGTAAACAAATCCCTCCAATCAGGTGAGTTAGGTGAGACCCGGGTCTGCATCTTTCACACAAACCATCACTTACTGGGGTCCAACTAACCCGACCCTTATCAATTCGCATATACCTGTGGGTGTCCAAAACTCTCAGCAATATAATGGTTAGGCCACTGATTCACGTACTACTAAACTTGGGCCTGATCCAGACTTAATAATGACAGCTAATTTACACATGCTGCCTGCGCAAATCTGGCTGGGAATGAATAGCGCATACGTGCGGCAGATGTTACGCATCATAACTCTGATCGTACGGAACTCTGTACGATAGGGAGTGACATCTCTACGCAAGACGAAAATACGCATTGTGGGTGGGGGGAGGCATTGAAACTGCACAGTATGAGCTGGTTTAGGCACTTACATACGACAAGGCGAATACGTACGACCAGAGAAGGAAAAGTTAAGTTAGGGTTCTTATCACAGTCAGATAAGTTACGTGCGTGCGAGGGGAGTGCTTTATATTTAGTAGTGCGTAATTCATGTACAATTGCATACGTAAAACGACCTGAAGTCTGGATCTGGCCCCTTGTTCTTGAAGCACTTCAGGAGTGTACAGGCCAACAGTAAAGTGCTATGTTCTAAAGACTAGGTGTAATAACATCCTCTATCTTCATTTTTCATGCAGATAAAAGATCCACACAGGCCTCTGGATAGGGAAGGAGAAAGGGGGGGTAACTTGTCCTATCCGGCATATGTGCAGCACGTTTACTGGTCCGTGCATGCTCAGACAAGCCTTACAGCGTTTTTGTTGTCAACCAAATAATTAGAAAAGGCGAAATCCATTCTGTTGCACAGAGAATTTAGTCATCCAGAGTAACGACTGTGAAAAATCTTGCTTCTGGTCTAATTGATAATAACATTCAAATGTAGATACTGTGATTATTGTTCCTTTATTGCTGAAATAAATGTGTTGTAAGAAGTCGTGATAGTCTATAGAGCAACATCGTACGAATGAAAACATTATTCCTGTTTATTAGCTTATCACAATTACTACAAACCTTCTAATTATCGTGCTTTTTAATTTGAAACAGTAATTACACAGAATCGTTTTACTTTCAAATCTCTGTGTCCTGTGTTCAGTGAAAGATCAATGCAGCTTGATCCCTTGTCAAAACAGTGATCAGAGACATTTTCTAAGTGCAATACAACAATTTCTGGGCCATGTGGTGGACGATGCAACAAATCTGTCCATTGCCACGGAGACAAAAATTGTGCCAATCTACTATATAATCTTCAGACTTTTGACTGTTATTTCGCTCCACACCCACTTCGCCAATTCCCTTCACATACCTTAGGCTTATTTCTGTCCAAGGCTTGTGCACAAAATGATTTTGAACACTGCAAACGTGTTTTTTTTCTTAAATTTGTTACTGAATTTCACAAGGGGCCTTTACTATAGTAACTTTGGGCCACAGTTCTAATTTCCTTTGCTTTGAGTAAACTTTTTCTATATTTTTTATGACATAAGGTACAACAGGTGACCTCCAATAGTCACAGAAAGGTAAGTCTATTAAACTGTGCAACCTTCTGTCATTTTTGGTGGTACACAAAATTTACTTCAAAATAAAATACTTTAACAGGTGAAAAGCCATGAAATGAAATTGCACCTTATTCATTTCTTAGATGTAACTATTTCTAAATATTTTGACCTTTAGCAGAAACTGAATTTATTACCACTTTTCCTCAGCTAATGTTCCTGATCTACAGTAGATGAGACAAATGGCCTTCTGTGGGCCCATCTTGTGCTAAAGTGGTTAATGTTTATGACAAAATGGAAAGGTGATAGGATAATTAAAAGTAAACAGACTACAAATCCAGCCAGATGGCTGTATGCCTTGTTTGCACTGTGGCTAGATCTTCTCAAGGTAATACTTGAACTATTATTGTTGATAGCGAGGTGATGCAATGTTAATGCAATATAATTGCCTGTGCTCTTATGTTTCAGCCAGGTGTTCAGTAGAGCATCCCATCGGCAGTTTATTTTATCTCGTATGACAAGCCAGGTTAATATAGGCTTCAAATACTTGTATGTCTAGCAATTACCCAAGTGTTAAACAGTGGACAATAACATACAGTATACGGCAACAACAGAAGGTTACAGGCTACTGTAGAGATTGTGTGTCACAGACAAGCAGTGTGAGAGAGAATAACACAGCTGGTGGCTGACACAACTGCAATCAAGGTCAACAAAACCCCTGCTTAGTAATGCAGCTGTTTTATAAGTTCAGCAGTTGTGAGCATACAGTCAGCAATTGGCTTTCACCCCAACCTTTTCAGAAGGTCCAGACATAATTATTGTAGAGATCTGCTATGCACGACAACATAAAATCTGCTTTTCTCTGCCTTAACACATTGCCCAATAATAAAAAACAACTTAAAATCTATTGTGATACATATGCGACTTAAAATATGTAATTCTCAACAGCACCGAACCCCTTATGTCCTAGCATTGCGAATGTGTCATAGGGATTTGTTCAACGACTTTAGGCTGTATTCAAACTTAATAGCGTTCCTAAAAAGACTCAGGATGTGTGCGTAAGTTTGCGGTTTTTACCATTCTGCAATGAAACGCATAAGAACACATTGCGCACGGAGTTGATCTCACTGGTTGTGCCAGCACTCTGTAAGAACAAGGATACACAAAGTGGGTGGGGGGGTATTTAAATTAGACAGTATGGACTGGGTTAGACACTTCCATTCTAACTTTAACAAACTCCTCACAACGATACGCATGGAAAGTTAAGGTAGCCCTATGGTGGTAGATGTCAGCAAAGATCCGCACGAACAAGGGGAGTGCAGTTACCATTTAGGTACATATTTTTTCTAATCCGTGCATACTTATGTCATACTTAATTCTGAATCAGGCCCTTTGTGACTTGATGACAACAGATCAGATGGTTATTAACAGGTGCACAGGATATACACTATAGACCACATCCAGACTAAAGAACGTTGCCACACTTGTTTTGAGGGTAGGGAGTATGCACCGCTAGAAGTTACATGTTTTTTACGCACGATAGGTATTACGAGAAAAGGGGCTGTGCTTCCCCTCCGCCTGCAAAGTAAGGGAGGGATTAGGTATTTATGAGTAGATCAGCGTAAGTCACACAATATCCGCATGAGAGAGGGGAGTGACAGGGGGAGCTCACACCCCTCTTCTGTGCGCACTGACAGACCCTCGCATGGACGGAAAGCATGCAGGGTTCTGGATCAGGTTCTATATTGCTCAACTTTGAAATTGTTTACAAATCCTGCGGAGCAGGTCCAATCCTAACAAAAGGATATTAAAATAAAAAATATTGCATTATATTACTATTAATAATCAGCAATAATATGCATATGAAATTACACAGACAATGGATTTAGGTTCCAATAGCTAATCAACTTCTAGAAGAGCAATACACTGGCGTATATGGCAAGCATGAGAACAGTGACTTTTTATCATTCTACCTAGGTTGCAAGTAGAAAAAGGGGAGTAAAAAATACAAAGTAAAAACAAAATATATGCACAAAATATATACAGTTACAGCAAATTCACTTTTTTACTTCTTCTAAATATAGTTCATGGGCTTGATGAGCTTGTTCTGACACATCTACCAGAATATCTTGCAGCCAGGGGCGAGGCAAGGGCGGAGATGGTGCTCCGGGCACTGGCTGATCAAACGGGCACCATGGAGAACAGTGGACACACCCCTGTAAACTGTTGACTCCACCCCATAGTTTGTGGACTCTGCCCCATTACCTACTGACCCCACCTCATGTGACCATGTTACAGTCATAACTGAATCTCAAAATCTATAAAAAAAAGTAGCTGGTTAGTTATAAAAAAATAAATAAAAAAAATAAAGTTACCTCACAGGTTTTTACAGATATCTTGTTGTTCTTAGCATAAGACAAAATAATCAAAACAGATCAGCCAAAAGATTGGCTAACTTGTGTTTTGCTATGAATACAATAAGGTATTTATTCAGTAATGTTAGAAAAACCACAGTATAAAATCCATATCCCCCTGTCTGTAAGATGGGGATGGGGTAAGCAGGATACACACTTAGCAGAGCGTTATCTGACAATTCTTGTTCCAATCACACGATCATTGTCAGATAGCTCCAACATCTTTCCAGTGTCTACTGTCAAACGATGCTGCAGAATCAGCAGATATCGCATCACATGGTCTTATTCGGTTTTTAGGAATTCCTCATTTAAAAAAAGATCAACAATGTCCCAGCTGAAACGATCCCATACAAAATTCATATTTCTGTATAGCACCATCTGGGTGCACAAATCATTGCAGAAAAGGTTCGTTTGAGCAGTTAGAGAAATGATCAGCAATAAATTAGAGAGCAGTGTGTAAGGAGGACATCATTAAGCAGGTCGGCCTAACATCGTTCCTATAGATATGAAAAAATGTCAGATCGTCTCTGAAAACCTCAGTGTGTACCCTACATTTGCAGATCTGGATAAATAATAACTTTTGCAACTAACAGTACTGTCCATTGTCCAAATTGGTCACATGCTAGAAAGATAATGAGACATATTAGAAAGATGGTGATCTTAAGAACCTAAAAGCAATGGTTCTTCAGATTAGGGTGATTATCAGTCACCTTCCTCATTAAAGAAAAAATGTTTCCCCTCACTGTCAGATTATCCTCTAGCTACTAACTAAAATCTATTGCGGAAATGTCTGTCAGATTATATGGCTTGACCACACACTTGTAAAAGGTTCATGATATTGCCCCATTGATGGAGAGCTGCTAAATCTAATCAGCGGACTAGACAATAAAAAATATGCTTTATAGAAAAATCCATTGATTGTCTTAATACACTATTTAGAATATTGCCCCAGAAGGCTTATAATCTGGTCAATGGTTATTATCTTGATAATCTGCAGTTTGTTTTAATACAAAAACAACCCATCCTGCCTATATGCAAAAAAATAAATAAATATATATATTTTTTTTTTTAGACATCTTGTGTCTACTAAATAAAAATCTGTCTATGTAAATATAGCGTGCCAAAGGGGTTAATTCTGAGAAGGATGTGTTGACTTAAAAATGGTTAAGCACAATTCCTGGATCAATTAAAGTAACAGCCATACAGCCAAGGGTTAATCCATCCATTCAGCTATGTAATCTCCTAGTGAAACAGACAGGAATGTTTTATACTGGGATTTAAGATTTAAGTTTTTTTTTTTCTTTGTTGTCATAACAGATGACAGAGGCCTTAAAAGCATCCCCATACACTCTGATGTGACACATCACAGGCTGTTAATCCTGCCCTGGGGTCAGGCTAAATTCATCTTTCATGTTCATTTTTATAGGGAAATGGCAGCTGCGGGAGTAGCCTGGGTTCCTTGGGGAAATGTAAAACAGTCTTTAATCATAGAGGATTGTTAAGAAAAACAATCTGTTGTGAGTAAAAGTTGATGAATCAGTTTGAATTGTAAAACATCAATATGTGTTTGTTAGGCACAAGTCTTAAAATGCTAATCTTTTGTAAGTGACCAGAAATTGCTAAAACACAATGGACCCATCCTCTGGGACCTCACTATGAATAGATAACACGTCATATCCAAAATAAATGACAAATGTTATTTGTGCTTTTCATCACAAATAATTGTTTAAATATCTTCTAAAATATGATGATGATGTATATTTAATACATAATTTATGATATATAATGATTTACGCGATAATGGTGATTGTGTGAAAATATACCGTTATATTTCGTAATCCAAATGACCCAATCACAGTTTTGCTGTACATGTATTGTACTGGCCATTGGTTGATACACACTAGAGAGAAACAGCATACTGCATTACAATATAAGATAAGCACTTACACCATCTGCATATCAAATGGCTTCCTTTAGGCCCTCATTTTTATATAAGTTCTCAGAGGTTCCAGGGGTGATAGTTAAGAGATAGCAAAATGATAATCTCTACTGCTTAACCAAGCACCTGCTACTCCAAACAAAGGAATTATTTTGTTTGCATAATTTAGGGTGCTCAAATGGTCTTATTTGAAACCCTTTTTTTCTTGCCTTACAGACTTGATCCTTTAAACAGTGTGATTAAAGGGATTTTGGTGCAAGGAGATAGCAGATATCTAATGTTTGCAATTCTACAGGATTTTAAAGTTTAATGCCTCGCTATCTAAGGGATAGCAACCAACAAAGCTTTCAATTCATCATTAAGCTATTTTTGTTTAGGGGGGATCTCTCAGCCCACACAGGATTATCTTGTATAGACAGCTGTTAAAATGAGATGAATGAACAAAAATATTTCTTCATAAAGTGAACATGGAACGATAACACTACAATGTAAACTTTCTGGACAGCAGACATTCATTTAGAAAAATAAAGAAGTTACATTCATGTTAACATATGAATGTTATGCAGAATTCCACAAAGATAGTGATAAACCAAAGGGCCAAAAATGACATGGTAAAATTAATTGTTAGACTGCATTATATAAGCCAAATGTCTGCCTTAATCTCCAGCACTCATCCTCACAGGCAAAAGATTGCTACAGTACCAGCCTGGTACAAACAATCTATTTCCCAGTTCTCTGGGAAACAATGGGTGAATGTTGTGTGATGTCTTTTAGCCTTAAAAAATAAAAGGCTCAAAGAACTTACTGGTAACTAGACAAAAACAAGATATGCTTCATAGCTACTATTGTATAGATTTTAATTATTCTTTGGTAATAGAATAAATCAAATTAAACAACGCCACAGAAACAAAAGAGGCTTGTGTGGTGAGAACATAAAGGCACCATCCCAGACCTCATGATAAAATGATATATGATTCCTCACCAAACAGAGTTCTCCTTGTGTCCATTGGCAAATTGATACAGAGACCTAATTACAGCCAAGGAGCTTTGTTCTTACAGTAAAACATTTGTTCAATCAGCAGCTTGCCAATAAGTCATTAGGTAAACTTTATATTCCCTTTGGACTACTCAAACACACCAGAGGGTGATAAAACACCATAACATTACTGAGAGGAAATGCCACTCCCTTCTTATTGATAGAATTGCCATGCTCTACCATTTTGTTGAAGCCATAAATCTTGGCATTAATTAATGACCATGTGAATATGGGCATATTTTATAATAATATCATAGAAAATACATCAGTATTTTTTATTTCACAATAGGATAGCCTCCTGTAAAATGAAAATGATACACATAAACATACATACGTACACTCACACAATTAAAATCTTCTGATTTCCTCTTTATAAAAAGTATGACACCGATTCAGTGCCGTATTAAGCCATGAGGAGACCCCTAGGCAGTCCCCCCCTCGCAAATGATCTCCCAATATGTTTTGAATTTTGTTTGAATACTAATTTGATCCATTGCGCGGGGGCCCCTAAAAGTTGCGGGGCCCATAGGCCGGTGCCTACTTTTCTTATTTGGCAATCCAGCACTACACTGACATGATCTTAAACCAACAAGTGCCTTAACCAACTAAATATAGACACTGCCTGGTCTGCTATTCAGAACGTTAATACCAGCAGCAGCCAGGCCACAGGGCTATGCCTGCACTGACTGCTAACTCTGTCTATGCACCATGTACGTCCGCATCGCTGGAATAGATTTACCCTGGGAATAATTTGGTCCTGACACATTCTAGACGTCAGGTGCAGATATCTGGATGACATGGTAGCCTGGTGCCCAGGATTTGTAAACCCCTGTCTAAACCTGGCCATATACTGGAGCGATTATCTGCCCAATCATCGCTCTAGTTAGTGGACAAGATCAATTTAAGGGAGCCCAATAATTAAACGGGAGCCAATCAGCTTACTGATTGGCTCCCTATTCTTTAAGTGCCTCCCTCTTCGGCTAGGATTATCGGTCCCAGCAGGAGAGGTGTATGGTGCCGATAACTAGACATTTCCCTGGTTGGAAATCGTCCCGTTTAATGGTACACCCACTGCTGGGATCGATAATCGACCCAGTGTATAGCCAGCTTTATACTAAGCTATGTAGTGTTATAAACAAAGATCATGGTCTGGATTCACCGTTACGTAGTTTTCGTCTTACGTATGTTGTTTTAAGAATTGAGCTACTGCGCACATACCATTTCTGTACGTAGATTGCATAAGCACGGTTTAAAGACTGCGCTTACGCAATCTACGTACAGAAATGGTATGCAGATAGCAAAAATAAGCTACTAGGCATGCATAGTAGCTCAATTCTTAAAACAACGTACGTAAAACGAAAACTATGTAACGGTGAATCCGGACCCATGATTCTAACATGCTACAGAAAACTTTTGTCAAAATATTACATTTATACTATTTATCCACATGTTCTCCATTCAGTCAGGTTTGCTTTTTCTCCCTTTCTTAGGGTGAACTCATTTCTCTATTGAAACTTAGTACAATACAAGCCATTATTTTGAATGACCGACATCCTAGAGCCACATAGGTGAGTAGCTTCTCCTTTTCATTTTAAATCACTTGTCATTTTTTTTCTAGTGCCCCTTTCACAGACTACAAGGCTCTTGACAATGCTTTCAGGGCTTACAGATGATCTCTGGCTACTGTCATCTTGAGAACATATTTCAGCCAGTCAAGGATATGCTTCAATCTGAGGATGTGAGTTTCACATAACTATCTGATCCAAAAGGCCCATTTTTTACAAGGACAAAAGTTTTAGTACTGCAGTGCTCAAAATTCATTTATTCACAAAAAAAATACAAGGAAAATTTGAAGTTAATGGGGGAGGTATAAAGCACTGAACACTAATATGAGACAGAACTACAATGTGTTAAAACTGTCAAGGGTTTAGAAAATGGTGAAACCAGGCAAATACAATTTCATGTCTTATACTGACCCTATGGAACCTGCAAATGTATTATTTAAATAGACCATTTTTAGTAACATAACTTTCTTACATTATTGTTTGCAATAAAATGATTATAACTTTGCACAGACTATCTTGGTGTCTTTAAAATGCTGTCTGTTTCTTTAATTAATAAAATAAAAATATATATATCCACCTGAACACATATGAACAACCTGCTCCAAAAGTTTGACATTTCAAAAAGTTCCTCAACCCTTCAATTTCCTTTGCCATGTATGTTATCTTATTCAAACAATCTAATTGCCACCATGCCTTTCAACAGCACATCATCTTAGCACCTAGCTGTCAAGATCGGCATTCACCTGAGGGCCTCATTAGACTATGGCAGTTCAGTGGTACAAAAATACCTCAACAATACCTGCTCAACACCCAGGCTGCTGACTGACAAGCAAATAATTGGGCTAAACAAACCCAAAAGCACAGTGCAGCTGCCAGAAACCAGTGTGTGCGGTGAGTCTTCCACAATAACAGTCAGCGTAGTGACTGGTTCACGTCACAGCAAATCTTTGAACAGCAGATAGTTGTGACACATGGCAATGACAGCCATAGAAATGTCATGCTAGTTACTTCAGGGATTGAAGTCTCTTATTCAGAGCAGCTTCAGGAAAGTGAGAAAATTATATAGTACCTCAGCATAAGCAGGTAAATGTGGCACTGTATTTTATATTTTATAAATAAAGCTTGTATTGTGTACAGTGTTCACATTATTTACATGTCATCAGTTGCTGCTCTAGGCTTTCTTCCTATGAAATTAAAGTAAAGGGAACTTTGAGAAGCTGAAGGACATAAAAGCATTATTATTTCATTTATAATAAATAGGGAGACTTCTAAGAAATATATATTGCATTAACACCACAGAGTTTCAATGTCACTGTGGTGCACTATTGTTAAAATCCTACAGGTGGCGATAAGCGCAATCTATGAACAGAACAATTCAACTTAATATAAGACAACATTTTTTTCCAGTGATTCCATATGAAATTAAGCCATTTAGAGTCAACAGATACAATCATACACATAATTAGTGTAAAAAAAATAAAATCAGTGATATAATTTAATAATATTTATAATTTTTTGTTTACTATGTTCATAATTAATGGCTTTGGAATTGCTTAGGTGGAAGTGATTATACAAAGATCTATTAAGATGAGCTGAACAACAAAATATCTATACCTAATATGTCTAATTTCCAGTACTGTGCATGCAGCTAATACTATGAGACACATTCAGACAATAGTTCCCAACATTTGTACCTGTGATAAATGCATTGTAAGCTTTATTCATGTCCTAAACTATTGATGTTACCATGTTTCAAGCATCATTTAATGTTGTAACTAAGATGCAGAATATTCAGAGGTTCTTCCTCTGTTAACGGCTAACAGACCAAGCTAATAGGCAAGTCACTCCTGAATGTTCCTCTGGAGCCTGTTTCCAAGGAGACCGTGCCCCAGGAGAATAAGTAACCTAAGCTGTACCAGCCCCCTATTCTCTTTTGACAAGATGTTGACTGTTAGAGAATGCCATATCCCCTGGGATTAATAGCTTACTTAGAGTCGAAAAATGGTAGTGCCAAACAAGTCAGCCATTGCTGGCACCCACTTCAATGTAAAACAAGAACGACAATTAATGGATTTACAAAGCTCATGGAAATTGTGACTGGGGCTGCCTGCTTGCCTCCGAGTAGAAAATCACTGACCATGCCCTTTCTAATCGCAGCTTTCAGTGCCAATATGCCACAAAACCTTGAGACATTTCTTGCCTTGGAAGCTTGGATCGTAAAATACAAGTGCCAAGTAAGAGCATAAAAGTGCATAACATTGCAAACAGACAGAAAGCAGGAGGTTAAGTGACTCAGTTCATAATGTCTAGTGTATTAATGTGGGTAAGTAACTAAACTAATAATTCCAATTAAAGCTTAATTATATCAAATGAATCGAAGAAGGTCAAAGTGCCTGCAATACAACAGGTGCAATCTGACAGATAAGTGAGCATAGTGCTTTCAATGGACTCTTGAAGAAATCCAAATATGCACACTTCCTGCAATCAGTCAATTAAAATATGCACTCAAGACCATTCTCCTTCCAAAAGAGCCCTTGAAAACAATTTATTTGCTCTCCAGCTTGCTATCTTTTAAGCAAAACTTTGCACTAAGCATTTAAACAGCTCATTCAAGCTTTATTCAACACACCTTATGCAAGCAGTCACTCAGCAGCTGATAGGGAGTACATGTGTGAATTCATGTACTCAAAGGTTGTGCAAGAAAGGCCTCTATACACAGCTGTCACAGAGAGAAGGTGCAGATAACTGCTGGCTCCCATATATAACTTATTTTTTTATTTTTCCCATGTGATAGAATACAAAAGTTAGATTTATTATTCCTCTAATAATGACAAGTCAAAAAAATCTTGAATAACACAAAGGGTATTAATAGTATAGAACACATTTTATTCTAAAAATTGAACAGTTGTCACTTTATTTCTACTCTTTACCGTCTGTTTATCCTGTTTAATAATCCTATATGCTTTTGACATTTGCAGATGAACTGATAGAAGGGCCAAGGTTAATTTATGTCATCAGACGTGGTCCAGTCGCTCTGCTGAGTTTTACTCAATATAAATGAGAATTGATTGAAATTCAGTTGACTATTTATCCAGCTATATAGAGATTTCTGCAAAATGAAGTGGGGTCTGAATAAACCATGTCTATTGACTGGCAGTGCATGAGGATGTTTTACATTAAGAAGGTCAGCATAGCCTGCATGCATCTAACACCTAGTCCTGTCACCATCCCTATCTGACCTAACCCTGTCATATTATGCTCTGACTCTGCTCTTGAAAGGACAATGTTGTACTTATCAAACAGCAAATACAATTACCATTCATTAAGCTGACGACCTAAGCAGCAAAATATATTTGTCTTGGATGGCGGAGACAAAAAAAAAAACAGACAGAAGTCTTGTCTAAACAGCAGAACAATATAGCTTTATCTTATCTCAAGAACGTATTGCTGCTTGTCTGTAACTGTGTGCTTTACTGCCAAAATGAAATAAATTGAATCAGCTCACACATGATAGCATGTTCTTTCCTAAGTCATACTAATTGCTTGGCTAATTGATGTTTGTTGAACTTTCTCCATTTCATTGAGTGATTAGGTACAAAGCTAACAGTTGACATCTGTAGGCGCTTAACTGGCATCTGTAATTACTGTTAATGTTAAATAATTGTTAGTTAATTGGAATGGTAACTGGCTGAATGGAATCCAGATTGTGAGGCAACAAAAAAAGAAATCCTTGTTAAATAAACATACATTTTCAAGAAAAACATTTTACTACGCTTATGAAGAGCCATCACTGACATTCCT